>JAPZDZ010000015.1:13118602-13142583 GCA_029783805.1 Acanthurus tennentii | reverse complement strand
GTGCAGAATGATGTAAGTGCAGAGTCTGACATTACAAGCCTGTTTGCACACCAGCTCAGCTTAAACCTGAGGTCAGCTGGTGTGTGTATGAGCATAATCTTGTGTCATTTTTAGGTTATTTGGAGGCTTTTTGTGATCAAATATGCAACAAACAAAAGTATGATGTTGAAATTAGGAAACACAAATCCTTTGGGTAAACTTCTCAATGAAATTCAGGAGACATTCATCGAGTTTATCTTCTAAAATGTTCATGTTCACAGTTTTTTTCTTTGTCTAGTGTAGTAGTTGGTTGTAACAATATTTGTAAAGTTTTAGACAATGTTTTTTAAAAACATTTTTAATTTATTTAAAATATGTAACCTTCTGTGCTAGTAAATTGATGAATTTTTCATTTTTTAGTCATAATTAATTATTATGAAAATTGCAAACTAATCACACTATTAACTCTTATTTATGCATAATTTTAATGGGGGGGTTTTTTCTTCTTTTTCAGGCAAACGGCCCAAAAAAGGAATGGCCACAGCTAAGCAGAGACTTGGGAAGATCCTGAAACTCAACAGACACAGTCGCGTCTTTGTGTAACACTCCAAATCTTCAAAAGGCAAAATGATACATGAGGATGTATTCTTGAAGAAAAAAAAAAATGTGGACGTGTGTGCTTTTGTTACCAGACACTTTTGCTGTAGAAATGGGGGAGAGAAAAAAAAAAAAAGAACACACTGCCCGTAGAAACGACCGCAACTGAACGAAACCTTGGAAAAAAAAAAAAAGAAATACACGCTCACTGTGCATGCTTAGGAGACAGGGTATTGGATTTGTAAGAAGCAAGTGCACGACTTCACTACAAGCACACACTCAGCAACACAGACAAGGAGTTACAGGAAGCGGAGAAGACGAGCATGTTATGAAACGTTCTGCTGCAGGGAAAAGTGAACTGAAGCTCCTGCGGGCATTTAAATGGACAAAAAGAGATGTAGGAGGTCAACCAAACAAACAACACAAACGCTCGCTTTGCCGGGGAGCAGCAAGATATCTACTGCTTAAGATGCCAAGATCATCTGCATCACATTTACTATTATTTCCTCTCCCCGCTCTCCCCTCCCTCCTCCCAATAACCTTTACTTGCTCAATGGCCATCTGCGACGAACTGAACGGGAAGGAGGTGTAGGTGAAACGGAGCTGTATCTCCAGCAGGGTCTTTTATTTTTATTTTCCTCGGGGCCCTGAGGGAAGAAACGAGGTGCTAAGGAGGAGAACTGAAATTTCAAAATGGTGCTTATTGTTTGAACTTTTTTCTCCACTCATGCTTGTCCCTTCCAAACCCGCCCCCCCCACCTCCATCCCCCAATTCCCCTTTTTATCTCGATCACACCAGCAATAATGACTTTGAGGAGAGGACAGAGTGAGAGGCAGCACTTTGATGCATTCTTCCGATTCTTGTTGAAAAATAAAAATCTAAATTGGTGCATTAAAGACTTGCACAATTCAGTGCAAAATTATGCTCTCCGGTCTGCACTATGTTGTTTGATAATTAAAGGGGAGTTTGTGTTTCTGAGCAGGTGAGTTGCTCAAAGTGCTGCCTCTCTGAATTTGTTTAAAATAGGAATTACGAGTCATTCACTTGGTCTAAAAAAAAATACCCAAGGTGACTCGGATGATATCCTGATTAATTTATTTCTTGTTTTATCTGTGATGTTGTTCTTTTTTTATTGTGTTATTTTTATGGATTCTGAATGATGTATTTATTAATTGAAAGAGATAATGATTTTATTATATTTGGACCCTTAAACCTCAGCTATTCTAAGGGGTTTTTCCTTCATAGGGGATTTTTCTTTTCTTTTTTTTTTAATCTTTAACACATACTTTTTGTAAATGTGGATGTTTTAGAGTTCATGTGATCATCTGTTGAGTAGCAATTTACCTACAAATCTTTTATTATCTTCTATTCTGTCACAACTCTTTTCTCCCCCCCCGATGCCCAGTTGAATAGATCTTGTGTTGATTCATGTCTGTTCTGGTTTCCTCTTCTCCCTGTAGCCAGAGCTGTTGGGCTATGTGCGAATAGAAACTAGGTTAGGTTTCGAAAATGTCAACTTCCATATCTACACCTGAGCTTTTTCAACTTGTGCCACCTCTCCTTTAGCAAAAAAAAGAAAAAAAGAAAAAAGAAAAAGTATTCTGAGCCACTGTGGTCGATCCAAAGTAGTCGATGCATACAGAAGAATTGAACGTTTGAGGAACTTCAATGGGATGAGTGATGTTTTTCCCTTTTTATAAGAACAGTACCAGTGCTGATGTGTGTAATGCTCGGGGTGCGCAGTTCTTCACTCTCAGGGAATGATGCCATGGACATAACCTTCGATCAACCACCAGCCACGTCATGGATGCAGACAGGATGCTCTCAGCACTCACTCAAGACTGTAAGACTCACCTCGTGCTTTGGAGTCGCTGAGGTTTGTTTTTCATCGCTCAAATTATTTCCTGGTCGTGGTTTTCAAGCTGTAGTGATAAGCTGTGCTTTAACCAGTCACTCATTGTTTAGGCTCATTTTTTACAACTTATGTTAACATGAATTTAATATTGTGCCCCCCCCACTGCTTCTTAATACATGTTCAGCTCAGTGTTATACAGGAAAAAAAAAAACCCATAAGTTGACTTCAACAAGATATTTCACCCATGTAAATGACACCCTAACTTAAGTGTTGTCAAGTAGCTTTAAGACCGCTCTCTGAACAGCATTAAGACTTCGAAAGCTTTGCTCAGGTTGACTTGTAAGTGCACTCGACCTGCGAGTGACTGTGTGATCAGTCTTTCAGCCCTGATGAGGTGTTTCACATAATCCCAACACAAAGAACCAACTTCCTCAATTGGTGTTAAGTAAATTTCCAAACTGATTTCCTCCCTTTTCTTACACTACACTTAAACCTTTGAACCTTTAACCTTTTCAACTCTTTGCATGTCAAGTCATTGAAAACACGAGCTGGCCCGCAGGCAGGGTTTTTTATAAGCTGTAGTATTCATCGTACAGGATGTGTTCCTTTTTGCTTTTATATGCAGCTCCCTTGGCATTTGTGTTATGTGCGTTGGTTCTTGCAATGTTTTTTTTCCCCCAGATTTAAATGGCTTATGATTTAAAATATACAAACACTGGCTAACTGTGACACTGTTGATGCGTTGCATTTTGTTTCTGCATTTCAAAAATTGCGTGTAAATAAAACAAATGAAATAACATACTTGTGTTTTCATCCAACCCTCATCTAAACAACTCAATAATTTGGCCCATTAACATACTAGATGAAAAATTATGAAGTTTTAAAAAATAATACTGCAGTTTTGCAATAAAAAGGCAACTATTAAACATATTTAAAGATAATTTTATTAGTTTATGTACAACAATGACTTTCAGAATATCCTGAAGACTTCCACAAAGACTTGCACTGCAGCTTGAATCTCTTATGGTGATCTACAAACAAAAGACAGGACAACATTTACATCACTTCAAAACCAATTATAACTTATTCTTACAGTTGCTAGTTTGAAGTACAACCAGTTTTTCCATTATTAAAAATGCACCTTCTTTGTTAGATAGACCTTTCGTAACTAACCTTCAAAAAGGCAATGATGTTCAGCATTTATTAAACTGTTAAAGAGAGGTGTTGATTAAGATGTGTTATTATTATACCAACTACAGCCTCTGGAACATTTTTAGCTAAAATTGAACATTATTATTTTCATGAAGCTAGCAATTGTATCACCGACAGCAATACTTTTAGCTAAATGTACCTAATAAAATGGCAACTGAGTGAATATCTCCTGTGATCTGCAATGATCAGATAGATTAAAAGAGGGAGGGGTGATTCTGGCCAATTTTAAAGAAACTCAGACTTTGGTGAGGTACGGTGCTGAGCTGGAATGGTTGTTTTGATTAGTAAGTGTAACCGTTTTTCATCGCAGCAAAGTAAAATGGAGAACTCACCTTATTCCTCATCATCTGGTGGGATTCCAAGCTCCTCATCTGTCCACTTGGAGGCATCAGGCCAGGGGAAGTGGCCCTAAAGAAGAGGAAAGAACCTTTAACATTTCCATTTTATATCATGTTGCAATCACGGCTGTAAAACAAAGCATACTGTATATAAACACAACTTGTATGACTCCACACATTTAGAACCTAACAAAACCCAAGTATTGAAGGTGCCCTTTGAGTGACAACTGGTTTCTAAAGAGTGGATCCCCATGGAGCGAGCTCAAGAGCGCCACCTTGCTTCTGATATGGATCATAACCTGTCAACAGACAGCTTACTGACCAGTCAGGTGAGTTTGTGATGATAAATGATCATAAAAAGTATACCCCTTCATCTTTTTTACTTCAGGAAAATAATCCCACACATTATTTTGCTCCCATGATAGTTAATTCAAACTTTTAGTCAGAAAAAACTCATATGGCTTAAGCACCTTTCTTCTCTCTGCTTCTGCGATAGCAACTGTTTGCATAGTGGGGTAATCACTGAAACATAAAAACAGTAATGTCAGTTTTCTCTGGTGTATCTACAGCCTCTTAAACAATAACAGCTTTATGAATGTGTTACATAGAGTTTTACTCTGGCGAAGGTCGCCGTTTCGTGTGTACTTTTAATAATCCAGTTTGTTATTGTTATATTAATTAACACTCAAACGCGCTCGTTTGTGTACAAACTCAAAGTAGACAGAGACAGTTTAGTACATACAGAACAAAAACTTTTGAGGGTAACAGTGACCACTTTGGATTTCCGCCCCAATCGTACCCTGTATTTTAGAAAGGCTTTTCCACATTCATTGATTTGATGATCAGTGCATCTGGGGCTGGAAAAGTATACAACATGTTTACTTACCAGAACAGCATCAGGATCGTGCCAACAGTGCCAAAGGATCCAAAACCACATGGCAGCACTAAGGAATTCCGACTCAAACTTCTGGTTTTTCGTTAGTTGAGGATATTGCCGGTACTGTGGCTCAATGTGCGGTCCACCGCCAGCCCTGGAACGTAAGTTACGAAGTGAGATATGGAAGTACATTAAATAACGTGGTATAAAGGCTAAAATTTTAGATGGTGTTCTGAGTTTTAACAACTGAAATGTTTTGGGGTTTTTTTGTTAGTTTTAGTTAGTTAATTAGTTTTTTTTTTCTTTACATTACCGTTGTGTTAGCAAGACGTTGCTAGAGCACAGCTAAAGTAATAGCTAAGATGCTAGCAGGCTTGACAATAACGTTGCTTACTTTCTGGTTGTTATCCGTTGCGGGCCGCGCCTGACGAGTCGAGTTCCCGCTCGGAGAACTCCCAGCGCCCTTCCGAAAGAAGACATGGTCGGTCACCTGGAAAACGACAGTCTCCTTTCGAGTTTTGTTAGGATTTGTGAGAAATACTGCGCTGCTCGCCGAAGAGTCACCTTCTCCCCTTGTCAATAAACGACCTCCGAACAACGACAGCTGTGATTGGACAGAGACCGACATCCGCAGTCGTACGCCTGTGCTAATTGGATAAGTAAAAAAAATCTTTTTTGAACACAGCGCCCTCTTGAGTTCTATTCTGTTTAGACCCTTTCCGTAAAATTTGGCTGTCGGCACTTGATTCTTGATGTAGTTTGTAGTTTCCCCTACATACTGTGAAATTAAAAATACCATACATGCTTTGACCAAGTGTGTCCTGTAAAGTTTGTATTACTGCATTATTATTTGTATGTGCGTGTATGTTACATATTATTAAAGAAACTGGCATAAATATAACCAGGACAATATTACCGAAGCTCCGAAATCCGGAGATAAGAAAAAGAAACAAAATCACAATGTAAAAGTGTAAAATAAAGACTATAGGAGAAAACAAAAATAGCATTGCTCTAAGTGATTAAATGAGATGACAAAAATGCGTGTTACTGTTGATGTGGGTTAAATTAAGATTTGTTTAGCCCCACAGTGCAGTTGATACTGTTGTTTTCAGTGATGTATATTTTGTGAAATTGTGTGAGGGCGTGTGTAGCTCCTTTTTTACACCCTTGATTTAAAATTGCAAAAAATTAATCAAAATCGTCAAACACTTTTAGTAATCATTTAATTATTTAAAAATCCATCATGTATGTCACTTTAATTAAACTAGATGTATTACAGGCTTACCAACCGTTGATGAAAGAATAGTTACATCATAAAACATTTTGAAATCTGTCATTACAGAATTGTGTTTCTCGCCCCCCATGACAGAATGTACATAATGGTAGGGTATAACCTTTTGGAAACCCAGGCCTTGAGGAAGAAACATTTGAGACTGTATTTGCGTAATTGGATTATAAAGATAACGTGTGTTGTGCTCAAGAGCACTCATGACAGGACAAATGAAGCTTGAAAATGAAGTAGTAGTTAAAATATATCATTTATTAATTTTCAAGTAAAAATTAACATATATCACATCAGGAGTAGTATACATATTATATATATTTAGTAAGATAAAGGAAATCTGGACAAAATAAAGTTCATCAATAATTAAACTAATGTTTATATTTTTATTCTATAAAGAGGAAATTAAATAGAAAGGGAAAAAGGCTTTTTTCACATTCGTCCTTTCTACCCGCATGGCCCACTAGATGGGGTCAAAAGCTAAAACAATCCTAATAAGAGTGTCCTCGACAGCGTCGTGTACTTTTTTGTGTTGCACACCAGTTCAAGCCCTTTCAGATTTACATAGCCAGAGAGGTGTTCGGGGAAGGTGTGAAGCTGAAAGTGCCTCGGCTATGTTACTTGTATGGGGTAAAAAAAAAGACAGTTTAGTAAAACAATATAAAGTACTTTTTTGAGGGTTCAAGTTCAATTTCCAAGGCAAAATTTTGTTTCGTCGGGCAAAGGGTAGGCCTACTTCGAAAACGGAAAACCACAGACACACAGGTCCATTCTTGGCTTGCTACGGTGGTTGTGAATTAAATAAGAACGTGTGCTTCTCAGGATGTGTGAACAGGAAATAATAACATTGTGGCGAGAACGCGCACGGCGCCGCCGCCCATGTATGCTCGACCCGTTCACGAAGAGACAAGAATCCTTGACGCCATCTTGTTCCCAGTCGAAAACGTTAACCGATTTCAATTGACGAGAAGAGTTACTGTTTAATCGCCCTATGCAACAATCGATTTTTCACTAAATGTACAAATGACACATGGGAGTGTCGACTTATCAAGCTTTTAACCAGCCGGATGTCCCCTGAAAAATTACATACACACACTTTACACTGTTACCTAATGGCGCCTGGTCGCAGTTGCTCTCCGGTTGCGCCCCTCTCCCCTCACAGCTCAGTGCCCGCCCACAAATACCAGCTGCATGATGTCATCAGAAACCAACCATTTCTCAAAAATAACCAATTTTCATGAATTACTTTTGGACTATTAATCTTCGACCGACTGTGCGCCTTTATCTTAACATTAAGAGGTCAAATCGTCTTCAGACCGAAAACGCGATGGGCTCATGGGTAAATCTTATCCTTTTCCGGGGAAAAAAAAATCGACAGCGATCGTTTGATCGCTGCATCCTCCGCAGACGTAAACATTTCCGTTTAAAAGCGGGTGAGGTTTACTATAATCGCCTAACTTTTACCTTCGTCCTCCCCCAACTTTATCTCAAATAACCCTACTGCCCGTACACCAGCAGTTGCAGCTGTCCTGTACGAGTGCGCATGCGTGGGGGGATGCGGTTTAGGGTGGGGGAGGGTCGGTGTATGGAAACGATGAGAACATCCTCTCTCAACATGTGATGTCAAAGGGATTTCTACAGACATATTTCTGGGGAGATGACAATAAACGATTTAACACAACAATAAAACTGTCGAAAAACACTGCAAGAAAGATATTTTTTATAATGTCAGACACGTTTCATCTTACGTCAATTTAAATAGTTGTAAATCAAAAAAAAAAGAATTGTAAATTACATATTGTACTGATGGCATTTCAGACATTGGAGAAATTTTGTTACGCTGAAGCATTAATTTGGACGAATAACTATTCTAAAGCTGGAGAATGGATGTGATCTTACACAGTTATATAGTTAATTTTAAATGTTAGAAAGCCCAAACAATGAGCGAGTGTCTTATTCCCCACTTTCATCTAGATTTTTGCTCTGAACGCTCACTATAAATGATGCATCTTTTACTTTTAGCTGCAGAAACGCTCAGGCCTTCATGTGCGTGACTTATAACAAGTTCAATAATGTTAGCTCTGTGAATATTTTTTTTCTTTCTGTTCGGTCTGTTTTCTTTGTCCTTGATTTAATTTTATTGGTCAGTATTTCATAGGCTATCTTTTCCTGACATGAGTTCAATATACAAAACGACGCTCTTGTGTAAGGGGTTACATAACAGCCCATTGCCTCCTACTGTGTTGGGTGGCGGATTTAGGTACTCCTTTTCAGGCTTGCCAGTATTAAAATTAAGAATTTTTGTCCAAAAGAAAGCACATTTCAGTTCTGTTAACGTCTGATAATTGTCGCAATCATTTTAGGGGAAAAATTGGCCTTTGAGACGCGGAATTGATCTACTCAGTCAGCCCTGTATTAGATACGTGGGCACACTAAATACAACAAATGCACTGAGGGGATTCAATGTGTCATAAACTGGCGATGTCAGTCGAGGTTTAGGCAAAACACTCGTTTCCAGGCACAGATTGTACCATGCCTCTTTTCACCCTGAGAGAAAGTAGAGGAAATGGGGGGGAGAAACAATTACTTTAAACAAAACCTCCTGATAAAGAACATTCCCACAGCTGAATTCACTTTCAATGTGATCGTGAAGATAGCACGGGCACTAATGTAGCCACACTTGTGTTGGCTACGTGCTGCATTGCATGCTGCAGGATACAGGATTTCTCTAATACGCCTTTTTAACGCATGAAACCGTCTGTATTGTGACTTCAGCAGGTTCAGTTATCTCGCATAAATTATTTAACGTGCTATGGAGCATTCTTTCTCCCAAATGTCCATCAGATAAGCATAATGTAGAGCGCAGCACAAGTTATATCCAGACCTTCAACGACAGAAATAGCAGACTTGAGGTAACACAGTTGTGAACACGCATAGAGCACGGTCACGGTGCCCCTGTGAAATCGGGAGGGCAGCCCCGCAGTATGTGGAGGCGGAGCTCGGTTTTACTGATGGGGAGGGAGGGGGGCTCGTGGGGGAGGCGGAGTTTCGGCAGCCCTGGCAGGGCCGCCATTTTTGCAAAGGGAAAAGAGACTGGTTTGAGGGGATCTAATTTCTAAAAGTCGCCGTTGACTAGGGCACAGTTTTAACGGTTTTGAATTCATTTCTAATTAAATTTGAGTCACAGCGAAGGGCAAGAGGCAAGGGATTTTTCACAGGAAAGGACTCTCTTAAGGACACATTAAAATACAAACATTTTAAAGCTTTGCTAGGGATCCGCAGTGTGTGGACAGAAGTATTGTTTTGGTTGTGGAAGCTGTGTGGAAAGCGACGGGGGTCTTACCCGGGTCCCCTTACTCGCTATTCAGATCCTCCAGAGTGGACATAAAACGGTAAGTAAACTGCATTAACTGGTAGTTGTAGAGTGAACACAAATCTGACCTGGAAAGCTATTGTTGGCTTTAGTTAGCTGGCTAGGCACATCATGCTGATGCTGGCTAACGTAGTTGTAGTATCAGCTGAGGTTAGCTTGCTAGCTAACTGGTCAACACTGTTAGCTAGTTAAAGGTCTGTAGGTTTTCCCCTTTCGTTCATTTTTACATTACTAAAACTTTGAAAACAGCTATCGAGATGACGTAAGTTTCCAATGTAAGTGTCATGCTGGCAAGCGTAACGCCAAGAGACCACTTGCTAGCTAGCGCATGCTACTAGCTCAAATTAGCTTGACTCAGACTGAACAGGGCTCTGACTTTTCGTTGATCGTATGGTTATAAACAATACGCCATGCAAAGTATATATTGCGTATTCGTCGTAGTGACTGAAATAATAATTTGCCATGTATAAAAGTGCCCATTATACTAATAAGTTACACACTGACGTTGTGGGTAACTTAACGTAAGACGAAAACGCTGCAATTAGATTAATGCCTGTCCCATAGCTTAACTTGTAACTAACGTCTTCGCCAAAGCTTACAGATACGGCCACAAACAGTTAACGTTTTCAAAGGTGAACTTGTCCTTTTGAAAATGACATTATTTACATGCTGAATCCATAAAACTAAACGGGGACTCGCTCGATGTTTAGTTTGACACAGTGACACTGCGGGCACGGACAAACGCACGGTTTCATCCGTTTTAGTGTAAATAATGTGACCTCCTAATATATATTTACCCGCTTTCTGTCCAACCAGTTAATTTACTTAACAGTTGCTAAGGTCCTTGTAACTGCAGCTGTCAGCAAACACGCCAGTTCTTTTAGGACATCTTCTGTTTTTGAATACAGTGTTTGCAACACTGTCACTCAATACGAAAACAGTACGTTTAGCACTAGTTACAAACTTGAATTTGTCGTGGTGGCTCCCATCTTGCTCAACCAGAGCACGGGAGCATTATTTCCGTTCAGCGAAATTTCATACAATGCCACTATTCAAAGCCAGAGAACAATGAGCTATAACGTTACATGCATATGAGTGTATATAAAAATGTTTAGTCCGTTATGTCCTAGTCAACTCAAAACAAGACCAGCTGTTATTAGCTTAAATGCCTAGCTACATTGCGCAGTAATCTCATAGTCTATTGAGCTTTTATAAAGTCGTAGTTGTGAAAATAGAGGAATTTAGAAAAGGTCCTATTTCCGACGATCAACTGGCGTCTACTATTGTCATTATTGGACTTAAAAGTATATTTTCGCGTTCTCTCAATTTAGATTCAGGGTGTATTGGGTTCAAATGCTGCAAGCATGGGGGAGGGGATGTTCCATTTGGGCATCTCGCCCCAGTCATACAATTTGTAACTCCATCTCGATCGGCAACCCCTATCCACGCTGAACTGTACTGTCGCAAATCGTTGTTTTATCTGACCTGAGACAAGTTACCGTACTTGTATGCAAGCGGCTTAGTCACAAGCCCTTAACGTTATTTCTCAATGCTGATCTTGTCGCTCTTTCCTGTCGGCGACGATGGAGCCAAGTATTAATCCACTTCTTTCGTGTCGGTACCAGCGTTAGCTCACACTGCTAACTCAAATCCAATACGCATTATACTGGTAGCCCCCGCTTGTCACCGCTAGCATTCCACAGTTATTTTTTGCATTTATTTACGGCCAAAGATGTTTATCACGGACAGCTGTGTCAAACATTTCCCGTTTCGGTTTATACTTAACGGCTAAAAAGTCCCAATTTAGCGGATTGTACTTCCATCGTCTCCTCTGTCCGAATGCCATTACATTTAGCCTGCTACATTTCCAGAGGCCTTTGCTAACCGTAATTGCTAGCCCATTAGCTTACTGGCTCTGCTTTTGACGAATTCACAAAAAAGGCTAATGGTAACAACACAGAGACTGTACCGACAGAGTGATACTTAAGGTAGAGTGTATGAAAGAGGCGATTGAATGCATTCTTGGGGATTTTCTTCCCATGGCGAGGCTCCCCTGGCAACACGATTGTCTCGCCGTCCTGAGAAAAGCGCTATGAAAATGGCGACAGCACCAGGGTGTTGTGGTAACATAATAGCAACGTTGTACCCTCCACACCCCTATCGACAGGACTGACTGCAGCGCCGACATACTCACTGGGAAGCAACTACACAACACATGATTTTTATTTTAGTTGAGCTTAGACATAACAATAACGTCAAACTATCTAGATCGTGCCTCGATAATACAGCGTTTTTTGGCTTGTCATAGTAACAGTCACCGGTGCTTTGGTTCTTATTCCCAAAACGGATTGCATAGTATCCCCGTAACATGCGTCACGGCTTGTGTTTCGTGTTGTGATGTTGGGACTTGAGGTTAACTGTAAAAGGGTATTAGAATAACGTACTAACAGCTGCAAGATAACATAAAAAGCACATCAGTACACTCTTGTAGACTTGCTGCTTTGCCATATCAGCCGCATGAAATCGTCTTTTCCCGTGTAACATTAGTTATAGTATAGTTTGTTCCCCACCCCCATGGTTTGCATTTCCTCCTTACTGTTTTCGGTTTATCCCCTTTAGTATTATAAAAATGCACTCTTCATTTTAGTGAAATTTGGATGTGAGTTGGCTCGTTATTATGGCAGTAATTAGTATTTTGAATTTAAGTGCGGCTCAATTAGGGTTTAATGCCTGAGTGAGAAATCGTTTGGATATTAAAATTGCTCAGACTACAAGAGAGATGGTCTAGCTTCTGTTCTCAAAATTTATGTCACATCAAGTATGTTAGATGTAATAAAAAGACAGGGAATATCGCAGCGTATGTTTTGAGCTGATATTTGTTTTCCAGTATAATATTATAGCCCACAGTGGCACTGCATGTACTTTCAGCAACATTACAGTAGAAACATTGGTCACTTCAGATATTAATTGTTTGGATCGCCTTTAAAAAACACTGCAAAATATGTTGTATTTAAAAATAATTTTTCAATTATGCTATGGGCCAACTGTACCCGAGGTAAACTTCATTAACCAACTGTACTTGAGCTGTTGGTCAGTGCCATAAAATACCTCAATTACTTAATGTCTGAAAATATTAGAAATGAATAAACTAAGGGAATGAATTTAAAGCTAGTATCTCCTATACTGTTTCAATCCCTTAAACTAGGGCTGAGTGATATGGACTAAAAATCATCTATTGGTATCTCTAGGCTGAATTGTGATTGTTATCTTTCCTGTTTAAAACTATACAGCTTCAAAACATTTAAAGGATAAAATATAAAACACATAAAATTTTGTTTATGAATATTGTCAAGCATAAATTTTTTCTTGATAATTTTTATATCAATTGAGTGAAGAAAAGAAACATTTTGTTGCTGAAGCATATTGAAACTTCAGTGTGCTTTAACTAGTTTAACCTATCACAACAAATGTGATTTACCTGTTTAACAGCTGTGAAGCTGTTATGGATATTATGGATCTAGTCAACCTTCGTGCAGACTGAGAGAGTAAGACTAATAGATGTATCATATAAATTGTCAGTTAGTCCTATTATTTCTGTCAGTGTAGGAGTAATGCAAGATACAGGCCTCCAAACCCTTGCAACAATACAATGTGAGATGGGCATGCTACAGAGGGTTGGTTTCAAGTCACTGTATCATTATTCATGTCATAACATTACATGGCACTTGAATGACCTGTGTAGCTTCTGCCCTTTCAGTGTCCCTGTTTTCTTTATGAAATTCAGCTGCCTTTGGTTATGGTTCACATAATAGTAAGTGGAAGAGGGTCTTCTGTGGAAAGTTTGTTAGTACTACATAAAAAGGAGGACCTATAGTGCTTTATCAGTGTGTGCTATACAATACACACAATCCCCTTATCATCTTGTTTACCTTGTAAAGGGAAAGAGGCCTTACAACATGCACACTTTTTTCCTCTGTTCAACCAACATAGGAACTGACAGTGGTAAATACCTGACTGACTATATGTGTGCTTGGTTACCTTGTGCAGCAAAGTGTGTGTTTGCTTGCAGTGTTGACAGAGATGGTGACGGAGGTGAACTGCCACTCCCCTCTAGCATAGGAACAGAGCACTTTGGCAGGCAGCAGGAAGCCTAGCAGTGTCAGATGACACACCTTTCCTCTAACCTTAACCCCAAGACAGACTCTTAAATGTGATAAAATGGCCAAAAGCATCAAGCTATTTCATTTTTCAGTGTGCTCACAGAGTGAAAGAAACAAGCAGATGTCTAGCTGGTACACAGGATGTCTGTTGGTGTATTGACATTTTGATAGGGCAGATGAAGGCCACAGTCTCATCAGTTTTCTCTTCCACACTCTTCCTATACTTGGAAGAGCCCCCCCCCCTTGTTATTGTTCTCTTTCCCGTCTCCAGACAATAAAAACTCATCCCTGAAACAGTAGCACCTCTGTGAAGGTGAAGTGTGAGTTTCTGTAGATGCACACCTTACCATGTGGGGCTAAGCTGTGTTGCTGTGGCCTGGTCTCCAGTGATCACACTTGTGTGGTACCCAGACCCTAAGAGACCCAGAGACAAAGCGGCCTGTCTCTGGGGCCAAAACATAGTCACATGGTATTCCAGCTGGGAGGAGAAGCCAGGGCTCAGGTGACCTGTTTTTGTGCTTCTCGCTGGGCCGTAACAGATCCCTCTTTAAACTAGCAAGCTGCCTCCCCGACAGGTGGCTTTAGGGCTGTGGCTGCTGAGGCTGCTGAGGCTGCAGCCCTACTATGCCTCCCTAACCCTCTTCCTGTGTCACAATAGCATTCATGGGTAGAAGCACAAGGCAGAATGAGCCAAATAAAGAGGGGATGTGCCATCAATGATGGTGATGTAATAGCACTGCGGTCCAGGCGTGAAATTGATCCTCGAACACAACTGTAATGGGACCTGAGTGGCTCTTACTGTTCTTTTGCCCTGTAGATGATGAGTAGCCATCCATTTTCTCCACACATACATGCACATGCATGGTTCATATTTTTAGTTAGATGCACATATATTCTCGAAATGTTGTAATTGGCTGCCAGCAGCATGTATGCCTACTTTTCAGTCTCTGATGATCGGGATAGGAGGATCAGGGGACAAGATCATGTTGGCTTTTACAACAGATAAAGCTGCAGCTTGATATGAATTGGTTTGTTTACTGTGTTGTATACCTGTCAAATTTACAAGTATTTAAAAGATGCCCCTCTTGACCACACAAAACCTTGCTGTGATACTCTGTAGGCAGAAGTAAGAGAGAGATGGAGAGATTGCGCCCCAGGTGTTCTCCTGAACAGACATTACTCAGACTGCAGGAGGGCTGCCCCAGCTTTGCTGCCAACCTCGTTCCCGCTCACCCCCTCTCTGGCTGTTTGAACAGAGCACATAGAATATTGTTTTGAGTTTTACTCTTGGCATGCTGTTGGACTAAATGTCTCACATGCACTGAATCATACAACAATGTATTAAGTCTCTGTGCATGAAAAACACTCCCATTTGATAGTTACCAGGCCTGCTGTGATGCATTTTTAAAGTAATAGCTTCATGTCTAAAGTGAAATAGGCTTGAAATGTAGCCTGAAAAAACTTCCATAATGTACTTAGCCTGCTGCACTGCTGGCCCTCAGCCTTAATGTGTACTAGTTACTGGGTGTAAAGCATGAACCCTGTAACTAGCTGTCTCCTCATCATCTGACTCCTAAGTGGGCTGATCTTTACAGTCTGAGGTATTAGCTTGCACTCAGCAACACTGTTCCTATTGTGGATACAAATTGCTTGTGTGGATGCTCACATCCATATCCCCTGCTGTATTGATATATGACTTCACCTACAGTGCTTGAGTGCATAGGGAGTGCTGGCAGCCATGGGCACACTGATTTATGAAGGACAGGGCAGATGCAAAGTGTCCCACTGTGGGTATGGTGAAAACAGGACCAGGCCTACATTCCATCTAGGTCACACTTCCTGTGTATATGACTGTATTTGTATGAGTTTGTTTTATCCGTTTGTTTATGAGCTGAGTCATTGCAGCCAGCTGTGAGGATGGTGAAGTCACATCAACTTGGCAGGGGGGCTGTGGGATTCAGTTGGAATCCCTCATTTTCTCTTGCTCCTCCTACTTATCGAAAAACATAATCTGCTGGGACTTGGCTGCGAAAACAAGAATGAAAACACTTCCACATAGAGCAGTAAAAAGCTGATGAGAAAGGAAAGCTGTTGTCTGTAGCGGCATGGTTTGAGTGTGATGGTGTGGGTTTTCCCTCACTGACTTAAGTGCAGTTCTTTTTTAAAAGGATAGTTATTCCCCACACAAAGAAGTGACTGTGTCCCCTTACTGAGGGAGGGAAGGAAGGAGGAGTAAGGAAAGACTGGGTTACGCTATGTGCTCCACTCTGCCACCCAGAGTCCTCCCAGGTCTAGGCTGTGTAGCGTCACTGTCAGACAGACCCCATGTACACCTCCCCCACCCTGCTGCCCTCTGAAATGGAGGGGCTGTGGATGATTTCTAAAGCTCCCTACAGCGCAAGGAAATCTGTTCAGAGAACGCATGAAAGGTGAACAGTTTTAGATAGAGCGAGACGCACTGCAAACCTTAACCATTTCCATCCCGTGGCTTGTTCTACTAACGTCCACTTTTTTCACTGAAAAATGATAATATTATGTTTTTCTACATCTGTGTCCCTCTTGTACTTCGCCACCCCTGAGCATGTTCCCCATTCTCCCCACCCCTTTCTTTTCTCAGGCGTTTCCATAACAGCAGTGGATTTGGCCAAAGGTGGCTTTAAATGGTCTCTCCTTGCCTCCTTGTAATTAGGAACTGCGTCTGCGACACTCCCCTTCCCCTTCGCTTTGCATTACTGTCTCAGGTTTATTTAGGAAATGCACAGAGGAGGGAGTGAAATCCGGCTGAGCAGGCGACTGGGCACAGGAAAGGGGGGTGTTTTTTTTTCTTTTCTTTTTTTTCTTTTCCTTTGGCTGCATTTCTCCAGCTTGACGGACAGTTCTTCTGGAGGAAGTAGGAGGAGCAGGCAGAGGCAGTCACAGCACAGCGCAGATTTAGTCAGGAATGCTGCTGTACTGTACTTGTTTTTCTTTTTTTCCGCCCGCCTTTTGTCAGTCTTGACTGTGTCTGGCTGCAGCGCAGTGCATGTATGTTTGCATACAGCTCTGAGAACCTCCTTTTAGAGAGGAATGTTTGAAAGGACAAGGCGAGGGGTTATCAATCTGTTCTCGTGTGTGTGCGCATGTTTGTGTGTGAGCGTAGAGGGGTTGTATGTGTGAACGTGAGCCTGTGTGTGCATTCCTCAGTCGTAGACAGCAGGATTCCCTGGACGGAGAAGAAACAAACCGAGTGGACGAGGGAACAAACTGGCTGCTTTGAAGGGAAGCTATTTACCAGCGCTAAAACATACTGGGCCTCTCAGATAATACAAAGGAGGGGAATCTGTCTTCAATGTTTTTGGCAAACTGTCTCCTCCTTGTTAAAAGAAAGTGTACTGGTTACAACAGCTTCTATCTTGAAACCCCCCCCTGATAAAGCAGTGCTGTTTAACCCTGTCAGTGCACACAGGATCTGTGGAGTATTTGGAAGGTGACCTCAGCAGAAGCCTTGGCTCACACACAGACACACACAGGGGTCTTCTTCTTTCTATTAATTAGGTCTAGGGATGACATCTGTCATGTCACTGAGCTTCTCAGCAGTCCTGCTGGCTTAAATAGTTCATTTGGGCAAATTAGTACACAAAATGAGTACAGTTTTTTTTCTTATTAAAAAAATGTTGCAGGTGTCCATAAGTATTCGATGGAATCCATGCAGTCAGTTTTGACAGCTAATCAAGTAAAGAAATACATCTTTGCTGAGCAGAGATGTTACATGTGTTTGTTTTGATTGTTTTGATTTAATATTAAGATCACACCTTTTTAGGGAAACATACATTTGTGAAACTTGTCTTTACCTTTAATTTTAAACATAACATAACCTAGAACAAACAAAAAAAACTAACAATGATAATAATAATAATATTATAAAAAGAAAGTAAAGACTTTTCACAATGTTTTTTTAAATGTTTTTATTTGGTACATAAATGTGTTTAAGAATCACTGAAAAGTAATTCTCCAGTACTTTTTAGCTGCTCCAATCACTTGTACTGTATCAACACAAATATACATGCATCATATCCAATGGAGCCACTGGCTTGTGTGTGTGTACAGACATGCATTTGTGTGAGTGCCTCAGAGGACATGCTTAGGCCAAAATGGGCTAATACCTCATAGGCATGCAGAGACAGGTTTTGGTGTGGCTGTGTGTTATTGCTTACCATGTGTGTGAAGTTTGGGCTTACTCGGTACATGAAATATCCCAGCTTTGTAACCCCTTTCCCGTCTACACCCTGAGCTGTGATCTGAGCCTTTGTTTGGCCCGAGTGTGCATGAGCAGGCGGAGGTGTGACCTCCAGCCTATTTTGTCTCGGCATCTGTCCCTCCCACTAATCCCGCTTATCAACAGAGCTCTCTGTATCAGGGGCAGCCACACTGACACATATGCTCCTGTCTGGATTCACATCAGCCAGTGTATTAGTCCAACCAACCTCTTGACTACTAGACTAAAGAAGACTACATTCGTTCCCTGGCACCTAATGTACTAAATTATTGATGACTTGATCTCAGAGCAGCTTTTCCACGTCAACAGCTAGATCCTAACAGTAGCATGGATAAAAAACATAAGCTTTTCAATCAATAAAATGTGTGGACATGCAATAACAATGTTAAAGATTTTGTGTGTTCGTCTTTCATTGAGTGTGATGAGTGTGTGTGATCGCTTTGAATAGAGCAGCCCTCTTCAGTTGAAGGGGGGAAAAATGGCCTCTGTGTGTTGTTGCATTTTCCTCCCTTCTTTCATGGCGGTTGGCTGCTGTGTTCTCTTGCTCCCCTTTGTGGGAGCTTTCTACAGTGCAGCCTTCTGTGTTCCTGGCATATAGTGTGCAGAGGTCGCTTTAGTGCAGTTCAAAGCAGTAGCTCAGACTTCACCTTACAATGTTCTATCCTCTCACTTTTCATCAGTCGGTATCTCAGCTCGGTAGCTTTGTCAGAGGGGAAATTCCTGTCAAAGTCTGTTCTAGGTCTGAAAGTATGAATCATGCATTAACGTGTGCTGGAAATACCCTGTTTTCACTATGATTTGCAAGTTTAGGTTTGATAGATACCGCAGCCTTACAAGTGCTTTTTCCTGGTTTGAAAGAAATTACACATTGTTGAACTGATCATCAATTTATGCTGGAAATTATGCTTTCACACAACACTAACAGTTTTTTTTTCCCCTTTCCCTTTCTCTGCCTGTCTTCATCTACTTTTTCTTATCCTCTCCTACAACATTTACAGGCCTTGTGGATGCACTTAGATGTCTGCAATGACTGCTGTGGCTGGCATGCCTCAGTGTTTTGGACTACCATTCTCTGGACTCAGTAGGACAAGAACTGATCAGCAGAGAACGTCATGAGCATAGTCATCCCAGTAGGGGTGGACACAGCAGACACCTCATACCTGGACATGGCTGCGGGCTCAGAGTGAGTAACACCCACAAACACACCAACCCTTAACTGTTCAAACCTTTAAATGAGACCTCACTTCCTCATTTCTGTCCCTCACCAGTTGTAATATACCATTTTTGGCATTGCCACTCTGTTTTCGGTTTCACTCTTTCTTATGTTTCTCACCTCTCCACACCTTTCACCTTCTCCCTGCCACTGTTCTCATCTTTCACCTCAGTTTGGTGTTATTCAGAAGCATTTGACACACTTGATATGATTTTCACTGTCCCCTCTCCTATGTGTATGCCCATACATGCCCCTACATGCCCTCTGCAAAAGCAAAGACGGCTCTGTCATTTGTTTTTCTGCACTCTCTAAACTGATTTAGTCTTTCCACATGAATTTCCTTTCCCACTTTTACAACATTATTTTTAATGGGAAATAAATTTACAATCAGTGAAAGCAGAGCCCCTCCAGTGTGTGCTAAAATGAACAGTTCATTCTAGCCATTGATTTATACATGAACTCAACTATCCATCATTTACAGTGATCAGCTTTTAACCACATCTGTCCATGTAAAACAGACAGTATGCCTAGAATGTAGATTTGTGTGCCGTCTGTGTTTGTAACCCTAACTGTGCAAAGCATACCAGTGTACACAACATGATTTTCCTTGATCCTTTTCTGAGGCTTTAGATTGATGTTTGTACATGTGTACACTGCATTGAATCAGTAAAGCAGAAATGGTGCATGGAGCCATGGCAACAAGCCTCCTATTGCCCCTCCTCTCTGTTTCCTAAAGTCTTGTCAAGGGCATTGCTGTGGCTTTTTCTGGTCAAATAAATGAAGCAAGAGGTTCTCGTCTGACTAAAGAATAACACGTCATCAACTTATGTAGGGGCCTCTGTCTCTTTAAATGAGAGAGAGCCCTCCCATCCCTATCAGAGCTGTTGCCGTGACAGCTTGTGTTGCCATGGTATCTGCCCCTCGCTCCCCTCCCTCTCCTCTGCACCGCACAGGGCCAGTTGCCATGGTCACTAGCCTGAGTGACAGGTGGCCCTCACGTAGATATGGCGTCTTAAACAGTCCCACCGCGTCCCCCTACCCCCCTCCTCTTCTCCATGGAGCTCTGCTGCCACCGGGGGTAGGAGTAAGCCCCTCGCCTTGACTCTCTCACTTGGCTCTTTGTCTGTCCACGCTCTGCATCCGATCGCCTGCTGCAGATTTATTCAAAAGCAGATAACAAGCTTGAAAGGGGCTTCCACCTGCGCAGGTCCCATCCAGGCCAGAGGGACAGAGCGTAGCTGGACACGCACGTACACACACATTTCAAGTATTGTGAGTGCGCCAGCCAAGTCTGGAATAACGGGGCTGGCTACTCACCAGCAAAACAGCGTCACGTCCTCTCCACATCCCCCTGAAGTCTGCAGCAGCGTGACCAGCTGTTGGCTAATGCAGTGTGTGTGTCCACAGTGACACGCAGAGCTCAGCGTGCGCGCACACGCTGACAGAATACGTACTGTTGCCATGGCAGCAAGTGGGAGCTCTTTAGGAGTGAAGGCGTTGCCTCTGGCTGTTCGTCGCTGCTCTTTTTCTCTCCTGCTGTTGATCTCTCCATTCTCCACGCTTGTCCACTCTGCCTCTTCACCCTCTCTCAGCAGGTGTTTGCATTCTAAATGACATCTGTTTCTTGCTAAATGCTCCGAACATTTACAAACTATAAATAGTACAAACCTAGTCTCCACCGTAATTTAAGTTTTTATTCTGTATTCAGTTTACTGTCTTTCTCTTGCTCATCATCCCCTTATGTGCATGACGCAGACCATAGCTGTGCATGCTCTGTCAGATTATGACTGGTGTGTCTGCAACCCTCCCACGAAGGTGTACTCCAACTTTCTCGTCCTTCCTTTCATGTCCGAGGAGACATGAATGATACAAGCCGTCCAGCTATGCACACACAAATGCAAACATGCTTACTTCCTTCCCAGAAAACAGGCTGCTCAATTGTTTGCCTTCTGTCTGTCTTTGACTGTGTCACTGTGTTATGTGTTCTTTCTCTCCCTATCTCTCTCACTGATTTCCTGGTAGGCTGAACTAATGGGGAAAGCCTGATTATTTCTCTAGAACCTCCAAAAAACTTCCTCCCATTACCACTGAACTACATGTGCTCTGACTTGGTCATAAATCTCTGGATAATAAAGTGTAGACTTTGGTCTGGGTAATCATTAATGGGAGAAAAGTTAGTCAGAGTACTGCACCCTATCAAGTATAATTTTGAACCCTCCTCCTATCTCATAAGTCAGACTCTTCCTGCACTCTTAAACGCTTAGACAAATTCAACCATGTGGCAGTTAATCTGTTATCCACATACGCTCAAAAAACGCACACACCTAAGTCTGGTTCCGCCTCCAGACCTCATGCATGCACTTACGTTTTCACTTTGACAGTGAATACTTTAGCAGCAACACACACAGGAAGTGTTGCACATTACTTTTACGGCATGCAACAAGAGCAAAAAGGCTGAGAGGGGCTGAAGCAGGTACCGTATTACCTCTTTAATTGGACTCACTTTGAAAGGGGGTGAAAAGGAAAAGTGTGGAAGGAAAGTAGAGACAAAGAGAGAAATAGATATCTCTTCATTTTTCGTAATTCAAAGTAGCACATGTACACGTTTGTTCTTTTCATTGTTTAATAACAGATTTGGTCATGAATTCTCAGTTTAAGCAAGACCGAAAAGTTTTACATAGGCAGAAATCCTACATGACCTGATCAGAGTTTCCATAAGTTTCAAGTCTAATTAATGGTGAAGGAGTTTAAGTTTATTTTTTCAGTATACCTGACACGCTGTTCTGTATGTTTAATGAGGTCTTTACCATGTTTTCCTTCTCATTCACGGAAACTTTTAAGTAGTGGAGTTAATTAGTACAAAGGGTACTTTTAGTGTTGAGATAGCAGAGAAGGAAACAGGCTCATACCTACACTCATTGATGGTGCTTAGCTCTGACCTTGAAGCAGTTTTCTAGAGAGGACTCTGTAAAAACTGAAAAATGTGGCATCAGATAATGTTTATGCATGATTAAACTACTAACAAATGTGGATATCTGACTATTAAATGAATGGCCATGGCACCTTACCTTCAACTTCAGTTCAGTCCCTCCTCAAATTTCCCTCTCTTCCGTATTTGTTCCTATTTCAGTGCCTACCTTGTCCTATTCCATCCGTTTTGTCAGTTCCACCTCCCCACCAGAGCCACCCCCTCAGCAACTGAAGAATAGATTAATCTTGTCATAATAAGGGTGGGTTGGTCTCAAACGGCCAAACAGGCTCTCTCTTCTTAACTGCATTGTGGTCCCGAGGAAAGTGGATTAACTGGTTTGGTATGAATGAGTTTAAGAAATGGTTGTGCTGGTTGTTTTGTGTCAGCGAGTGACATCACATTTGGAATGATTGTGTGCCTTGTAAATGTGGGTTCATGGTTACAAATGCAATTTGTGTTGATACATATGTATCGCTGTTATTTGTCTGACTCTCAGGCGAGAGAGTGGATGAAAGTGAATATATTTTCTGCAAAGGGACTCATAATCAAAAGGAAAAATACTCATTCTACATTAAATTGTCCCATCAACTTTGATATAATTTATGCAATTAGATTGAGAAAGGGAGGGAGTTGAAGTGGAGTTAGTTCTAAGTACTTTCATTAGTTATTTAAATAAGTCCAGTGATTCCCAAATAAAAGTCGGGCCTTTATTAATGAATTAAGCATAAATCTGTGGGATTGAGATATATTTTAATACAAATACATGGTAGAAAATATTTTTTTTAAAATCTGCGGCGCACATTACATTTTTAAATTCTGTTAACTTTGCCTTTTTGTTAAACAATATTAGAAACTCTTTTGGTCATTTAATTGAAACATGTCAGAAGTTTGGAGCTTGTCATTGACATCTGAAAGACGTCTGAATAAGAGATTACACACTGCTTCTTCATAAGAGTCACTAGTCAAAAAAGGCTGGAAACAACCATCTCGATCTTTAATTCTTTTTTTTTTTTTTTTTTTAATCTTATAACGTTTCTTGTGTAAAATCTAAAATTTATCTGTGGCAAACTCATTAATTTGCAGTAAAAAGTACAGTGTATAAGCCTGACATGGAGTTCAGAAGTATAAAGTACCCTATAATGTGAAAACTGTTGAAGTTTCCTCTAAGTAAAGAACTTGACGAGCACTGCCCTGGCCCCTGACAGTGCTGTATTCTACATTTTCTTGCCACTATTACTCTGTGTTACAAACAACAGCTCCCCTGCTAAGAATACACACACACTTCCTCACTTTGTTTGAGGGCAACAATTACAATGTATAAACTTGTTATCTGAGTTTTTTAGTAAGAGTAATGTGTGTTCTTTGTTTGTGTTGCTGCCCCGCAGACCAGAATCGGTGGAGGCCAGCCCTGTGGTGGTGGAAAAGTCCAGCTACCCACACCAGATCTACAGCAGCAGCTCTCACCATTCCCACAGTTACATTGGCCTGCCTTACGCTGTGAGTACACACTGATTTTGCTCCATCTCACCCTGTTACAAATGGCATGAATACATTGAACCCTCCCTCTGTTAATCATTGAGTGTAGTGTGACTAACTTCCATTTAGGACTAAATAAAACATTGACCTGTAATGAACTTGCTTCCTCTTTCAGTGTAGAAGTTAAAGCTGAACAATAGAAAACTGATTTGAGTCATCATTAATGCCAACATGAAAAATCATTATTACTCTTCTAATAAGTAAATCAGTGGCTTTCTTTTTTATATTAAAGTAAATTTAAATGCCATCACATGGAATTCAACACTTGAATAGTAGCCTCCTTTACTGCCATTACAGGTTTTTTAGGTTTTATTTAGCTGGTTCTTTCCCTC
>JAPZDZ010000015.1:13060504-13070524 GCA_029783805.1 Acanthurus tennentii | reverse complement strand
ATGCTTTGATCAACAGCCAATTATTGCCTGCAGATGTTGGCTTTTATATATTTAATTCATGTCTATTTTTATAAGGACGAGTGCTGAATTTATAGTATTTCTATTAAAGGCCGAGATCCAAGATTCAAGCTTTTAATTTGGCCTGAATAATGTCACATTTCACATGTGATAAGACATCTCATAGGTTCTTAATTTACACAGTTTAAGCCTGTGATTCCACATAAGAAATAAGATATAAACAACAACAATTTTCAAATGCTGTTAGTGTAGATTTTTACCTCGGAAACACTTTATGTATCTTTCAATTTAGAATTTGCTCTAGAGCTTTTAACCACTTCAGAAGATCTTTGTCAGTGGATGAAGATATAAGTGTGCCGAACGTCAGCTTTTGTGTTGACATGAATTTTGTATTAAGGTATAAAAAATGTAAAATAAACTCATGTCACAGTTGAAATTCAAACTGTAACATAACATTTTGCACATGGAGTACAAATACACAAATGTGTAGGGTCTTGCAAAGGATTATTGGAAGAAACAGGTCAAAGTAACAAATTCAGGCACAAATAAACCAAAAAAAGCAAGAGATGACATGTCATTGCTTATATTGTGTCGTTTCTATCTGTTAAGGAATAAACCGACAGCATATTGGATTGTTATATGAATGCAGTATTTCAATATGGAGATTTCAGCTTTCAAACATTCCCTGGATTAGTTGTCATTATCTCGCCCTCTCCTCTGCAGACGCGGCGTGATAGTGTCTCCTTTCAGAGACACAATGTGACAGCAATAAGCAGCACGCCTCTGTTCCACTTGACATCTTTCCGAAGAGGTGGAAAATTGAATATCACACAACGCACTGAGCGTTCGTACAATAATATCCGTCAGCAGCTTTATCAAACTGTGTTATCATGCATCAAACATAAGGCAGCCGGAGCTTCTGTGTTTTCTGTCACTCTCACAGCTTAACAGCAACGGCGTAACTGAACTACTGTGTATGCAGCTGTCCCCCCCGCTTCCTGATTTTCTGGAGCACAACATTTGGATCAATAAACCTCCAGCTACCAAATGGACCTTTTATTTTTGACTCTGAATGCCAGACCACTTAGTCGGCAGAGAGTGCCACGAGGGGAAGCCACTTACTGCACTGGGAGCTGCTGGTCAGACAACCAGGAAATGGACGGCGTGTTGGAAACGCTTCAACAGCACTTTGACTAAACCCAACTCTGATTCGATGGATTTTTATGGGTTTACAGCCACAGAAAAAGAAAGGAAGCGTGTTTGTGTGTGTGTGTTTTGTGTGTGTGCGTGTGTGTGTGTCTTTGTAAGATCCAGATGGCCATCAGAGCTCTGGAGGCCATCCAGGTTATTGAGCATCAACGTGCAGCCTCCCGTCAGAGCGTCTCCGCCTGCTGCTCCGCACTGAGCACGCTCACCTCATCCTGTTTACATCATCACCGACACTTCCAAGCGAGGATGCTTTTAAAGAGGCTTACATGTTGTAACTAATGGATTCATTAATGGCAAACAAATCACTTCTTATGGCTTTATATATAAATAATAAGCCTTTTTAATAACCTTATAAGTCATTAGGTTGTAGAAAAATCCATTTGCTGTGCATCGTCCTCCAGATTGCTTTTTTACAAGCTCCATAATTCATCCAAAAATCACAACGATTTGTAGCAAATTGAAGGAAAAAACTACATTAAAGTTTTTAGTGGCATCTTAAGTCAGTTTCAATGCCCCTGCAAGTTTCTGCAGCTCGACTGGAGGGATGAAACACAACTCGTCATCACATTTTCCTGCTCTTGTGTTCTAATGGTGGTTATCTGGTGACATACACATATGTGTTAAGTTACTAAGTTATTTTAGTTACACCAAATCATCGTTTTTACGCAATAACGAAGCAGCTTGTAAAATGGGTTTTTTCCCCTGGAGGACTGGTGTGCAGCCAACAACGTGGAGTTGTTTCCAGTACAGAGGAAGAGGAGTTGGGTGGACTTCAAAAGATCCATAGTTGCCATCCTCCTTTTGTAGTAAATGGTTCCACAGATGGAGATTTGCAAACTTGTGGGTGGTACAATTGACTTTTCTTTAAAGTGGTGATACTTCACTGCAAGACAGAAAACGTCTGAACGAAACCACCGTTTAGCCGCTATCACAATCTGTTTTATTTATGTTTCATTAAAACATCCAAATCTGTTGGATTCAGGATTGTATATTTAACAGTAGTTACTGTAAGAGAGGTTTTTGTTTTATATGAACTTACCAAAACATTTTTTTTCTAAAAGATAGTAAATATTTAATCTTGAATCATCCACTGACTCTGTTTGGAAGCATCACCATTAATGTTTCACCAGGTTTGTCTTTTAATTTGTCGTCTGTTTTTTATTCCTTTTATACGACTGCCTTGATGACTTTTTCACTTTCTAACAAACAATTAACTCTGCAGTCACAGACGTCAGAAAGTCAGTATAATAAATGGCCATGAGGAGTTCACTTGAGGGAACTTTCATGATGAATTCAGAGAAAGCTATGTTTTTTTATTGAGCCTCCGTGCCTGTGATTATAATCAAATTAATTACTTTGGTATTTTCAAAGCTTTACAAAGTTAAATGGCAATCATCTCATTACCCCATGGAATGTACAGAGAATAAATAATCATTATATGTTCATCTGCTGATTAGAAAACATAAAAAAGTTGATTAAAGAAAGAGAAGAAACTCACATAATGTCACAAGATAAATTTGCAAATCAGTCCCATCCCACTGTTCAGCTGAGTATCTTACAATATGATAAAAAAAGAAAGAAATGACTAAACTATCCAGTGAGCCTGATTTTGTCCTCATAAGGTTTGTTACTGCTTAATAAACATTAATAAAAGATTTATTAACCATCAGTTACAACATGTAAACATAAAAATGACACTGTTTTAGAAAGTGGTAACTTAATATTTAAACTGTTTTATCTTATATTCCATCTGAGAGGCAGAGGTGACTTTTTATAAGAGTTTGGAGGGAGATTTATTTTCTGAGAGGAGAAAAAGTGAAGAAGAAGACATAAAAGTTGGCTCTGTGTTTCGGGCCGGATGCCAGCTCCGCCTGATGTGCGCCTGCCAAAAACTGTGCAGAGTTAAGCAAAAGACTTGTTTAAAAACTATAAATCAGACCACTGAACCAGACTGCAAAGAGGCAAAGAAAATGACTACATTATTACAGCGATCATCATTATTCTTGGCTATTTTTCTAAAAATCTCTTTATCTTCTAGGAGGCGGTGCTCATCAAACATTCAGGACATCCCATCGTTGGAGGAGAGGGCTTCCTCTGAGCTGTGCTGCCTTTGATAGCACATCACAGCAGCCACATACCACCTGAAAGACATCTGACAGGGAGGATTTTTTCACAATCACGGCGGGATTTTCAGAGAAAGCACCTCGACACGGGCTATTTAACTTGCCTAGAAAATCTATTTTAATGGCAGGTTTCACAGTGGCCTCACCGTGACATTTCTGAGCGAATGAGACGGAGGAGGAGAGATGATAAGAGACTGACGGAGCGATACTGAACGAGGCTGAGAGTCAAAGACGCACTGTGAACTATTAGCAGCAAAATGAACTTAAAGTGCTTGTTTTGCAAGAAAAACGAGCCCCTTGGCTGATAAACTCTGACATTAGGTTATTAATACTGATGCACTGATGTATTAGTAGCTTTTTATTGTATATCTGAGGTGAAGCAGGATTAAATTCTTAATGTGCAGTTCAGTAGTTTAGTCCATCGGTTCCTAACATGAGTGTTAAGCCCTTCAAAGGGGTCACAAGATGGATCAGAATGGCTGTGAGACGACTGATGGAGAACAAAAGAGGGAAAAACCCACTAAATTCTACTTTTTTTGCCTTTTTTCTAATCTTTGCTGTCTGAAATGTATTGAATAATTTTACCTTTTGGCCCTTAAACAGTAGCTGAAGAGAAACTTGCCTGATTTTAAACACCAAAGTCTGTTTACAAATCTTAAGGAGTACTTCAGTAAACGTATAAGAAAGTTACATATCCCTTTTGCAAGTGTTTGGGGTCAAGTTGCATTGTGGGTAATGCAGGCATCAAGTTTTAAAAAGAAAATGAGTGAAACAAAAGGAGAATTTCTGATTCTGTTGCACTCTGTTTCCATGCAATGGAAGTGCAATATTAAATCAAAAGAGTCCTTTTCTAAGGAAAATATCTTTGAATTTTTGAGAAGAAACGTCTCCTTGATGCAGCTGCAAATTATTCATCTGAAACACAACAAAGGATCCCAACAAAACACTGGTTTAGGAAGAGATTTCGAGCTGAAAATGCTGAAAAACACTGGCTTACTCTTAAAAATCATCTTGTATTTGAAGGTTATCGTGTGTTTATATACAAAAATTAAAGCTAATAGAGAAAATAATCTCAAATGTGATGATTTACTGGTTTTCTTGGCATATGACAATAACAGTTAGAATGTGTTGACTTGGGGTATTATTTTTTGATATTTTATTAAAAAAATTTATTGATTAATCCAGAAACAATAAATAAATTAAGAGATAAAATAATTACTATAAGTTAATAATAAGTTGCAGCTCTCTTCCAACAAGTATTGTTTTCAAAGTAAAATCTGCTGTTCAGATAAAACTAATGTGGAGTAAAATGTCAGCACTTTACTGTGACATGTAGAAGAGTGGAAATGTACAGTTGCAAAAAATGGGGAACACAAAACACAAGTACTACGAGTACATATACTTAGTTACTCTCCACCAGTGCTAACCACATTTACACCCACAGCAGAGGCGACTGTATCAGCTGTGATGCTTCTTAAATATCTGCTTCCCCCGTGACATGGTGGGAAAAACTGAGGAAAACCAATTCAGACGAATAAGAAGCAGCTTTGATCTGTGACAAGAAAAAAAAAAAAGGAACCTGCAAAGAATAAAGCCGTGCTCATTAAGGCTGGGATGGAGCTCATCATGGTGCCTTCTCTCCAGCTTACAGCTGCTGGGGTTTCAGACACTGAGGATACTTTATTGACAGAGGAGGGGTTTTTTTTGCAATAAAATGGGAACATGGTGTTCAGATTTGGCCCAACAGCTGGCAAATGGCTCTGCTAACCTCTACAGCTGATCATTGGTTTGTTATATTGCAGTCAATTTGTTGCTATTTAATGCTAAAAATGGTGGTCAAAGGACTTCTGGGACACGTTTGTTCTGAATGGATATTTAACTGTGGTGGGTTTTGTGCTCAAAAACAGAAGGACTCTCTTAATTAATGTGGTCATTTTTGGTTGTGACTTTTAATTCACATTTTAGACACCTTTTTAAGCAGCTGTTTGTGAAGCTGTGAGATAATTTACATGCATATCAGTTTTATATGAGAATTTTGAACATAAATTACGCTCAGTCTCTTTTTTTGTCTGTCATTGTTTGTCATCTTTCTCTGTAGGGGTGTAAATTGGTGTGATGCCACTGATTTCCTCTCACATATCAAATCAAATCTCTTGTTTTTGGCTCAAGAGCTCCTTCATTTACATGTTTTTTTTTCTACTATAACAATCCTTCTTCATCACAGAATGTTAGAAAGGTCACAACTCTCATCAGTTAATGCTGAGTCAAGGTCATCTGAACAACAGGCCGACTGATTAAAAGGTTACATTAGCCACTATTAGCATAACACACCCAAATCTGCTGCTGCTGCTGCTTCGAAACAGTCTGCGGTCAGGTTGCATTGTGGGTAATGTAGATGGTAAATGAGCTGCATTTATGTAGCACTTTTCTAGCCTTTCGACCACTTAGAGAGCTTTACAACACAGGTCAGCAACCACCCGCTCACACACACTTTCACACACTAATGGAGCAGCCATCAGGAGCAATATGGGGTTCAGCATCATGACCAAAGGCATGAAAAGGAGCTGGGGGTCGCTCATCTGATGAGGCGATGAACAGCTCTGCCTCAGATTTTAAAGAGAAAGAATGATATTTGGAATAAAAATGATGATATACCTGGCTCTGCATCATTAAATCAGTAGCATGATAGTTAAATAGGTGGGAGAAACTGGTGCTAAATGCAATCAAGACCAAAAGCCAGACAATATGCACACAAAAGAATTAGGAAAAAAGTAAAAAGCTGTATTTAAGATGTGAACGTGTTATTATTACAGAGTCACAAAATACAAATCACAACATGATAGCTCACATGACCTTTTTAAAAACGATTCCTATAAAAGATGAAGACAACAGCAATGATTGGACTGACTGCAAGCTTCTTATCAGCAACAAAAATCCACTTTTTGGAAGAATTCATAACTTTAAAAGGGACAATAAGCATCCAGGATGAACTGATGTTAGTATGAAATTGAGGCTGAGCATAAAAAAGAGGGAAGGAATTGAGTTTAAAATCATAACAAAGATAAAAATTGAAATAAAATGTATCATTATGTGAGTATAGTTTATTTGATTGATTGCGGGAAATAATTGCATGTGCAGTATTTAGAGTGTCTGTGTGAAGTGTGTAAGTTTGCTGTGTTTGTGACTTGGTAGTGCACATGTATATTGAATGATTTTATTGTGAATTTAATGTAAATCCAAATAATTAAACAAACAATTTAGAAGTTTTCTATTAGGATGGGTGACATTTGATATTAAGTGCTTCTAAATATTTTAAAAGCCTTGGTTCGATTAAGTAGTTCAACACTACCAAACAAAAAAAAAATGAAATGAAAGAGCTCTAATACTTAACTCTTATTTTTCTTTGTGTACTGCAAAGTTGGCAGGGATATAAAGCTGAGCTGCATCAGTTATTTGCAAATATACTTTTGGAAAGAAATCAAGATCTGTGCACATGCAGGAAAATTCTGCCTCCTTCAGAGAAGATGCTGGAAATTTGACAAGAAATAATTAAAGTATAAAGAAAAGAGCAAAAAGTACATTTCCTTGCTCGTTTGATTTTACTTTTTACTTTCTTTAAATGAATTTAGCTTTTTATTTTAATGTCCATGCTGAGCTTGAAGATGTTAGAGACCTTTTCTCTGTACAATGTCACAATGTAAACCACAGAAACCACTAAAACTTACCTGTTTTTAACATTTTTTACAGACAAATTGAAGTGTATTGTAAAATTTTGGCTGATTCATGGACAAATTTTGGATGTACTTTGGAATAAGTTGCATTAAAGGGTTTGATAGGGATCTGAGATTAACAGCATGCATTGAATGATGCAAATTTAAACATTTCCTTTGTTCATGTGTTTGTATAACGGCACATGTAGTTACTTGGTTCTTACCTGCAGCGTTCAGTAAAGCGTCCCCAACAAGAGATGCAGTTGTAAGTTTAAAAAAAGGATTTTATTTCTTTTATTGATGAATTTTTTAAGAATCAGCAGGCGTACACTATTGTTCACTGCTACAATCTGAGGTCTTATGTTTCCCCAAGGCTGTTGTCATGCCACCTACACTTCAGACAGTTACATAATGTTTTATCCACGCTTTAGTAAGCACAGAAATGCTCCTTAATGGGGTTTCACATTGGAAAAATCTACAAAAATGGGGCATTGTGGTCAAATTGTGAAAGTATTTAACCTGAAAATGCAGGAGAACATCTGGATTTTTGGGTAAAAGGCTATGTAGATGTTGACACTGATCAGTTTTTATCACCTGAATGTAAAATGAGGGTAAGACTGACTTTTTTCTAGTAAATTATAAATTATGATTTTGGAATGAAACTTAATTAAGAGCTGAATAATGTCATCAGAGTTTAAATGTGAAGGCCTATTTTTTATGTTCATGATCTGAAAGATCAGGAGAACATCTGGATTTTGGGGAAACACATGGACATTTAGACTTTGGACATTCTTTACAGTCTGAGTTAGGAAAATCAAGATAAAACAGACAATTTCCAGCAAATTAAAATGCTGTTGAATTAAACTCTTACTCCTTTAAACTAAGATGAGTATCTAGTAAAATCTGACCTGAAAAACACCAGAACATCTGGGTTTATAACTGCAGAATATGCAGTTTACATACAACTGTGACCTGAACTCTGTAAAAGCTCATTGGAGCTCCCTTAAACCAACACTTTGACAAACACCGAGCTGTTTCATGAACTCCCACCTGTCAGAGCAGAGTCTCCTTACCTGCTGCCAGCTGCATCCAGCCGCATATCTTGTACACGGTGCCTGTGCTGCAGAAGAAGAAGAGCGCGAAGCAGCCGATGCAGGTGAGGACCAGCACCATGGACATGCCGATGAAGAAGGAGGCGGCCTTGAACGCGCTGGAGGGGATGGCGCTGAACTCGGTGAAGCTGCCCTGACAGGTCAAGTCCCGGGACAGCCCGTTCCCGATGCAGTAGTGGAACAGACCGAAGTATCCCGCCTGCGGGGTGTCCACGCCGTCTCCGATCCAGTACGGCTGGATGAAACACACCACGTTAACGATGGCGAAGAGGATGGTGAAGATGGCCCACAGGACGCCGATGGCGCGGGAGTTGCGCACGTAGTTGGTCTGGTAGATTTTGGCAGCCTCGGAGGCGGGGAGCATGGTGGTGGTCGTGCTGGGGGCCCCGGGGACCATCCTCCGGTCTGTGTGAAAGAGGGATCTGATCGGTCCTCGGGATCAATGAACCTTTCCTTAGCAAACTAACATCTGCCGCATCTGATCCGTGAACGGCACAATCACAGCGTGCTGCACAACTTAAGTCTTGTCGCTGTTTTAGGAATTATTTTTTTTTATGTCATAGGCCGATACTTAAGGCTATTTGCATTGATTTTGTCTGATTTTATTCAGTCACAGTTGTACCCACAGCATCACTGAGCTCTCGCATCCATGGCAAGGTCGGATTTTGTCTTCTTCTTGTGTTTTCCTCTGATTTTCATTCATCGCTCTGCCAAAACGAAACGTGCGCTCCGGACGAAAAACAAGCTTCAGGAACACACACTCTTCTCAGAAGAAGCCCGTGGATTTATCCGACATCCGTCCTCATATTTTTACTCAAAACGTCCCTACCTCAGTCGTGTCCGAAGCCGGAGACTATTATTCCGACAAACAGGTCCGGCTCTGTCAGTCACTGTGTGAGATCTCTCTGAAACGGTCCGTCTGTTCTCGACACCGACAGACCAACAACCGCAGCTGAGATCCTATTGAAACAGAGTTGGAGGATAGCCTTGGATATTACAGGGCCAACCCACATCCCTTAATCCCATTCTGACGTATTATTCCAGTAACGCGCGAAATCTTAAATAGACCCAGTAGTATCATGAAAAAACACCAGTGATGCTCTTAGTCCTCAATTTTAAACCCTACTCATAATCCCACTAACCGCTAAATCCCACTGTTGTGAGCGAGGTCCAGAGTAAGAAACCGAGATTAGTCCGATACACACAATTGCAAATTTCAACAACAAAAAATAATAAATGATAATTAAAAAATAACATACAATGCAAGGAGTAATAGTTAAATTGCCTTCATGGCGTTTCTTTCCGATGAAATTAATTTTGAAATTATATTGGTATTGCCGGTTTTGCGTCTATTTTTGGTTTTAGAGTTACCTCGCAAAATAAAACATAATAGACCGATTTTTATCTTATGTTAGACCTGTATCAGCGGTCTTCACTTTTCTGTGCCGAAAAAGTTGGTTAATGCAATGTATCATCTGTAATTGGCCCATATTAATCGATGTTTTAATAGCCTCAGTTTGGTTGCCCGGTTGTCATGGGATTAAGATAAAAAGATATCTTAATATTTAAATTAAATATATATTTTTTAAAATAAAAAATAACATTGTGGTAGCATTACCATCTTAGATTGCAAGATTCAAACAAAATCTGTTAGGCAGCGTAACAATATTTGACGTTTAGGCGACGATTTTCCCTTATTTCCAACTACGGGGTTTTTAAATAGCCGAAAACTCCATTACCCATGATTCTATGTGTGACTTGTGATTGGCTGTACGTCATTTGACGTAATCTGAAGGCGCGCGCGAAACTCTTGTGGCAGTCCTTGCATATGTTTGTATTCTAAACTTC
>JAPZDZ010000015.1:13029810-13043627 GCA_029783805.1 Acanthurus tennentii | reverse complement strand
CTTAATTTGTGGTTTATTTATTTACAATCGGCCCATTCAGCCCCTGCTCTGTATGAGGTTGACTTTTTCTATTTTTCCTTCCTTTTAGTGGATTTAGAGCTACAACCAACTGTTACTGATTTATTATGTCGATTCATTAATTGATCTGAAAAATCTGAAAAATACTTAATGTAATTTTTAGGTTTGCTTGTTTAAGTGTAAGCCAAACTTCAAAGATATATAAACCCTTTATACAATCATGTGGTTTCTTTTTTCCCATAGGCCCTGAATGCAGCACAGAGGCGTTGTGAAGAGCTTGAGGAAACCTTAAACTCTCGATCCCAAGAGCTGGAAATGCTGCAGCAGGAGCTGAGCAGTGCTGATCAGCAGAAACAGGTACAGAGTCATGCAGCCACTGTATGTATGTTAGCAGATATTTACAGATGTTCCAGTTATAATGAATCCTGTGCCTGCCCGATTACAAAAATAACCTTCAAACAAGCACATCCTGCATCTTGATGGTCATCATCATCATAATTATTATGCATTGTTTGACTGAGCCACACAACACACACCCACTTACATCCTCCTCCTCTCTGTCTCATTCTCTTTCTGCTCAGATCTTGACTGCTCAGTTCCGGCAGATGGATCAGGAGCTGGCTGAGGCTGTAAAGCAGAGGCAGCAGTGGGCCGAAGAGGCCAGCAGAGCTGATGCAGAGCTTGCAGCCCTCCGGACCAGCCTGGAGGCCTTTGAAAAACAAAGCGTGGAGATGGCGAGGCAAGAGAGCGAGCTGGCCTCCCTAAGAGAGGCAGAGAATGCTAATCAGGAGGCTCTGGAGAAGGAGAAGATGGAAGTTGCCAGACTGGAGAGAGAACTGGCTCTGATTAAAGAGACTGACTTTGCTGCCATCCAAGAGAGCCGCGATGCTTCAGAGAGAGACGGAGCAGAAATAGTTCGACTTGAAAGTGAGCTCGCATCTATGAGAGAAGCAGTCAGCCATGCCAGCCAGGATGCCTCAGAAAGAGAGAGAACAGAGGTGGATAAACTAGAGAGAGAGCTGGCTTCAGTTAAAGAGGAGCATGCAGATGCCCAGAAGAAGGGAGAGATTTTGGCTGAAGTTTGGAGACATCTGCACTCCCTGGCTCTTGAAGATGTGCAAGCAGCAGAGGAAACTCCCCTCCCACCTGACCTTTCCATGTTTTTAGACACTGTTCAGTCCATTGAGACACAACTAAAAATGCTGAAAGATGAACGCAGTGAGGGCGAGGGACGTTGTGCAGAGCTCACCCACACCATGGAGACCCTTCAGGGTAAGAAAATGACTCAGGTTGTGTCTTTTTATGGATTTCAGTATGTTAATCTCAACCTTGTAATTTTCAGAACTAGTGTTTTAATTGGAATATTTGACTTTCAGAACAACTAGACAGGAAGACCACAGAGCAGGAGGAAACGAGTGCCAAGATACAAGAGCTGGAGCAACAGATTGTAACGGTCAGTGCTGAGAACTTCTACACCTGGTATTAACATGTGATCTTAGTGTGGTTACATCATCTGGATGATGATAATGGACCAGTGGGCTTTTGTGTTTACATTTGGTGCTTAAATGATCTCAATTTTGCCTGAGATGTGATCAAAATTGCCATATATAAATGAATTAAGCAGACTTGTCAACAGATGTGCGTCCCAGGTCAAGAAAAGCAATGTTGCTGCCATTATTAATTTGAAATGATTTTTGTCAGGGAAGTCATCTGGCTATTTCTGTAGTTTTTGTTGGACAGCTTAAACTAGCAGAAAGAGGCGGAGTTAACTATCATTGATACTGACCACTTTTAAATGTGGTCTGGATGAGGCAATCACATGTCAGCCAAAGTGTGCGTAGAGTTGTTTCGAGGATCATTACCTGCCTTTGACAGTTTTACTTGAGTTGTAAACTTCAAAAGGAAATTTTAAGTGAGCGCTGAGCTACTCTGCAAGCTTTATCATCTCCACAGAGCTTTAACTTCAAAGTTCCTCTGTGCCTTTGTAATGAGTTTCTGTTATGCTGTGTCTCTGTTTATAAGATTAAAGAAAAGTGTCGAAGTGGAAGGTTTTGGGACTGGAAGCTTAATATAAACTCAGGTTTTAGGAGTTAAAGTAGTTCTGTCTTCAAAGTCAGACAACCGTGTCATGTGCGCTTTTCCCATTCCATTAAAATATTTTTGCAGGGTTTTATTTTATGCATGGCAGATGTACAAGTCTTCTCCTCCAAACTTGATCTGAAGACAGAAACAGTGTCTGGCCAGGTGATGTAAGTCAGTGTCAGACAGAACAGAGGCAGGGTCATAGACAGTACTTAATACAGTACAATACTTCAACTCACTGATAGGAAGTCCGTCTAATCTCTTCTGCACTGATCCGCTGTTATGACTGACTGTCCTACCCGACCTTCACCTGCACTGCACTGTAAGAGCAACCATAGAGGCAACGTAAAACTTTTAAAAGTGTTATCCTCCTTCTTCTTCTTCTAGATGATTAAACTTAGGATCAAAGTTTTATTGCTTATTTTTTGCTCATTTTTCATTATTCATTCTGTTTCAGATGTCTGAAAGAGTTGATGTGGTTGAACCAACAGCACAGGATTCGTCTGAGGCTGACAAAGGTAGAAAAACAGGATGTATTAATCACTTTCAAAGTACAATTCATACATTTTATGGAAACAGAATCAAACATAATGCTCTTAAATATTATGCTCAAACAAACAAACAGAAAAAACAGTTTTCCTCTGCTCACAAAATAATTTTTAGCTGCAACCATATGATGAGTTATTATTATAACAAGCTACCTATCAGAGCAAAATACATGTATCATGTAACTTTAAAGGGATTTTTACACAATGACACATCAATAAATGCACTAATCAAGCCAAATTATTTTTACCGATACTTATAACTCCTTTTTGTCATTGTAAGTGTGACTTTGTCCTTTGATGACTTCCACAGCTCGTATACTAGAACTGGAGCAGCAGCTACTTGGAAAAGACAGTGAGCTGGTGGCCTTACAGGAGTCCCTCAGATTGGCTAAAGAGCACATCTCCAGAGAGGATGCATCATGTGAAAAACCCGATCAGACTCCAGATCAGGGTCAGCATGCCAGTACGCCCCCTCCTGACAGTTCTGCAGCCCTTCCCGACTTCATGGAGGAAACACAAGAAGAGGAGACCACCTTAGTCGCTGAGGACACCTCAGTCCTCTCCATCTCTGCTGATAATGAGAGTAGCCCAGAACTTATTGGACATCAGTCTGAATCTCCAGAGGAATCCAAAGGTACCTCCTCAGATGAGATGGTCGCGAGTAGCGACTCAGAGGTGGCCCACAGCAGCTGGACCCTCCTTGAAGCTGTGAGTCAGGATGGAGGCCAGGAGTGGCCGTCCGTCCTGCAGGACCTTGGTCAGCTGCAGCTTCAATCATGGGAGGCGACAAGCATGCAGTCAGAAACCTCCACAGTTCAAGTCGAGTCCTCCTCTGTCATCATTCGAGAGACGGTTCAAGTTCATCTCACTCAGGAGAGTTCTTCCACCACAGACAGTAATGTGCCCTCTGGTCAGGTGTTTGCTCAGGCCTTAGCCGAGGAACTTCAGAGGAGGTACAGTGAGCTTTTGGCTGAGCTTCAGAGGCTCCGCGAGGCAGCAGCAGAGTCACAGGAGAAAATTAAGAGCCTCGAAGAAGACACACAGTCCCTTACTGCTGCTAAACAGGAGGCCGAGTTTCAAGCCAATAGTTTTTCAGAGGAACTCAAGTCAGCCAAAGAGGAGTTAGACGAGCTGTCTCAGCAGAGCAGCTCTAAGGTAGAGAAACACAGCATAGAAATGCAGCTTTTAGAAGAACAGATAGAGATTTTGAACACTGAAAGTAAAGCAAAGGAGGAGAAGATCCAGGCCCTGCAGGCTGATCTGGAAAAAGCCCACCAAGCTTTCTCTGAGCAGGAGGGGCAAGTCAGGATGCTGAGCGTTCAGCTGGAGGATCGAGAGCTCCTCTCCTCTGAGCTAGAAAGGAGGCTTCAAGATATGGAAAACAGCATGTTGGAATTCTCTCAGACATCACAGCTTAATGATGATTCTTTGTCAAAGAAGGACTCTGAGATCAGTGAGCTACTGCTCCGTCTCAGCCAGAAAGAGCAAGAGGTGATGGAGCTCAATGACAGTATGTCTGCTAAGCTCCTCCAAGCAGAGGATGAGAAGTTCCAGAGAGACTGTGAAGTCAACAAACTGAAGGATCAGATCGTGGAGCTGGAGAAAGTCAGAGATGAGAAAGAGAGTTGTGAAGACTCAGCTGCTCCTGTAGACGATGAACTGGCTAGTTTGCGAAAGGAGAAAGGAGTTCTGGAAACCCAACTGACAAACGCAAAGAAAAAGCTGCAGGTTGCGCTCGTGCAACGCAAAGAGCTCATGAAGAAGGTCGCTGATTTTGAAGAACAAGCAAAGAAATGGAAAGAGCAGAATGAAACAGCAAAGGGAGAAACCCCTGCTGACATTCCAGAGGGAGAACAGTCTAGAGGACATGAGATTCAAGAAATGGAGGCTAAGCTCTTTGAACTCGAGCAAGCTTTAAGATCCAAAGAAGAGACGGTTGAGACTCTTGAGCAGAAAATAAGCCAGCAGGATCAAGCTCTCTCTGAGACACTTGCTCTGAATAGAAAGTTAAGTGAAGAAGCTGAAAACTCTCAGCAGGGTGACGTTTCCTCTGAAACAACTATGTTACAATCCCAAGTGACCTCTCTGGAAGCTGAGTGTGAAACCCTTCAGAGGAAAGTTCAGGAGGCCCAAGAATCTCGCAAGGAAACGATTCGCAAAGCAAAAGAGAAAGACAGGCACCACCGTGAACAGCTGAAGCAGCAGAAAGAAGAATACAGCGAGCTGATGGAGCGTTTTGAGGTGCAGAGCAGCGAGCGTGAAGTTCTCCTGACCAAACTGAGAGAATTAGAAGAAAATGTGAGCAACGATAGAGAAGATGCGCCTCGCCAAGAGACCAAGCAACCGGCTGAAAGTTTGGAAAAGCAAGCAGCGGGTGATTGGGTTCAGGAGGACTGGGTGGACTTTGCTGCCTCTGAGACAGAGTCAGCTCAGCTACAGTCCAGCGATCCAGTTGAGCATCCTGCAGAGCAGTCTGACGTCCTTTCTGCACAAATGGAAGAATCTCTGAAAGCTCTCAGAGAAGAGATCCAGTCCGTGAAGACTGCTAACACAGAGCTGGAGAAGCAGCTGCAAGAAACCCAAGCCAGTTTGTCGCTTAAGGAGACCGAATTACTGGAATTGGGCAAAGAGCTTCAAACGCTACGAGAGAAGGAAAGACAGATTGATGCACTCTCAGGAGAAATGGATGACCTTAGAGAAAAGCATCGCCAAGCTGAGTTGTACGCTGAAACCCTGAAAGCAGAGATGGAAGCTGCAGCCGAAGCAACGTCTGCAGACTCTGCATCCTCCATTTCAACTCTTCAGGCTCAAGTGGAAGACTTCAAGCAGTTCCTCGACAATAAGAACCAAGAAATTATGGAGCTAAGTCAGCAGCTTAGCGAGCAGAACTCTCTCATACATTCAATGCAGGACACAGTGTCACTGAAAGATCAGCTAATAACTTCTTTGCAGGAGGAACTGAAGGCTGAGCAAGAAAAAACCCAAAGGTTGGAGGTTGAGGTTCCACAGAAGCAAGATGAAGAAAAAGACAGTGAGACGAAGATCCTGCAGCTTCAACGGAAGCTTCAGGCTGCTCTGATCTCCCGCAAAGAGGCCTTGAAAGAAAACAAAACCCAGAAGGAGCAGCTAGTTTCAACTGAGAAGCTCATAGCTGAACTACAGCAGAAAATGGAGTCTGCAGAAGAGGAGCTGGAGAAGCTAAGAGCTGAAAGAGTTAGACTGATTGAAGAAGTAGATCGGACGTTACTGGAAAACCAAAGCTTAGGCTCATCCTGTGAGAGCCTTAAACTGGCCATGGAGGGCATACTGAATGAGAAAGATGCCTGTAAGAGAGAAGTGGAGTTGGCTAAAGAGGAGGCTGCAAGAACATGCAAAGAATATGAGGATAAAGTTCAAGGCATGAAGGACGAATATGAGACTCTGCTCAAGTCATACGAGAACGTGAGCGACGAGGCGGAGCGGGTGAGGCGAGTCCTGGAAGCTGCCAGGCAGGAGAGACATGAGCTGGCGGCCAGGATGAGGACTCACGAGGCTGCCAGGCAGGAAGCTGAGAAACAAGCAGAAGAGGCCCAGAAAGAGGTGGAATCAGTGAAAGACAAAATGAGAAAATTTGCCAAAACAAAGCAGCAGAAAATACAGGACTTAGAGGAGGAGAACGAGAGACTCAGAGAGATGCAAGAAAAGACTGTTGGTAAACGAGAAGGCGGCGCTCTTAAAGCTAAAGTCGAAAGACTTCAAGATGAGCTGGAGGCTTTGAAAGCTGAGCTGGATGCTACTGTGGCAGAAAGAGACTCTTTAGGGCAGCAGGTCGAAAAGTTAAGGGAACGTGTCCGAACAGGAGAGAAAGAGGAAAGTGTAAGTCGGGCTAATCTGCTTGGCTCTGCAGCTTTTGTAGAAGAGGTTGTCACGGCTCAGCGATCAGAAATTGTCATGACCAAAGCAGAGCCGGTTGAAAGCCGGTATGAGGATGCAGAAAAACCTCTAACCTCAGAAGAGACAGCAACTGACCAAATAACTGCAGAGGATGCAGCTGAAACACATTTACAACCTATTGAGGAGAAAGAAACAGCTAAAAAGACTGAAAGTGTTCGAGTTTTGTCAGAGGATAAAATAAAAGAGATGGAGGCAGCCGTCGGTGCAGAGCGAGAACAGTGGCAAGAACAGATGACTGAACTCAAAGCTCAGCTGGCCTCTCTTGAGCGAGACCTTCAGGAGAGCAAAGAGAAGGAGAGCCTCATGGCCTCTCTAGAGAAATGCCTCCAAGAGAGCAAAGAGAGGGAGAAGAGCCTGATTGAAGAGAGTTCAAAGAGGGAAGTTCAGTTCAAAGAGCTCCTCAGAAGCCTCGAAACTGAGAAGGATAACCTGGAGGAGCGTCTTATGAACCAGTTGGCTCAGCTTAACGGGAGCATCGCCGGCTACCAGCAAGAGGCGGCAGACCACCGGGAGCACCTCACTGAGCTGCAGAGGGAGGTGGAGAGGTTGGAGAGGGAGCGAGCCGAACTCGAAGCTGAGGCTCAGAGTGAGAGCGACAGAGCTGCCAGGCTGGAGGAGGACATGAGGCAGGCCCAGAGAGAGAGAGCCGAAGCTGAAGCAGAGTCCGGAAAGCAGAGGGAGCTGGAGCAACAGCTGAGGTCCGCTCAGAGGGTGAAGGAAGGGAGTCAGAGCCGAGCGCGTCAGCTGGAGGAGCTGCTGAGGGAGAAGCAGCTGGAGGTCCGTCAACTACAGAAGGACTGCATCCAGTACCAAGAGAGGATCAGTGAACTTGGTAAGGAAGCAAAGGCGCTGCAGCTAGGCCACAATGAGCTCCACAGTAAACTAGAACAATCCCAGCTGGAGACTTCCAGAACTGTAGAGGACCTGAAAAGGACTGAAGCAGAGTTGACCAGCTGCAAATCCCAGCTGGATGAAGCTCAGAAGCAGGTGAGCGAGACTTTGGCGGAGAAAACAGCCCTTGAAAAGGACGTCAAACAGAGAGAGACCATGTTGAAAGCCGATGCAGAGCAAACCCTCGACTCTGTGAGATTCAGGCTGGGAGCCGAACTGAAGGAGATGGAGCTGAGACTTGAAGATGCCTACAATGAAAGAGAAAAGGAGGAGGAGGCCACACTGGAGGCCAGACAGATAGCAGAAGGTGCTGAGAGACGGGCGCAGGAGATGCAAGCCCGTCTGGACGAGTCTCTGGCCAGGTTAGCCGCCTTTTCACGCTGCATGTCGTCACTGCAAGACGACCGGGACAGAGTTTTGGACGAGGCCAGACAATGGGAGACTCGCTTTAATGATGCTCTGCGGGGCAAGGAGGCTGAAGTTCGGGAGGCTGAAACTCGTGCCAAGGAACTGGCAGAACAGCTTCAGAAAGAATCTGCCCTCAAAGAGGAACTTCAGCTCTCAGTGGAAAGGTAAAAATATTCTCTTTATAATTGTCATGTTTCCCTTGTTGCCTTGGATTGATTGAATTGCTCAGTATTTTAGCTCAAAACTATTTCTCTTTCAGGTTAGAAAAAGCAGACAAAGATTTTCAGGTGAGATTGGAAGAAGAGACAAAGAAAGTCACAGAGAGCCAAACTGCTCTTGAGGAGGAGAAGAGCAAACTTCAGCAAACCACAGCTGAGCTGCAGACTGCACAAAATGAAGCCCATGCTTTGAAAGATGAGGTGGAGGGTCTTCATCAGAGGACCAGAGCCCTGGAGGAGGCTGTGGGTCGGCTGCAGGGTGAAGTCGAGCAGGCCAGGACTGATTTGAGCGAGAGGGAGGCGGAAGAGAGGCGGCTGTGCCTGAATGTGGAGCAACTGGAGACGGATCTGCGGTCCTCCAAGGCCTTGACCGAGAATCTACAGACTGAGTTACATGAGAAGGAGAGGAGGGAAGTGGAAATGTTGGGGGAGAAGGAGCAAGCTGTTACTGAAGTAATTAAAATGTTTTTTTTAATCTCCAGTACATGCTATGTTCTTTATATTTATGTTTACTGAGAAACCAATCAGCTATGCTGGATATTCTTAATGTTCTTGTGTGTTTTATTTTCCAGGCTGCAGAGGAGGCTAGAAAGGAGGCCGACAGCAGAGCACGAGATGCAGAGGAGGAGCTGGAGCAGAGGAGAGGGGAACTACGAGATCTGGAGGAAAAACTGCGAAAAGCAGAGGAGGAGAGCAACAACAGAAAAGCCAGACTGGACTCTTTCACAAAGGCCATGGGCTCCCTGCAGGACGACAGAGACAGAGTCCTCAACATGTACAAACAGCTGGAGGAGAAACATCTACAGGTGATGCACAAAAAGAAAAAAATCTTTTGGTATTTGTAGAGTTGGTTCAGCAGCTAATATAATTGTATTTTGTCCCAGGTGATGATGGAGAAGGATGATCTGATCCAAGAGGCGGCGGGAGAGAACAACAGCCTGAAGGAGGAGCTGCGCTCTCTGCTGGTACAGAGAGACGACCTGTATGCTGAAAAAGCCAAGCTATCAGCTCAGCTTCACGGCTACCGTGATGAACTTAACCAAGTCCTGAGCATGAAGGACTCCCAACACAAGCAGCTTCTGGCAGCTCAGCGAGAGCGCATTGCCTCCCTGGAAAAGCAGTGTGAGGAATTGGAAAGTCAGTTAAAGAGTGTTAGCAGAGCAAGAGAAACAGAGGTAGAAGCAGAGAGGGTGGAAAGGGAGACTCTTAGCCAGGCTGTTGACTTAAAAACAGCATCGCAGGTGGTTGATGCTCCTGGTGCAGAGGTTGAGAAGCTGAGGGAGCAGCTGCAAGCAGCGAGAGGAAAAGTGGAGGATTTGGAGGAAACCCTACAGAGGGAGAGACAAGAGCAGGAAAACAGGAGCAAAGAGCTGGCCGAGCTGCGATGGGAGGGAGGTGTGATGAGGACGGAGTCGGAGAGCGCCCAGGAGAGGGTTGCAGAACTGGCCCGGGACCTGCTGTCTGTGGAACAGAAGCTGCTGGAGGAGAAGGAGGTGACGACGCAGCTCAGAGCAGAGAACCAGTCATTCTCCAAATCCATGGCCTCCCTCCAGGACAGCAGGGACCAGGCAGCAAACAAGGTGCAGGAACTGAGCCTGAAACTGGAAGAGATGAGCAAGGCAGGTGGCCAAGCAGTGCAAAGCAGCCCTGGAGGCTCCACTGGAGAAGTGTGGGGGCTGAAGAACGCACTACAAGCCCTGCAGAACGACAGGGAGAGACTGGTAAGGAACCAGTAATACATGTTAATATTTCAGTCATGAATTCTCAAATACTATAAGTCTCCCTGCCAAAATATACCACCGATGGCATTAGAGGTCATATTTTTTTGTGGTTTCTTTTCTTTTTTTTATTGACAACACTGGTATTTTAAGTTTTTTTTTTTGCTTTCCTTCTCTTTGTCAAAGCTGGAGCAGCTTCAAACACAGACATCAGAGCTCAAGAAGCAGAAGTCAGAGCTGGCTCGACTGGGAGCAGGAGAGCTGATTAAAGTCAGCCAGGAGCTGTTTGAGGAGAGAAAGAAGAACGAAGACATGCTGGGTGTCGTGATGCAGCTGGAGAGTGTGGTGGAGATGGGCAAGCAGGAAATAGAAACTCTGAGGTGAAGCAAAGTGCCAGCGTGCAGTCATTGTCACGTGAAGTCTTTTAATTGTATCTGAATTTCTGTGACTTGTGCTTTTTCGTAGACTTGAGCGAATCGACTGGATGGCTCAAGCAGAGCAGCTGAAGCAGCAGACCCTCGCCACACTTTCAGACAGGGACCAACAACTGCGGCAACTCACCGCCATGCTGGAGGAAGCCCGAACTCAGAAGCCCAAACTTGAGCAGGAACACTATCAGAGAGGGGTAAGAGACTCAACTGTCAGAGAGAGAAAAGATTTCTGTGGATAAAGTTTAATCACATGTTTTAAGTCAGTGGTTTTCAACCCTTTCTGGCTTGTTGCTCCTCAAAAATAAATCAAAATCTACCTTAGAGCCCCTGTCAGGGATTATGGACATGAGCTGTAAGCTAAGAGGGATTTCTTCTTCTTTCAGTTCTACATCTCAAACCACACTGGGAATGAGTAATTGGATCTGAAGTGCTGTTAGAAATATTTTTGCCTTGATCCGAAGTTGTTCAGAATATTTATTGACCTTTCAAAAAAAACCTAGCTTGCTTTCAGCATAATATAAAATGTGAAATTAACTAGAAACCATAGGATAAGAATGTTGCATGAAATGTGATTTCTGTAAAATGTCACCGTGTTCTCACAGGGAACAGAGAAGGTGGACAGCGCTCCTGGAGCCCCGCAGGAGCGAAACAGCCTGCTGGACAGCCATGCCTACATCGCCGAGGTCAAAGAGCTACAGAGAAGGTAGAGTGTTGATCAGAAAAACTGTTTTAAAAGTAGTATGATAAAACAAACGGATACCATTTGATGTTTGACCCTTTCACATCAGGTTGGATGAGGAGATGCAGCAGAGGGTGGCTGCTGAGGAGCAGCTCATGGCCACACAGGAACGATTCAAACGGTATGAAATGTACGAAATTAAAGAAATTATTCATAGCATGTGAGGAAAGCAAGCTAGATTCAATAATTCTTTGTATTGATTAAGAGTTATCATGCACACTAAACGCTCTTACTGATCTGTTATGTGCTTATTTTGGTGCACAACAGACTCTCCACCTGAGTCCCTGAAGCTCTGGCTTGTTTGGCTGAATTTCTTCAATGTTTTCTCTAATATTAGACATCTAAATGTGTTCTTTCAGCAATCAATCTAGCACAAGCAGCAGGTGGGCTGGACAGAAAGTCTAAATATTAGGGGTTAGGGTTGAATATTAATCATAGCTGTGTGTTTTTAAAACATGTCTAGAGAGAAACTTTATGCGCATATACCATTAACGACAAGACTACAGGATTAGTTTCTATTCCTTGTTGTTATGTAAGTCTTCACTGTGAATAATTTGATGTGTCTTTTGGCTCTGTTAGCTCTGATAAATGCATTCATTCAACAGAATATGACAGCCAACATCTGTTTTTATTATTACTATTAGTCACAGCCAAGCTAAATGGCACTCTGCACAAGACGTGGATCACTCAGAGACTGCTGTTTTCATCGAGCCGCAGGAAGGAGCTGTCACTCGAGTAAGACTCCGCTAATGTCCCCTACCACCTCGTTTTTCATCTTAATAACCATAATAATAAAGACTTATGAGCTGAATGTTTCCTGTAACCTTGTCTCCCGTCTCTTTCAGACTCGGAGAGGCGGCCCGGGTTTGATGCGGATGCTCCGAGTGGCCTTCTGCTCACGCCAGCGCACCCCTCTGCTGCTCAGCCTCTATCTGCTCACTGTGCACGTCCTGCTGCTGCTGTGTCTGGGCGGATACCTTTGAAATCAGCTCCCTTTAACAAACCTGACAGACAGGAGATAGACAGAGAGTGAAAGTAGGGGGACAGAAAATGGAGATGTGACACAGGCCTAACCCAAGCCATCAACATGTTTTATACTGTTACGTGTAATAAATCACATCCACACACAAACATGGCACTTTACAGGACTTAATCTTTTAGCGAGAGTATGTTAAAGGGAGCTTTTGTCTTTGATTTTGTTGCTCTTGTATGACTTTGAAGACGTATGTTTAGTGTTTCAGGACACAAAGGGAGATGGTTTCGTTTTTCTTTCTAAAATTTTTGAGAGAATAACAAGTAGACTCATAATCAATCACTCAATTATGTGCCTTTAGCTTTGATATAAAAGGGTCACTTTACGTTAGAGCTGTTTGGGACTTTGACAGTTTAGACAAATTGATGTTTGTTAAATGTGATACTGCAGCCAGCATGCAGTTAGCTTAGCATCATGGCAAGTTAGAACAGATACGTTCTATCAAACGACAACAAAATCCACCCAGAAGCAGCTCTGAAGCTCACAAATCAACCTGTCTGACAAAACTAACAGAGATATTACCTACGTTCTTATGGTTCTGTGTTCCCTTGACTTATATGACATATAGTGGGAACATGACAAAGGTTCTTTGGTCTCTATCCAGGAACTTTTGTTTTATAACACAAAATGGAAACTTAAAAAAGATTTCCCTTGGCTCATTTTGACACGGGCTGTTGTGGGAACTCATCAAAGGTTTTTTCTGTCCTCTTAACATAAAAAACCTGCTCTAGAGGGAACTTTTAAAATGGTTGAAGTCTTTGAATCACCAAAGGTCAAAGCTTAAAGCTTTAGGGTCATAAGGTTTAGGGTTAATGTGTTTACAGAGTGTTGAACAAGGTTACATATGACCCTTGAAACAAAGATACTCCACTGTTGCTAGGTTAGTTCTCCCATGCTAATCCTTGTGCTAAGCTAACTAGCTGCTTACTAAAGCCGTCCAGAGAAAAATAAGAATGATATCAATCTTCTAAACTGATGGTTACTGAAAAAAAGTTTGTTTCCCAAAATGCTGAACTTTTTTCTTCTAAGATGGCTTGAGGTTCAGGACGTGCTGTTATGGTCCAATCTCTTCCTCTTCTACTGATTTCATGCACAAAAATGGAGCACAGTGCAATGTTTGTTCTTACACATTCCTGTCGTGTGTTTTCCTTTCCTTTTCATTATTCCTCTCTCATATAAATCATGTTTTAAAAAAGGAGCATTATATTGATATTTGTACATATGTACATGTATCCTGTACGTCAGCTGGATGAGGGTTTTTTCCTTTCTTATCTAATGAGGTTTTACTTTAGATTTTACTTTGTAGTTTTTATGGCAGATGAAGTTGCCATTCAGGTGCAATGTTTACCACAGTGTGATTTATTCCTGAGGAGAAAGACTGTTTTCTAATGATTATCCCATCATAAAACAACACTGATGTAGCATAATTTATTGTTGTCATCTTGATTCCTGTTTATTTAATTACTCACTGTTGGTGAAATGATGCTTCTATACTCGTTTTCTTTTCACATATATGTTTTCCTTCACATCCTACACCTACTGAGTATACATTAAATGTATATAACTTTTTAAAAGGGCTGTATATTAAACTAAAATGTAATAAAAGTATTGGTGGTTTAGATCAGGGTCTGATCTCGTCAAGGGTTAATTATTTACCCATTTGTGTGTCTGAAGAGGAAACAGACATTTTTTCATTTATTTGTGAACTAATTAAGAATAAAGGGGTTAATTCTTACATTAATCAGTGACTTTGCTGTTTCAGTAAACATTTTTGAGTAGAAAGACTAACTTGGTTGTC
>JAPZDZ010000015.1:13002339-13015072 GCA_029783805.1 Acanthurus tennentii | reverse complement strand
GAAATGATGTGCTAATCCTTTCTGTGTTTAAGACAAATGTTTGCATCACTTTAATTGATTTTTACTTAACTTTTTGGTTTCTGATTTTCCTTCTAACACACAGACCTCCTGGGAAGAAGTGGAGACGGCATATGGAGGATATCACAAGTAAACTGCTCAGCATTTAAATATTCATGTCTGTTAGCACAGGCCCTTTTGATTAGAGGAAGTTACTGGGTCTTCTTAAAAGAATAGGTCAACATTTTAAGACCATACTTTGAAGCCAGTTACGTGTGTGTTTGGACTCATTAAAAAAAAGTCACTCACCTTCAAAAAAAAGCAAAACCTCAATCGAACCTTCAAAAAAGAGCAACAGAACAAAATGTGACTCCACTTTTAGCCTGCTTACATTGGCCTCTGGTTGCTTTTTGAGTTAAAATTAAAATTCTTATTGATAACAATTAAAGCCTTAAACATTTGACTCCCGCTGACAATGTGCAGCTTTTATCCTCCCCCATACGGAAACAGCTTGAGATCTTGAGACAAAGCCACATTGTCTGTTCCTCTGTAAAGATTTAAGACTAAAAGTGTTTTTGCTGTGAGGGCTTTTAAAGTTTTGAAGTTTGAAATGGGGGAAATCCAGCTCGTCAGTCATGTTGTCTTGTCTTTCAACACCTGGTTGTTACTTTATATTTTCAGTTTGTTTTCCTGCTTTTTGTATTGAAATGTTCTTCATGTGCTCTTTTACTCCAACTCTGAGAAGCATAACTTTTTTTGGCCTATTTTTATCTAAAAATCTTCAATGCTTTTATTTTCACAGAGACACAGCGTACATGTTAATGTACCGGAGGAGTTCGACTGAGGATGGACAGCAACCTGAATTTTCGGGTTGAGTGGATGGATGCTGATGAATTAGTCTCAGTGCAATAAAGGGCAAACATGGGAAAATAATCACAGGAATATAAACGTGCAATAGCATTAAAAATTGTATTGCAATATATGATTTGATTGTATGTAGTAATGGGTTTTATAGTTATTGAATTTTAGACCAAATAGAACTCTTGCAGTCGTGCACCAGCACAGTAGTTTCTCCAGTAGATGTCAGTAAAGATTCAAAACGGCTGAGGGTTTCCACTCTGAGACCACACACACTGCAAAAACACTCAGTGATACTGTGGGGTTGGTTTGAAGGGAATGCTTAGCTTAGATATTTACTGTTTGGGGGAGGAATACCTGCCACAGGACTCATTGTTCATTTTCCTGACTCTGCTGATGATAATGTGAGTCACCCTTCAGGCCTTTTAAACATGACAATACAAAACTGATTTGAAATGACACACCTTGATGTTTCCTCACTCTTGTTGATACATCAACACCAGCACATCTGGGCTCACAATGTACTTAAGGTACTGAAAAGTGCCTGCTCTGCATGTATTTGCTTTTTTTTTTTTTTGCACTGGGGATATTCCAATAAAAAGGGGTTAAACGTTGCAGTTGCAGCCAAAGCACTTAAATGTTTGGTATAGGCTGTCAGCAGAGCCTCTAAAGTTCCCACTCGCTTCGCCAGGAGTCGGGGGACCGTGTGAAATGGTGCCCATGTGCTGCAGAGCTCTGACAGAATGGAACATGTCTGCACAGTGCCACAGGCAGCGGGCCTCATGCTTAGTCATCTCGCTGCCATGTAGCACAAGCGCAGCTTTCCGAATAGAGGTATCTACCTCCCACATTCAAACCAAAGACCAGAGTTAGATGTGTTTTATGTGTTTAGATTTAAGTCAGTGTCAGAAAATTTGCATTTTCACTTATGGTTTATGTTAACTTCAGGTGACCCGGTGGTAGAACTGTAGTTGAACTGCTCAGATCATTCAGTAAAAGCAGCTAATATCAATTTTTTCCTTTTTTCTTTTAGTTAAAAATGGCCAGCGACTGTGTGCTGCAGAAAGTGTTGCTTTTAGAAACACATTCTGCAGTTTCCTCTAAATTTACAGATTTTTACTGGTTTCTTCGGCTATTTTTTAAAGTTTTTTGCAGTCACAATTTTGATGTTTTGCTTCACTCTAACTACTTTGTATCCACTGTAAAGCAACATGTCGAGCGCAAAACAGCAAAGAAAGTTATGAAGTATACCGTAGCTAGTAAACAATATTGAGCACTTAGCAGCTAATAAAACAGATGTTTCCTCAGGAGCTGGTGGAGACAAAAAACAGAGCTAAAAGAAAGTAAATATCGGGTTTAGATTCATTAGGCTGCCAGAAACTTCAAAATTATGCCGCTGGATGTGTAAATACACAACTGTTTGCTGACAAGTTTACTATATAGAGATGAAAGTTAAAAATAATTCATTGTTGTATTCGCAATTATTTCTGCTGCCCCCATGTGGTCAGTTAATCATCTTCAAAAAGTAGTCAATAGTTAGTCAAATGTTACAAAGCATAAAAGTTAATGTGCCGATTGTGCACAATAACCCCCTTTGTGGGTTGTAAGATTATGATATATTTCATTTAATAACTGAGATATTAAAAAAAATGTGCATTTACTATAATACTGTACTTAATTACAGTTTTCTGGTTCCTCAATATTTTCTTTTTAAACTACTTTTGGCTTCTCCTACACTATATTTCAGAGGATATGTCACTCTTTTAAAGAATTAATTTAACGATATATTGCAGCTGAGTTGTTTAACCTATTAAATGCAATACATATATATTTAATTTGTTGATTTATTTCATTTATATCAATCTGCAAACTGTTAACTTAAGTTTGAGTAGAAAGTGCAGTATGTATCTCTGATTGGAGGCAAGTAGAAGTACATGGTAGCAGAAAAATTGAAAATAAACACTTAAATTACACCTACTTCAGTGTTTCCCTTAAAAACAGTTCGTGAACCTACTTATTTTAAATAACTCTATGATACTTATGTTTGTGTGAAAAGGGACATATGGTATGTGCCTCACTTCTAACCAGACTGATTGTCCTGATTGCGAACAAAAGAAATCTTAGGTGAAACATCAGAACCTGATTTGAAATATGATAACCCTGTCCCCCCCAATATACAAAGAACTGATTCTTCTTTTTGCAGGGTATTAATTAATAATGCATGTTATATCACCATGTGTGAGGTAGACGTTGGGTGAGCACCTGTACAGCACTGACGCTGCCTACATTACACACTCACAATGCAAAGATATAGGACAGGAAGCACACACCCCCCTGAGGTCACATGAATGAAGTCTGACTGAATGTCTGGACGTTTTCAAGCACATGTTGCACATGCAAATGTCTTTGTCTCTGATGTTTGAGGTGGAGCTCTGCTTGCATGTGGTTACTAAGACACTTTATGGCAGATCTTAACCTCTGCAATCTAGTTTTAGCTCTTTATTATGGTCAGGTGTTCACCAGTCAGCCAAAGACACCTTATGTTGTCTATTTCACTGCTTCGGAAATGATAGGCTTTGGCCTATCATTTCATAAGCAGTGATAGTGATTGATACAATAAATCAGTAAAACCTCAACTGAAAACAGATATATGACGTGCGCATTGTCACAGTAGGCACGTAGGCAATAGCAGCAGGGAGGATATTCCTCGGTCTTTGCAGTGTGGCAACACTTAAACTGTGTTTTTTGGGGGAATATATCAATGTTAATTAATTCTTTTCAGTCATTGTTGATGTGTGTTTACCAGTTACTAGGTGAGCACACCACTGTGATGCATCGTGGAGAAATGGAATTTGGCTATTTGAGAAGCACTCTTAAATTTTTCCTTTTTTGTGTGGAAGATTTCACAGGCTTAGATAAATGCCTGTGTCTGACTTAACTTATTTTTGAAAGTGACAGCCAGCTACCAACTATTTCATCACTTTATCTATTTGTTGATAACCAATTATGTCGTGTCAAATAATAGCTTCTCATGCTTTTCTGCCATACAAAGGCAAAGCAGTGAAGGCAGACTGTGTAACAGATACAAATGTTGTAATGCTTTTACAATTTTATGCCCTTATGTGAGCCTGTTGGTTGGTAAACCAGATTGTTTCAGACTAAAATATCAGCTGCTTGATGGATTGCCATTGAGTTTTGTGCAAACATTCATGGTCCCCCGAGGATCAATCTTAATGACTTTTGTGATTCACTTACTTTTATCTGTAGTGCCACCATGGTAACAATTTTGGCTTAAGTGAAACGCCTCATCAAGTTTTAAATAGATTCCCATCAAATTTGGTCCAGGCCAAACATTCATGTGCCATTTGGAATGAATTGCAATAACTTTTGCAATCTTTAACTGTTAATCGAGTGCCACTATTAGGGCAATCATTTTGTCAGAGATGATTATATATTATCAGACACCTGAAAAACTGTTACCATTAGCCTCAGCTAAAACCTGTTTTGCGAATTATCAAATATTCATAACCAAGATGGTGACCATGGTAAAGAATACAGCATGTTAGCATTGTTATTATCAACCAGCTCAAAGCACCATCATGTCAAAACACAGCCATACAGAGTTGGTAGCACAGCTGTAACATCAATTTTATTATGTATGTTTGAATATATTAATGGTTTATTGTCAATCAAACGACAGAACTCCATAAAAAACAGAGCATGCAAGGGTCGAGTACCTGGCAGAAAAATGCCTTCTTTCCAGCTATCTTTCCATTGGTCGAAGGAAAATAGCCAGGATTGTGTTTGTCCCATACCATAAATACTTAAATACATTTAATCAGAATTTGAAGGTTACTCAAACTTACCAAGTCTCAAGTGCAAATCCTACTAAAGTCAGTAGCTAAGATGGCAGTTACTGATTCTCGGCTAAGCTGGTTAGCTTTAGCGGGGTTTCTTTTGGTTCTCATATCTATCATGCATGAATAAAAAATATTACCACATTTATGTCAAATAACAAATACCAAGATATATCATTTTACTGAATTACACACACAGCTAAGGAAAAAAAAACAATATTAAGTTTTGGTTTTAGCTATTAACTTAGCTAGCTAGGTTTTAGCTAGCATTTTCTTGTTATGTGTAACCCAGTCAGTGTAGCTCAGCTTTTAGCTATGTTTTGCCTTTTTTCATCCTGTTTACATTAAAATCCTACATTTCTATGAGCTAATAACAGTTTATATAGTAAAACAGATGTCGATTAGAAGATAATGCTAGGCCTTGTATACACAGACTTTGTGGGGAGTTTTGGAGCTGCCTGTGTCATTCAGAACTTACAGGTTTCATTTTCTGTTTTCTCAGTTTTACAGCCTCAAAAAGGAACTAATTTGTACACCGTCTCTACTCAGTTCCCCTTTTTATGCTCAGGACAGACATTTTGGCTGATAGCATGCCTTTTAAACTGGCTTATTGCAGGAATGCTGCAGTATGGGATGACTGTAAAATAAAGACAACTCTTTCATGGTCCCTGTCCTGACTGCCCCTCACCTGCTCTAATCCTACACAACCTATTTAAAAGCAAGTCTCAGAATGCTTGAGGGGTTATAACCCAGCTCAAACAGCTATCCTTTGGTTACATAATGAGGTTTCAAATAGGAAATGGTTTTCTGTTTTGCTCTGTGCATGTTCAGCGTGCAGGACTGGTGACCATGGTGAAGTCTGCTTTTGTAAATAGCAAACAAGAACTGGAGGCAAATGTCTGCTGCATGACTTAGATTTTTCCTCACATATTAAAAAATTGGTAAATCAGATAAAGGAGCATAGAACTGAAAAATTATCTGCATATTTCTTAATTAAAATAAAATCTTTATAATTCAGATGACCTAAATTCAGAAGTGGAACAAACCATAGACATCATAGGAGGTTTGTCTATGATCAGATTTTTATTTTTGACCTCTGACACTTGGCTCTAAATTCAAATGGCCTCTCTTGGCTGATATACAAGCCGCAGTGGCAGCATTTTGGCAAATGCTTCTTAGTTTTAGGTGTTAACACAAACATCGGTCTGTAAATATACTGTGGAGATTTTACCGGAATTCATAGTATGAGCAGTCGTGTCAATGAAGAAGCCTTATCTTTCCCCAGTGAGTCCATAAAATTTCCTCTCTGGTGGGAGAAGGGGAGTCTGGTCAACACAAAGTTTGCCTCACGTGTCCAAGTTGTCCTCCCAAAGATTCTTGGCAGTCTGAGCATAATAACTAGAACATCTGCTGAATTTTCTAGGAAAGGGGATGTCAAATAGTCAATCTGCTACAAGTGAACAGAAAAAGTGTGGTTAAAACTTGGTCTGGTTTGGTTTTGGACCAGAAATGAGTTTGGCATTGATTCACTTTCATTTTGGTTGACCTAAAGTGGCAAATGGTCTTGCTATCTCATTCATTTATTACAAAGTGGACTTTGAACTTGGAGGCGTTGGCAGTATGTTACAGATTGGTTGGTTCTCACAGGGGATGAACGAAGGCCCCGTGGTAATTGTGGTTATGACACGCAGGGTTATATGACCTGATGCCCCACCCTTCTCTTCATAGCTCTTTCGTTACCCTTCAGTTAGCACCTTATCTCAGTTCCTCATCATCAGACTCAGAGAAGATCAGCCGTCATCTCAAGAGCCGGGCTGCTCAGGTTACAGGTGAAATGGCTTTACTGACGGGCCTGAGTAACCGTCAGTCTCTCAGTCTGTGAGCGTCCTGCCTCAAAGCGAGCTCCTGCTCTGACATGTATCCCACCATGTTTTTGCATCTCCACAATGGTGGCCCCTCCGCTTCTCCTACAAGTGTATATATCTTCTTAATTTATGATTTGATGTTTTCTTTTGTTGTTTTGCACTGATATGCATCAACTTCAGTAAGAAAAATTGAATGTAACCCACATAAAGATTAGAATTAAATCTTGTGATTTGTTGGGGGGAAAAAAAAGCTTAATAACATGATCAGATAGTATCCTAATAAATCCTCATCTTCACATGGCATCCTTTAAATTAAAATCCTCCTTCGGCTGTCTCTCACTATACAGGAATGAAAGGAATTACACCTTGAGGGTAACCGCTGCCTCACTGTTCCAGCTCTGAGCAAGCGATAAACTCACAACAACCTGTTAATTGCTGCAGACGCACATTTCAGCTGTGCTTGTGTATGCATGCCAGTCAGTTGCTTCATCAGTGCTCCGGTTAATGATTTGTACAGTAGAAGAAAAACCTGACAGAGAGAGAACTCATAGCGAAACTGGCCTACATGCAAACAATGTTGTTTTTTCACTTCTCCTTGGTGCACTTATTTTTTTTTTAAAGAGATCTGACCCGGGTTCTGCTGTTCATTTGCTCTGTAATATGGGCTGGGCACCTTGAGAAGTGAGCTATCCATTGTCAAACCTCTTTGACCTGCTCTCTCCTTCAGCTTCTCCTATTTCCGCACAAAGACTCTCTAATGCCAGGTAGCTGGCTCTGGCATTCCTGTTGCATTCCACCATGGGGAAGTTGCTGGGATCTGGATGAAAAATGCCTGAAACAAAGGCCTACTCTCATTGACAGGGTTTAGGGTTCTGTGGGAAAGTCCAGGCTGGACAGAGGTTGGATGGCAGAGGAATGTGAAGCAGGGCATTGCACACACAGTCAGCACAGACGCAAAGACACATTGACAAGGTAGAGTTCTTCTTACAGAGGAGAATCAGCCCTCATGAAAGAGGATGATAGCAGCCTTGATAGCTGCAGTATATCCCTCATTTATCATGTTTACAAGCTGTTAAGCCATCCATTCCCCTAACGTGATGGGTGAGATTTTGACTAGATGTCTGCACGAAAGTTCTGTCATTATCCCCTCAAACCTAACACATTTAAAGGCATCTTTTCTGGCATTATTTGCTTTTATTTCAGTATAAAAAAAAACAGTATGCAGTAAAGTTCCTAATCATCTAAGCAAAAGTTTCGGGAAATGTGCCTTTTCATTTTTTGCTTAAATCTCTTTCATGTTGTCTTGTAAAGATGAAGCCACGGCTGACAGCCAGTAAGTCTCTGTTTTTAGTTTACAGTAAATGTTCAACATTTTTGGGAAATGCATTTATTTGTTTTCTAGCGAGGAGTCAGATAAGAAGCTTGATATCACTTTCATATCTGTCGGTGAAACAGGCTTAGTTTACCGCAGAGACTGGAAATAAGATAGCCTCGTTCAGTCAAATGGTAACTATATCTATCTGCAAACACGTCCAAAGTTCACGAATTAACACGTCACAGCTGGTTTGTTTAATTCGTGCAAAAAAAAACAACACTGCAATAAGGTGTTGGACTGATGCTTCGCTGGTATTCAGAGACGAGAAATAGTCTGGCATGAAAGCCTCTGTAAAACAGCAAATTTTCATTTTCTCAGATAATAACTGTTAACTTAAGAGGTGCTTGTTATTACACAGAAGTTATCTCCACATTTTCAAGTCTTTCACCTAAACTATTTATGTATAATTACGATGGACAGAGCTTCAATGACATCTCCTATTAGTTTGAGGATTATGATTTAAAAGAGTTTGGCACTTTGGCCGTCTCCATCTGCTTTTTGGAGCAGGATTTTACCATATTTGGACGAGAGGGTGGAGCTAGCTGCTGCTGTCACTTTAAGAGGCCGCGCCTCTAATTATGCAGAACTTTAAAGCCTCAATATAATTACATAAAGTGACAAACATAAAAATTAACCTCCTGTACAGTTTTCGTTAAGGGTGAAGTAAGCTATAGCGACAAAAAACGTGTTCTGTACCAGGACGTAAACATGTTTATTCCACTGTAATAATTTGCATTTTAATAGAGCTGTTCACATCAAAGTTTTTTTTCCTTTTAGATTGCTTTATTAGAAGGGTTTCAGGAGCACTAAAGGAAACACGTATTCAGTATTTCACAGGAGGAGACAAGCCAAAAGAAAGAGAAAGAAAATATAATTTTGTTAGACAGCGACATCTTTATCCTCTTCTCTTTAATCATCTGGGAACCTCTCAGATTTTTGTCTAGTTTGTAAAGGTATGATTTCCATTCCTCCACCGCCTCATGCTGAGGTTAAGTGCCTGACCTCACTTCACCCACCCTCCCCTGAGTCGTATCTGAACTTCGGCTTGTGAAGATTTAGAGAGGAATTTACTGTCAAGGCTTTTTCACTCTCCCACAACAAATACCAACAGATACTCTTGATAGTGCATCTTCAGCTAAGGGGGCAGAGAAAGGTGATGAAATAAGCGAATTTTAATGTGCTTTTAAATGACAGAACTTTGGCACGTAAGGTTTATAATTTAGTGAGATTTAATGATCAAAGACTACTGGTAGACTGTTAAGTTCTAAATATGGTAGCAGGCCCATCCAAAATGATACATATCAGCGTTTTTTAAATGAATTTCCTTAATATTTTGTCCGCTCATTCATAATCGCGAGACGATGGATCCGTCGTACTTTAGTGATCGCTGACTTTTCCTCTAGTGCCACCATGAGGTTGTCTTTTGTACTTAAAAAGTGAAAAGTTTTTATTGCTGGGTGTGTTCTGTACAAACATGCAAATTAGTCTCTGAGAGGATTTTAATCACTTTTTTAAGTGCTTTATGACTACTTTCACCATGGGTGTCGAAATGTCGATTTCCCCTGTACTTTGATTTATGACTAAATAACTGCAAAATGATGAAGTTCCCATCGGCCTCAACTGTAAATTGTTTTATTGCATGCTAAAACAATAAGTTAGACTGTAAACATTTCCTCTCTAATATCATTTCACTCTGGCAACGTTAGCATACAGATGCTAGCTGAGAACGGCTCCAAGTGCGGCGATACAGAGTTGTTAGCATGGCTTAGTGTTTTAACCAAAAATGACACTGAGTTTGAAATAAAACTCTTCCTTCTCTCTCATCGTCATATAACCCACATGAAGCAAAAATGGTCTACAGTATACAATATTTCTGAATGTTTAAACAGCAACAACAATGCTAACCTCAGTGGTTTGAATTCTACTAAACACATGACCGCAGATCACAACAACGTGCAGATCAAACTGAGACTGAAATTCAACAAAAGATCTGCTGTCAAACAGGAAGACTTCCTCCGTGTTGTCAGTATGAATAGTATCAGTGATTTCCACATTTCACACATACCTAGCAGCATGAATTTACCTCCAAACAATGGCGATATCTACACATGAATGAACGTTGACAGTTATTGATAAACCTTTTTCCTCAAAGGCTTTGTTTGACTTCTTTTTCTCATAAAGATAAAATCGCAGCCAAGCACACCTAAACAGTTAAAGCTGCCATTTGTTTATACTCTGAGCTGTGGCCTGCTATCAGCTCAGGCTATATATCATCGCCAGAGTCTACGGCCTGCATGGTGTGTGGTTGTGGGGCGTTAGAGATGGAGTATGAGGGGAAATGAGAGGAGATCTGTTGCAGCCCACATGCCCCGTCAGATTGTCTGATGTGGCTTCGAGACTTCCTAGGAAATGCTAGGCCTTCTGGGATAGCACTTAAGTAGTCTCCAGTGTTTTGTGAGCATGTGCCTCGATTGTGAATGAGTGCATGCGACTGTATCGAACTGTAGCTTGTTGTCTTTTCCACATCTGTCTGTGTTACTGTTTAACTTTGATATGCGAGGACGCCGTTGGCTGGCTGCGGCTTTCCAAAGAATGAGGGAGTGTCAGTGCAAATGAAAGGGCACAGCAGACTATATCACAGGTGATTTTTCTTACGGGTGGGGTACGTTGATAACATATGGAAGGGCCTGCCTCTAGTAATGTCTTTGTGTTTTAAAGCGGAAGTGAAGTTTGACTGTTTTCTCATGGGCTGTTATCAGTTTTATTCAAACAAGGTGCCCTGGCTCATGTGATAAACAGTGAGCTATTATCTTTGCTATCTCCAGTCTGTTGCACTCCTAACAGGCAGTGATGCAGGAGGGACTACTTTGTTGGATAATAAGTGAGTTTTGATGATGAAAAAGCTTAATTTTAGATGATATTCAATACCGTTTTGCTTTTTTTTAATGCTCTCCTGCTTTTCGTTAAGTGAATAAGGCTGCTGAGAGGCCCAGCCCCTCTCATCTGCAGCCTGTTATGGCGGAGCGGGAGAATGACATCATACTGGTCTCGGAGCGGCGGCTGGTAATTGGCCCGCTCTCCTTCTCTTGCAGCATGGGCCAAACAGAACACACAAGTGGAGCCAGGCAATGCAAGTCAGATGCACAGGGTTTTTCCAGAGTGGCTGGTGGGGCCTCAGTGCAGACTGAGAGCCAAGAGGCCTCGAAGAGGGGTGCACCGATCCAACTGTAAATGTCAGAAATGAATGAAGGGCCTCAACTCAAAATGAAATCTGATATAACGCGCCCCAGGCCAGCCTGTTTGATCTGCTGCACAATCCACTGCTGTAGTCGTCTGGATAACTGCGCCTATTCTCCATGATATGACACGGCAAAAGCATTTTCATGTGGAAGTTTTTGTGAGAGCGAACGTCAGCGCGCTCTCGGCCCACACAAAGTTCCATTACAGTGAGACTGAGCTGCTGCACCTCTGGGCTGCAGCGGAGCAACAGCCAGTGACTGTAATATTAAAATCAGTGCGCAATTTCTCAGTTCTGAAGTAGTTCACATGCATTGCAATGCGGATGCATTACTGATGATAGATGATGTAAAGCTCCATAAGGCATTATTTTGAAAATTACCAGCACACGTGAATAATGGCCAGAGGATGAAACATCTGGAAATCAGATTTAACCTCTGCAGGTTCAGATGTGTGTCTTGTAGACGAAAATCTCATCAGCAGGACAATAACACGCAAAACCATCTAATCCCATTAGTTTTTTAAGGAGCTATTTGATGTGGCAACATGAGTAAAACCTAATTAGCTGCAGTGGATGTGTGAATGAGACCTGGTTCTACCCTGTGGCCAGTCTCACTCACAGCTAATGGCCTTGGCCAAGATGTGGGATACCTCTTTTTTTTTTAATAAAGCACAGCCTTTATCTTTTATAGAGGCTGCTCAGTCATACCACCATGTTTCCTGCTATGTGGTTGTTGCACAGAAAAACAGAGGTGCACTGATCTTCTGATTACATAGGCGGAGGATTACATAAACCTCACTGTTATCATCTAAAAGAACAGTTGTGAGAACATGTTTGGTGTCTAATGCCTGTGTGGGAAAACATGCGTTCCTGTTGTGTCAAAAGAGGGTGCAGTGCTCAGCGTGTTGGCACGTGCCCGTCCGCCTGTCTGTTGCCCATTGTTGTTTCCCCACATCAGTGACAGATAAATGGGTGTAAGTTGGGAACAGAAGGTCACAGGGAGCTTGTAGGTGGTGAGAACTTCAAAGTTTTCGTCACAGTCAAGATGCAACTCAGCATCTGTAGGCAAAAATTACTGACCGGGCAAGATGTGCCAGATATTGCTCACTGAAATCAGTTTTTTTAATCCGTTTACTTTTGGTGCTCTTTCAAGTCTGAAGTCCTACACTGGAAAGACTCAGTAACCATGAAGAAATAAACAGGCCCCAGTACATTTACTGTAGGTTTAATTGATTTGTGGCAATGTTTTTGCATCTTTTAGCCTGAAAAAAAACAAAACAGATTTTTGATCACTGCAATAAATAAAAAAGTCACAAATCACTAGCTAGTTTTTCCTTAAAGATCCAGTGTTAAGGATATAGAATGTTCTATTTGTAGAATATTGAAAAAGTGGAAAATAATAATCATAAGTATGTTTCATCTGTGAATCACCACTTTAAAAAAACATATTGTGTTTTCAGTACCTGAACTGAGCCTCTTCCACAGGGTCCACCATGTTGCAAGGCCATACTTCTACAGCAGCTCAGATGGACAATGTCTGGCT
>JAPZDZ010000015.1:12986768-13002239 GCA_029783805.1 Acanthurus tennentii | reverse complement strand
GCTCCACAATGATCACTAGCTAGTTGCTAACCCTTTCTGTTTGCTTTCTAGTGCAGAGCAGGTTGTTGTTTTTTTTTTGCTACGTAACATTGCTTATTGCTGCAGGACATGAAACTAAAACGCCAAGCTAAAAGATGCCAAAATACTTTGTGAAGCTTCATAGGAACTGCAGAATTGTGCAAGAATGTTTGTGCGTTTCTCAGAACGAGCAGCTTCTTTTAAATTACACATAGTCATTTGATAGGCTATAATGCAAATGGAAAAAAAAAAATTAGTGCAACTTTAGCAAAGTATATATCAGAGTAATATTGAATATGTGCATTAGGCATGGTCGTAGCTGGAGTTTAAATTTAAAGTAAAAAGATGTTGGTTAGGCACATAATACTGCAGAGGACAATAGACCTCCACCCACACTTTCCTCCCACGACCCACAGGAAGAGACAAGAGAGGGATTTTAATATAAATACACTCAGAACTGATTTTTTTCAACATATATTTGGCAAACAACAAGAAGTAACTGCACTATTTAAACAGGGACGCAGGATTTGAACCTGGAAAATCTTCATCTTTATAGTCCCTAAGTGGTTTGTAGATAAACATTTCAGTACTTGAGGGAAGCATTTTTTGAAGCACTCATACAATAACTTGTTAGTGTGAAATCATTTGCTATGAGAATAATAAGTTACCCTCTTCACTTCCTATCAAGAGTCATTTGAGGCCAAAACTCCACTCAAAGAGCTGGTCAAAGCTCAATTTCAAAACTGAACTTAAGAGAAAAAAATGCTCCCATGTAGCCTGTCTCTGAATTTTGCTGCTGCTGATGCACATTTCTCAGCACATCCTCTCTCAGCTGGTGAGCTAGCTGTCGAGGCAGAAACTGCGCCGGAGGGAGGAAATGATTATAGCATAAGGGAATGTGTTATCACTTTTTCCCTCTTGTGCATGCTCTCTCGACCAGTTGAATGTCATATATTTTTGTGTCTTATCTGTAAGATGAGAAAGAAGCACATTTCACAACTTTGGGTGAAAATGACACGTGTCTTCTGCATTTTTTAGATTTGAATGCTTCCGCGTGTCATGTCAAGCAATTAGTCCGGACTGGACATGTGCAGGAAAATATCAAATGTCATGTAGGCTGCGTTGTGTGGCTGCACAGTGGAAAAGTCACTATATCATGTTCCTGATCCATCAAATGCTCTGGAGGAAGCAGACCCAGCTGTTGTTGGCCATTGATACCTTTGTTGTGTGTGTCTGTCGAACTGCAAATAGGCTGCTGTTAGTTCACTTTGTCTTCCTTCTGTCTGCCTTTAAAATTCCTGCAACATTTTTTCCCTCACAGCAATGAACTTAAACCTGAAAGATTGACATCTGATCAACAAAAAATGTCAGCTAACTAGCAGGTATAGATACTGTAACCACAGAGTGAAGAAAAGAGTTTGAAGTTTTAAAAATTCTTTGCTCAGAAACCCAGAAGTTGTAAAACTTTCATGTTATGCTTTTTGAGGCATTTATCATTGACAGAAACTTGTATTTAGAAAACATTTAGGTACTCACTCTGTGTTTGGACAGCCTGAATTGTGCAGGAAAAAACAAAGTATCTACAAACAAAATACGTCCTGTTTCTTTTTCAGTTTTCTGGTCTTTTGGAACTAATGCTACTCTTGTGAAACTTCTCATCGATATTTCAATGTAAATATTTGAGTCAGAGGTAGCATAAGCAAAGCAAATCATTTCACTAGAGTCAAAGGCTGCTAACTGCTAGGTTTAGCTAGGCTAGCTATGTTTCAGCAGCACTATTCAGTGACACTTTTTTTTCATGTGATAAGTTTTAACAACAGCTTCATTTATGTGGTATACTGCTTTTAAATGGTTTTAAATTTTAAATGGTGGTTTAAATTAGCTATGGTTAGCTCACCAGCTAGCCTTTTCTAGCTGGAATGCACTCACTGCAGATTGGTTTGTACTTGCTAGTATTGTTACGTTTTCCCCATAATTACACACTTCTATGCCATAATATCTTTAGTTAAGTAAAGTATGCAAGACTGGTTTCAACTCAGTTTTGATGTAACGTGTAGTTACTGTGGTTTGGTTTGGTTTTGTAGGGCACTATATGTGATGTTGCTAAGGGGCGTGATCTGTTGTGGGAATTAGGTCCACCATTACCGTATTGCTGAACTCAGGAAACCCTACAGAATGCAAACATATACAGTCCCAGACAAGAACACTTATCAACTTGACAGCCGAAACAGCAAAGGTGGAGAGAGGAGCCGCACCTTAAAAGCCCTGGCAACATTTCATGTCTAGCAAACAGCCACATGTGTCAAACTTCTCCTCCCACGCTGCACATTTCACACATTCCTCAAGAATGTTTGCTTTTTTACCAGGTCAAGGGGATGAATCCAACGCTGCATTGTGCCTCGTTGGCTTTGTGCAGCTTTTACATGCTGAAGTCACTCCGTGAGACAATTTCATCTTGTGCAATTTGTTCTTTGCCCAGTCATCAGTTTTTTCTGCAGTCTGATTGAAAATCTTGCTTCTCCCAGTGAGTATTTATGTCTTCATGGGCTAACCATAAAGAGAGCCTCCCTGTGCTTTCATTTCCTCAGTGGGAATCCTGACCCAGGGCTTGAGCTCTGGCTGTGGTTCTAACCATAACATATACCCCACTACTTCCTGTTATCAGTGATTACATAAGGTTCGGAAACAAAGACATCCTAGGTTGTCAGGGAAGTACCCCCTCCTCCCCATCCCCGGATTTCCATGAGAATGGAAAAAGTGCAAGTTTTATTGTACCACTGAAAGATATTATACTCCAGGATATATTGCAGTTGTGTACGGTGGCTCTGTGAGACTGGACTTCGGCAGTGTTGTGCTTTGAACCCAATACAGTGTTATCATGATAAAATGCTAACAATAACAACGCTAACATGCTGATCTTTAGCAGGTACAATGTTTGTCATGCTCCCTAGTTGAGTTTGTGAGTTTGCAAAGATTTGCAGATGAGGCTGATGGGAATGAGGGAACAAATACAAGCTTTGCTCTGGTGGTGGCGCTATGCGAGAGATAAAACATATCCTCTGGAGACTTTGAATGTGTCAAATTTAATGAAAATCCGTCCTATAGTTATTGAGATATTCTAATAGCAAAATATGTCAACCTGCTGTTATGAGAAAGTAAGACATTTTATTGCCATTTTATTGAAAAAAGTCCATCAGATATTTCAGTCTGCACCAAAGCGATGCACACATAACCATCCCTGCAGTGAGCATGCAAACATGGCTTAAAAGGTTTACAGGTGGTTGATGATACCTCTCTTTGTTGATGCTTTGACCAGAACATGTAGCAGCTGTGTAACCGGACAAGCTGTTACAGGTATCCAAAGAAAGTTTACTGGGTAATTTGATGTCTCTACTTTTGTGTGCTTACAGTATGGGTTCTCACTACGGACAGTTGAGGATGCAGAGTGACATAGCCCGGACTTCAGCGCAGCTCTCCAGGGACAAGGCCTCGGTCCTGGGAAGCAGTGGCCAAGGATCAATGGGACCACTGCAGTTTCAGGCCGCAGCAGCACTGTGAACCCCCTTCTTTCCCAGCGTGGGCCGGCCCACAACTGACTTCTGAGCGACTACTAGTCCTGTTCCTCCCAGGCTTTTGGTGGGAAGAATTGATGAGCGTCTCTTCAATGACTCTAGGCAAAGAGGAAAAAGTTTTTCCTGGGCGGTGACTATTATTAACAAGTCTGATAGGTTACTAAACATGGCTGTCCTTGTGGGAATGTTTAGCTGAATTAAATGTCATGTTTCCAGGACTGAGAAATGATTTTGTGCGTGCAGCATGTTGTATCATGATCAGTCTGATCCACCTCTCATAGCTCGGGGAGCTCTTAGCTCGGGAACAAAGCCCTGCTATCTGGTTCTGCAAGCTTTGTATTTGATTAAGACTAATCTCCAGGTTTTGATTTCAACTGGTTTTGTCTGGAGTGGAAGTACGTTTTGCTCTCTTTCTCTGCCTAAACCAGAGCTCAGCCTGTTTTACTGGATTTTAAGTTCTCTGAGCTAAATGGGGCTGCAACCGAAGTAATGTGTTCAGGGAAAGAGACATGGAAAAAGTCTCAGTAATTTAGGATGATAAATTACAGTAGAAAATGACATTTATTACACAATTAGTTTTACTTTTTGGAAAAAATGCTTTTTACATTTGCTGCTAGCCCAGAAATAGTCACATATCAAACCATATTTGGACCTTTTTACATAACGTTTTTTTGTACGGTCTAAACAAAGGTGATATAACTTGTTAATCAGTGAACTTTAGAGATGTTATTGGGCAGATTGCATCTGGTCAGAGCAGCCTTGCTCTTCTCCTGTTTTCCAGTTGTTACACTAAGTCAAGCTAACCAGCTGCTGCTTAATAACTGTATAAACTTATTTCCTAAAATGTTGAACGTCTGCATAGGCAACCAATAAACATGGAACTTGTAGGAAGAGGCCTGGAATGAACACACGTTTAATCTTTATATCAGGTAAATTATATGGATGGCAATTATGTAGTTTTATTCTCATATGTATTTCTGCACGTTAGTGAGAGATGAGATGGTTTCAGCTGTGTTGCACAGTATGTTAAATCCCTTGGCATTGTCAGAGACAGGAACGCCCTGATGGACACAGTTTCAAGCTAATGATCTGGGCGCCACCAGGCAGGTTGGCCCCTCTGCTCCACTGGACCTTCACTGGACCCCCCACCCAACACAGGATTAAAGCCAGACTTGATATCAGGGGACAGGGGAGAATGATATTGTCATCCACCCTTGACGACGCCATTACCACACAAACTCATATCATGGTATTTCCTGCAGATAGGCCTGGTATGCCCCCTTTTTGTCTTGTGTTTTATACATGGGATCTCTGGAATGTCAAATTACACAATATGCAAGGGAAACATTTGATTTCGCCATCAGCCAAAGTGTTTGTTTGCATCGTCAACTGCGGTGGTGAGCTCAGCACGAGCCAAAGATGGACAAAAATTGCTTTGTGGTTAGAGTGAAGTGGTTCTTTCAGGGATATATAAGCCTTGCTTCCTGTATTTCACACACTCTTCCTTTGTCTTCCATCCTTAATTGGATAAATGTAGTCTGTTTTGCAATGCCATAGTCGGCCAAGAATGCTAGAATGGTTTCAATTTTAGTGAGTTACCTCACAGAAACAATATTTCCCACTCCCACTTAGATCTATTAAGCTGACAATACTTGTCAGTGTGGATCGATGTGTTTGGTCAGTCCACAGTTCATGACCTGTTTCTCCATCGGCAATATATGAGGACCATTGTTGTGACAGGCTCCGACTCTCATAGTGATAACAGGTTGATTTCCCCAATTCTCTTTGAATGCATGAGACATTTTGGGGGAAACGGGGGCCTTCTGAGTCTGCCTGCTGAATTTAATCAAGCAATGAGACCAATGAGGTGAATTAAGGCTGGAGCTGACTCAGCCTTACAGAGGCCTCTTTATGCCGCTGCTGAAGTCAATGGGGCCCAGGGTTAGCATGCATCACACACAGGAAAACACCAGGCAGCTCCCAGACAGTCCAGGCCCCAGCAGTCCACCCCTGAATCCCTCCCTTCTCACTGTTTATAAGGAGCATATCGCCTGGCTAGAACCACTTTCAAAGAGCTTTCGTTCACATTGCGAGGCCCCCCATTTCCTCTTCTCTCTCAGGAGGGAAATGTAAGTGTGCAGGAGTGGAAATGTTGCAGAGTTGAAGGGAAGCGAATGGACGAAGAAAGCAATGTTATTTGTGGAACAGTGAGGCCCATCGGCTTAAAATAAACTCACACAAAATGAGTTACTGGAAACTGCTCAGTCTTCTGCTGCTGATTAATGCCCCATTTTTCTATGGCTATAGACACTGTTTAAGAGACGGACATGAAGAGAAAGACTAACTTTTGTTTGATCCAAGGTCATTGAGTGGCCAGCTGCAAGGCCCTCTATCTACCCCTGGGATCACTCTTTCTATTGGACATCCTGTCTCTGTTGAATTGTCACTCTCCTCATTTAAGATCACGCAGAGGAAGCAGACCACTGCCAGGACACACCCACTCGTCCTCACCGGCCAATCAGCTCACACCAGTTGTCTCGCATCCTTCGCACTCAGAAAACCGCAGCTGCCACAGGAGCTCCTCCGCCGGAATTTTTGTTTGTGTCCTTCCTTCCCTAATCTGTGACCACACACACTTGTTCACTTGTGACAGGCAGCCGCTGCCTCTTGGCCCCGACCCAGCACCCCCCCATCTTCTGCAGCGCCCTGAGACATCTGTGTGTTGAGCAGAAAAGCTTGGGGAACTTCAGAGACGACTGCTGGAACAGAACAAGGGGGCCCCCACAGCAGAGTTATATAACAGAAATCTAGCTGTATGCTCACATGAAGAACATAACTCTCTTTTGCAGACGCATGCCGAGCTCTCATACCATGAACACGGACATTACATGCATGCATGTTTTTTTTTTTTTTTTAACAGTCTAGACAGATGCAAAAGTCATCTTATCCAGATATCTAAGTGATTCTTTGTAGATATTAGGTTTGTTAACTGGAAATGGAGAGGATGTGATCTCATCCATTTAAAATCTAACCTATGTCGCCTGCCTCTAATGACTTAATCCTGCCTTCTCCTTTGTGCCAAGTGTCTCTGACAACCCCCCACAAGAATACTGGCTCCACATGAAGTAGATCTGAGAAATTCTCCTGATGTTGTAAAACTGGGACATTATTCTCTTCCTTTAAGCAAAAGTGTGAAACTTTGGGAAATGTTTTTATTCAAGAATTAGGACAGAATTAGGCATCTTACCTTGAAATATAAAGCTAAAGCCTGCAGCAGGTTAGCTTATAGGTCTTTTTTACAGCATGATACGGCTCAGTGAGTCGACTCTAGTCGATCTTGTTTCTTCAGTATTCTCTGTTATAAGAGTAGCATAGCTCCTTTTTGTAAGCGAGCAGCAGAAAATGGCGATAAAGACAAAAAGGGTAGCAGTGAAGCTGTTACTTTAGAAGTAAATGTGCATGGTATGTCACAGCTGGTCACTGAATAAAAGCATCAGCTTCTCAAAACCAAAGTTAAGCTTCAGCGTTGTTTCCCCATTCCTAGAAAAATGAAGGGGGCGTGGTGGCGCTATGACGATCAGATTAAATCCTGCCTATGTTCAGATAGTGCTATCTGCAGTGGAGCTGCACCATGTAGTGTGAATGCGCCTTTAGCTTTGCTGTGTGAAACGGCTGTAGACAGGGAGAAAAAGCTTAACCGCAGTTGGTTAACACCATGGTATGTGTACGCATTTGATAGGCAAAATATATTGCGTCAATAAATGTGTTTCTGAGGTTACGTTACATCCGGACAGAAAATGGCTAGCCGTTCCATCCTTAACATCTCTCTCAGTAGCTAAGCTTGCTAAGCTAAGCTAGATTATGTCTGTGGACGGACTCATCAAACTCTACAGCAGAAAGTGAATGTTTTATTTATGAAATGTCAAACTATCCTTTCAGAGGAATCCTTATAGCAGCACTATAGAGCATTAAGCAGTTTAAGTCTTGTTGCTGTCTTTTAGCGCCCTATAGAACCTCTTTTGTTTAAATTGTACCCTCTTCCTTGCCCTTACTCTGTCTGCTATTACTCCTCCTGAGTGCATGGTGGAGAATAGGGCAATGTTCTCAGAGGCTCTGGTAGGAGTGAGGGATGCAAGCTGCCGGACGTCAGACTTGTATACAGACTTAATAGAGGAGGGGGGAGATTCAGCAGTGACTGAAGCCCAAACTGTAGAAAAGAAACCCTCTTGTGTTCACAACCCAGACGACGAAAGACCAGGCCCGGATGTTGCTATCTGTCCCTTCATTGTCTCCTCCAATGTTGGCATTTGAGTTTGAATAAGGGCTTTTAGTTTAGCCAAAACATTCCTAAGACACAGTGTGGAAAACACCCTCTTTTTCCTGTGCTGATTTGACGAGGCTCCATTTGTTTTTTAATCTTGCTGCGTAGTCGAGTGCAAATTAGCTGGTTGCACCACAGGGCCTCCAATCACATCTTCAGGACTGATGGTGGGAGTTATTCAAGAATTAAGGAAGTGGGATTTACACATCCAGAAAACATAATTATGAGATGCTGGATAGGAAAAACCACATCAACAGTTGGGAGCAGCATTCCTCCAAACAATTATTTCTGAGATCCTGCACATAGTTTGCTGAACTTCTCCTGGAAAACACCTTCTTCCCCACTTTTCCTCCCAGACACTTTGCAGTGAGTGGCAGTGACAGGACGGCTTTGATGTGAGACACTCCCGATAGAGGCGCGCTCCATGCTGCTGATAGCCTGACCAGAATAGCATGTGAAAGAGGAAGAACATGCGACTACCCATGAACATTTACGTCGCCTACTTTTCATGTTTGAGAACGGGTGTTTAGTCCACTTCCAGCGGGGTGTAATCAGTTGATGTGAAATATAGTACGCAACCATGTGACAGACAGAGGCCACTTTATCTACTCTGCTGGCTGAGCCCCACCAGCTATCACTCAGCGCTGGGAGGAGTGTTCACCACTGTTCACACCACAGCATTCCAGCCATAGCATCCTCTTCTCTACTGTCAGTAAACCCAAACAGCCAGCTTGACTCAGAGCACATGGGCAACCTGTAATCAAGCTTGGCCCTGAAACTGGCATGTAGAAGTAAATCCTGTGTTTATATCCGAGAGAGGCCTCCCTCATGGAGCGACTTACTTGATCTTGCACAGGAAATACATAAGATGATGTTAAGCTTCAAACCAATCTCTGGGATTAAAGATCTTGACTATCACCCTCCACCTCTTCTCTCTTTCTCTTGATCTGTGGCAGTCTGCCCATCTCCGGGCCCCTGTGCTCTGGTGGGTTCAGTGGACTGGTATGCAGCAGGAATCTTTGGATCAAGGTGATTTCACGCTCCTCCACGTTTTCCCAGGGCTTTGGGTGCTCTCTGTTACCTCTGTGGAGGCCGGAGTGTGTGATAGCGGCTGACATGTGTTATCATAGGACACATGCACTAACAGAAGCAACAGGGTAAGGCTGCTTTATCTGTCTAACACCTCTGTTTCCCTCAAGTGTCAGGCTTTGACTGTCTGGTATGGAAGGCTTCTTTGGCCTCTTGCTGAGTGACCCCCTTTGGACAAAAACACTGACCCAGGGATTTCACAGCCTCTCCATGAAAAGACAAATGGATAACCCTTCAACATGAAATCTCAATTTCAAGATGAATCCTCTCAAACACAACCGCCCCTCCTCTTTGAAGTAGAACTAATCTTGCTAACCTTGACATTCCCTCAGAGACAGTTCCCAGTCTGACTTCACAGTCTGCTCTCATAATAGCTCCACAGTGCTCTCTTTTTTCTCTCAATGAAACCCCATATCTCATTCAGCTTTCTGGTGGTGAATGTGAAAGGGGAAGTTTGTAAAGCTGTCCAGTGAGAAGTGGTTCATTTCGGCTCCTGTCATTCAGCTAGACTGAACGTTTCCTCTAACTAACACTTTGCTCACACATGATCGGAAGTAACAAATTTAGATGCACGAAAAGACTTTTTGTGTATGTTTTAAAGCCTTTGATAAGAAATCTAGCACTTACAGCTGCGCAGAGAAAACAAACAGGCCTGAAATGACCTTCAGACATTAAAAAGTGATAGGGAGTTGCCAAAATCATGACTTCCTCTGCTGCTATAATCCTACCTTTTTCAGACTAGATCCGGTCTTAGAACGACAAAATAACAAACACTTTTAGACATCCTGGAGACACCACAAGCACTCTCTGCAGATTTGCATGTCCATACTCATTCTTTCATCCCTTGGCATGTCATGCCAAAGGACTTCCTTTACGGAAAACTTTTTCTTGGAAAAGGATTAACATGCCATCCACACACTGCACCATAATGATGTCTTCAACATCATGGTGTCCCATGAATCCCAGTTCATGTGGCAGGACTACGCCCTGATTAAAAGAACCATTGGTTTCAGAGAGGTTGAGTACTGAATCAAAACAATCACAAATTTTTAGTAATAGTGAATCTGTGGTTGAATTTACAGTAAAGAAAATCGACAAACAAGCACTATTTTGTGCCAAGCTACACATTATAACAACAATACTCAGTCTACAGCCATGTCAGCCATGTAAGCTGTACTTTTAGCACAGCTGTCCCTTGAGCTAATGCTAATGTCATCATGCTAACATGCTCACAATGTTGGTTAACAAGCTGATATTTAGCTTTTATAATGTTAAATATCTTAGGCTGACCCCAAATTCTGGATAATTTTGCAGAATTTGGGTCTGGCTCACCCCACCCTAAATTTGCCTGGGGCGTTCCTGATTCAAGACTGGTCTGAGCTGATTATCTATTCAAATGATCCTGTTGTGTGTAATCTTACTGTTACAGAGTGGGCAAACCCACACTTTTGGTCATATTAAAATTTTGACTCTATAATGGCACTGCAGTAGGGGTCACCAAGGTAGTTTCAATTTACCCCACCTCAGCCAATTCCCAGCTTATTAGCCAGCTAACTCCACAGTCAATTCTAACATTGTTGCTCTTCTAATTACTTTATTTACATCGTGTTTATATATATTTATATATTGTGTTTGTCTGTTTGTCTAATATCATCAGTTATTCACTTCCGGGAAGTTTAGATGGTCTTCTAAGTAATTTCTCCTACTTTAAGTGTTCAAAATGACAGTAAAATCGTCAGGAAAACCAGTTACTGTAGAACAGATGACATCCACGTTCACAGCTGTAAAGAAACAGGAAATCCAATAGTAAGCGTGAAATATTTATTGACAGAGATATTTCCGTTACATTTTCAATTAGAGATATAATCCTATTAAAACTAATAGGCAGATAACTCTAATGCAGATGGCAACAGGTAATTTAGCAGCAAATATGTGAGAGAATATTATTCATGTAATATGTTTGCATTGACGCTGTTAAACTTTTCTGATTTTTTTGTCTTTTTTCTTCACTGCACAGTGAGACACAGTTAGGCTGTTAGCTTTTTGAGGGCGAGTATAAGAGGTGTCCCTGATTCATTACATGGTCCTCAGACATGTCAGGCCATCTGGTCATCATGTATGGTGATAAGTTCCTACATGGGAATTTTCCAGCATTTTGTCGGCAACAATTAAGTGAATAAATAAAACATAATTTGAAAATAAAACTTGTTTTACATATGAAATTGTATAATTATATGCAGGCTATAAAAAGCAGTTAACAAGAAATTGTCTTCATGCAAGTAAAGTGTTTCTGCAAGTTGTAAAAAAAAAGTTAAAAGTTTAAAGGAATTAACTTTGAGTGGGCAATTTAATAGATAACTTTATAAAGGCCTACATGAAATAGGCTAGATACAGGAATGCAAACTACAGTATACTTGCGTACTTAGATTTTAACTTTAAAATTATGATAATTAGTAGACCTATATGTTAAAAACTGTTTGTCATGTTAATGCTTCTTCTTCTTCTTTTTCCTTTTCTTCTTCTTCTTCTTCCTTTTTTCTTCCTCTTATTATTATTATGATTAGTCATTTTGCACAGACAAGATGTGCTCTTTGGTTTCTAGAAGAAGCAACGGCAATAAGCTTTTGAAGCCCACAAGTAATAACTATGTCCATTGCTATTATTATCCTATATTTCACAAAGAAGTGTACTAAAAGTACCATAAAAGTAGGTTTTAGTCCAAACCAGTTGTGAGGCATATTGGGGCCTACGTCATGGTCGGCGTGTCTCCTTATTGTTAAGAAAGCAGAAACTAAATTACAGGACCGGAATCCATGCGAACAACTCTTATTAAAAGGGCAGTAGATAGAGGAGTATGGTTTTCTGCCACGGCGACTTTTATTCTGAACGCCGGAACCGGATGTTGTCTTCGTCGATGCGTCCGCTTTAACGCCGTTTCAGGGAGCGTAGAGGAAGAAGTGAGCGGAGAGCAGCACGACTGGAGCAAACCCAGCAGTCTCAGCCTCATGCTTCATCCTGGGCACCTCTCCTCCTCCTGTCCACTGTCGACTATATTGTGACAATATTTATTTTTTTATTCCTATTATTTAGACAAAAAAAGGAGAGGAGGGGGAGAAGGGGGCCGAGTCATGGAGCTTTATTGCCTGGAGTCGGACACAGCCGTGAGAGCCCAGCCTGACCCAAACATCCTTTATGATGACAGAGTGTTGCAAAGTTTATTAACAATTGAGGACAGGTTTTTACCTCAATGCTCATATTTCCAGCGGGTCCAGAAGGATATTCAGCCTTATATGAGACGAATGGTTGCAGGTTGGATGCACGAGGTTTGTGGGCATTTTGTGAATTGATGAGCTGCTTAAGCTAATGGGAGTTATTTGCATGTTTACACGTATGTTTAAGCTATTTTTGGATCATAAACTGGTTATTTAAGTATGGTGAAAGTTGTCATGGATGTTGACCTATTTGACAATTGAATGAGAATGACTCACCAAAGGCGTGGGAGAGTCGGAAATTCCACCACGAAGAAAATTCAGCTTCAAAGAAATAGCCTAGCTAGATATTTACATTGGTTAATAGCTACAAAGTTAAGTTTTTTCGCTAATTAGCTAGTTCAGGCGTCAGAGGGGAGGTTAATCTTAATTTACATCATCGAAAATCCGACATTTGCCCTTCGTACTAATTATTTTTAATTTTTTAAAGTGACTCAAGCTCGTGCATTTGGCCGGGCAACGTGCAAGCAAAACCACTTTCATTTTTGAAGATTAAAAACACATAATGCAAGCAAAATATGCCTTTTTGTAACTGTCGGGTATTGTGATAAAACAACTTTAGAACTATTTGCACACGTTTTAAAGCTTCTATATGCTACATTTTAATTTTTAGATATTTTTTAAAGAGGGCGAGCCCCAACAAGGAAGAGGAGTTAAATGGCGACGAGTTTTGCTCAACGACTTCCTATTGAACAAATTTGTATCTGGCTATTCCTGACTTTACAGCCTCTAAAAGGTTATAGAATTGTTTATAAAAAAGTTGTGATTTAACCTTTAACCCAAAGACAACGCATGCAAGGAAAAAAATCACAGCCAAGCCACCCACATATTTAACAACTCCTCCGCTTTAAAGCCTTGTAAAGTTTAGGCCTACTTTCTTTTTTCTATTGGTCCTTATGGTCATTTATAGTCATATATTTAAATATTTTTATACTTAATGTGTGTTTTTCTGTTACACTTCTGTCTCATTTTAGGTGTGTGAAGAGGAGAGGAGTAATGAAGACGTCTTCCCTTTAGCCATTAATTATTTGGACAGATTTTTAGCAGTGATGCCCACAAGAAAGAGTTATTTGCAGCTTCTTGGAGCTGTGTGCATTTTCCTGGCCTCCAAGTTAAAGGACTGCAGGCCGCTATCAGCAGAAAACCTTTGCATGTACACAGACAACTCCATCACACCACGAGAACTGCTGGTAAGAACTGGAATTTTGAAAGCCCCTTTTCATTCATGAAAGCATAAATATGCACTGTCATATTTTGGGATGATTTTATAATGCTAATAGCTATGTTGGTTTCACAGGAAGTATCCCATTTTCTTTTTAAGTGGCGCTGTGCACAATACAGCCACATCCTTTCTTTGGATCCATGTGGACTGAAGAGGCGTGTGATGCCATCTAGTGCCAGTTATGCAGTATAGAGCTTGGACATTGTGCAGCACATGGAGTTGCTTTGTATGCAACTGGTGGAAAAGTTTGTCCAAAAAAAGCAGCCAAAATACACGTAATCTTTAATCTTACCTCCCCACATATATGTGAGTGCTAAACAAAAGGAGAATAATGTGTATGGCATTTACAAAAATTCCTTTAATTCTGTCTTACAAACATGCGGCTTACTAACGCAAACTTTAAGACCAGTTGCAGTAAACAACCCAAAAACTTTAAGCTGTTGTTTTCTGAGAGCAAATTAACCACCATAGTAGTGTGGAAACCAGTAATAACTTATTGATACCAATAACTATGCCAGAAAACTGTGAAAACAATGCCTATAAACTGTTATTTCCAAAGCTCAATTTGATGCTTGTTTTGTCCCACAAACAGTCAAAAAACTAAAGATGTTAAACAACCTCCACTTGCGGTCAGCGTAAAAGCTTGATAGGACCTTTTGTACTCAATCACATTGTCCTCCATTAGAAGCTTGGGTTGCAGAGTGGCGATGGACCTGTAGAAGTTCTGCGTTTCCATGATTTTGGGTATCCAGTTTACTATCATAGAGCTAAGACGAGGAAAACTTGGATGGAATGAGTTCGTTGATCCACAGAAAATTTGTAGCTACAGTCATTTTCAAGTAATTTTTACTTCTTTTTTCAGACACTTGACTAGAAAATTGCTCATTGATAAAATAACCAGTTGCAGCCTGGAATTTTAGCAGCTCATTCTCCAAAACAACACTTGGAAATGACCGAACCCATTCATTTTCTCCTGATCAACTAATCCGTAAATGAGCTAACAGTTTAGGTTGCAGACGGTTGTACAGCGTCAGGTCAGACCTGCTTGTTATTTCAACCAAACAGCTCCACATGCCCTCTATACATCCTCTTGTGTTGCCTGCAGCTGTGGAGGGAAATGACATTCGTCCCATTTGATGCTCCTTATTGTCGCAAGGCTCCAGATTCCTGGATATCCTGACAGGATGCACAGTGAACGCAGCAAGAGCCAGTGAAAGATGCTGCAGCTCTTCCTTGTAATGAGCACTCTGCTCCTGCTGCTGCTTCAGTTTGAGGAGAGAAATTGAAGAGGGCGGAGGAGAGGTTGTGTCGGGGCAGCTGTCCAGGATGTGAGCGCACTGACAGCAAACGTCTGCCCTGCTCATCTCAGAGTCAACAATCTCCACCCGGGATATTGTGGGTTAAATACAAGCGTGTTGCAGGTTTTATACAGGAAACCGATGTACATGCAAATGATAACTGAACTTGTCAGACAGCGAATAAATGTTCGTCGATGGGGGAGGGGGGACTGTCCCCGCTGTCGCTGGGTTTTTTTTTTTTTTTACCACATTTGCTTTCTAGGTGACAGTTCTCTGAAGAGAAGCGAGAAGTTGCATTTTCAAGATGTCAGCATTTTTTCATCAGCGTTTTTTCTTGTTTGTTGCTACATACATGTCAAACTTAAGTTAATTCAAGTATAAAACTCAACTCAGTGAAATAATGGGGCTGTCATCCTCACAGGTAACACAGGGATTCTAAAAATCATCATGTTATTATACCTCAGACCTTTCAGAGTGGCCTACAAGTGTCCTGCATATGTCTTACATTGTGGTTTTCGTTGCTCAGATGACTCGATGGGGGACCATGATTAGAAATGTCAGGAAATGCTGCGAACCTTTACAGAAAACTGTGATGCTTTACTGTAGAAGGTCTTTAATTATGGATATTGAGTGGGTTGACGAGATACATGGTCGTAAACTTGAAGACCTAGATTTTCAACAT
>JAPZDZ010000015.1:12959642-12972172 GCA_029783805.1 Acanthurus tennentii | reverse complement strand
GTCCCATTCAACACAACTGTATGGTAACTATTCTAGTACCTGAGAATATTTGACAGGAACAGGATGAAAGCCTGTCTCTAGACCTTTGTATGGTAAAGGGAATCTAGTTCAGGTGCACTTTTCTAACTACAAACTGCACAGATGTAGTCCATATTCTTTTGTTTGCCACAAACTTGTGGTAAAAATTTCAAATATATAAGTGCTCAAATCCAACTGGTTTTAGCCAGTAATTTGGCAAAATAGACACAAATACAGATATATGTAACCATTGACTCTATAAAACACTCTGTGTAACAGAGAGAGGGTTGCCAGATCTGATACCAGACATGTAAACAACTCCATAAAAAAACAAACCCAAATTCACCTAAAGAAGCAAATCTGACAACGCTCAAAGGTGGCTCAGTTTCTCCTAAAACGTTTCTTTAGCAGTTAACTAATAATTGTTTTCTCATCCTCAGTGGAAAATGTTTTATCCAAAGTTTTACATGTGCAGAGATGCTAACAGTGAGTTAGCATAGCTTAGCTTAGCACAGAGCGTTAAAATAGGCGGAAACAGCTAGCTAGGCTATGTGTGAGGTTAGCTAAATCCGCCATCTAACGCTAACTTATTAACACTTTAAATGTTTTCTTATCTCGGTAATTATCTAAGTGTTCCGTAACATGTTAAAGATTAATGGGGGACGTTGACCAACTCAACTGTTTTTTGGAGTAAAACTTGTTCCAGGTGTATTTTTAGCTCGACATGACTCAGCTGTGACCGGTGTACCTGTATGCTAATGAGGCGGAAGACCTGTGAAAGTGCAGCTAATGAGCGGAACTGTTGAGTAACTGGGTCAGTGTTGAAAGAGTAAATATATTCATGGCTTCCTTTTAGAAACAGATTGTTCTAACAACGTTACATAATAACCACACAACACTAAAAGACGTTTCTTTTTGTTAGTTTAATTTGTCCCAAATTCAAGCAACACTCCATCTACAACTCCAACTTTATACATTCAAAGACAAACCATGTTTTTTTTTAATATGTACATTTAACTGTAAAGCATCCTTATAAATACCATAAATAACAACAAAGGAATGGAATTAAATAAATAAATACTCTTTGGGACTGTTTTTTTTTCGCGTGTGTGTGTGTTTGCTGGTGGTGCCCAGCACCTGAAAAATCCTAAGAATTCAGATTTGATATCAAGATTTCTGCTCTGTCTGTATAGTTGTTTACCCTGTAGTAACATTACTTCAAGTCATGAATTGGCCTGTACACAGATACAGATATAGTAACACAGCAAATACTGTAATTGCAGTGATCGATTGTTTTGAGAAGTTTTTTTTTTCTAGGTTAAAAAATTTTACAATAACAAACATAAAATTTTCAATATCCATCTCAGTAAACTTAAGACTTTAAAATATAGGCAAAACTAAACCTTAACTCTACTAAATGCAACTCTTAAGTATATTCATGTAGGCTATATATTTTGTTTAAATTAACACTTGCCTAGTTTCACATCAGTATACAAGGCCTTTAGTCCTGCAGGGTTGGATAGGCTTCTGTCTTTAGACAACATGAGTGTCAATTTAAAAATGTGGGTTTCTCAGACCAGCTGTAAAAACCTTGATGACTAGATATCATAAGAAACGGATGCTGACTAGTTATTAGTTTCTAAGGCTTTGTTTGCTTTTCTGATATTCAAGCTGTTCCCAGAAAACACTTGCATTCTCACTAAAATGAATTATGTAGTTCTCATGTATAATTAAATCACTTTTCTTCTGCAATTTCTAATCTAAGATAAAAGTGATAGAAATGAAACTATGATGAAAGGAAACAAGGGATGTATTTGGACCTCTCATCTTGGCACATAAAGGCATTTCTTAGTTGTGTCAAACCTGCTTGTAAATGTACAAAATGTTCATTATTAATGAAGTGAATCCAAGTGAAACCTATAATCTATTACTGAATTAAATCTGCATTGATCTCATAGCAGGAGTACAACAATGACGTTTTAACACTATACATTGTGCAAAAGGTTCTGCAAATCAAGTCAGTATTTTGTACACAAAGTGTATAAACACACTGTTTTTTCTCTGAATTAATGAAAATGAAATGACTACATTACTGAGTCAGTGTGAGAGAAGGAACAATTTAGATTGTTCCTTTTTTTTGTCCTAAAAATTAACTCTATTGTTAACTTTTTTTCTCCTATGATCATACACTACAAGGTTAAACTTGGACTCACTCAGACTAAAGTAAATGCATCCCACAGGTCTATCAGCCCCTAGGAAAGTCACCCCATGGTGCCGGCGCTCCGGGGGCTGGCCGGGTTGGACGAGTGCACGTTCCAGGGGTCGTGGGTGGACGGAGCCAGCGGCGTCTCCCGGGACACGTTGCGCACATCGTCCCCGGTCTCCACCTCAACCTCCACCTCCAGCTCAGCGTCGTCCTCCTGCACCGCCCGAGAGTCAGAGCCCTCCTCGGTCTGACCCATGAAGACGTTGTGCGGGTCGGAAGGGTCCACCACCTGGTTCCTCTTCTCCCTGTGCAGCAGGAGGCGCTCCAGAGGCACCGTGTTCTTCTTGGGCAGGAAGAGGGAGGTCTGAGGCAGGTTCTGCCCCGCTGAGAAAACCTGCCGGGAGCCTTCCAGGTTGAACAGGATGCCGGTCCGGCTGGAGTAGTACACGTCCCGGTTGTTCTCGAGAAGTCTGTGGTTGAACAGGCAGTCGTCCCTGAGGCAGATAGGCTTAATGGAGGAGGGAGAGAGAGTAAGAAAATTAACCACAGTGTAAGAATATTCTAGATTCATCCTAGATTTTTAAAGATGCGAGGAGTTCAATATCAATTCAATTGTTTTAAGCAAAGTTAAATTTGTAACAGAACGTCATTGAAATAATCTACTGTCGATATGTTTTACTTAACTAAACAGCTCTTGACTCAGATCTAGACCTAAACAAAATTTAAAAAAGCTAAAAGATATAAAATAAATAAAAAATAACCGAAAAAACTTCCACAGGGCTCGAGAAAATCTTATGTTTTAAGTGCAAATCAGTTTTCAATTCATAATTAAAACTGCGTTGGAGAGGTGTAATCATTTCGCCACTATAACAAGTTTGTTTCCGTTTCATTATTAAAAATAAATATATTGAATAAATACATGTTTTAACAGCCTATGATTGCACTTTTTTTGTGCGTAAAAGTGCACAAAAGGATTAAAACTGTAAAACCCCACAATGGTGCCAAACTAGATGAAAATAACAGGGAGTCGACACTGAATAAAAAAAAATCGCATATAAAATCATAGCATTCTTTTGAAGTTGCTGTGCACTTGTGCGTAAAATTAAGACTTATTATAGAAAGCGTTAAAACGGCGCGTAAAACCTCTCAAATGTACCAAATAAAACAAACTTACAATTTAAACTTTATTATAGTAATTAGTTCTGTTAATAGTTACAATTAATCGAACTGGGAGTAAGTAATGGCTTACAGAGCTGAATGGGTTGCCCTCCAAATCCATGCACAGGTAGCGGCTACTCTTGACTCCGAGGATGGCAACGCGCTCCCTTGTTTCGGCTTTCAGTAAGATGACACCTGCAGAGGAGAAAAAAAAGCAATAAGCATTAGTGTTAAAGACGGAAAGTCATAGTGCAACATTACAAAAATTAAACTGAAATATCTGAAAAAGAGAAAACCATCTTACTGTATGAACTCCTGACTGTAGTTTTACGCACAGTGCCATCTAATCTGATCTCCAAGTAGAAGTTGCTGAGGTCTGTGGACGTCTGCAGGTGAACATATCTCCTCGGGTTCCCCCAGTTGGATCCAACCAGAGGCGACGGGTTCGGGGCCGTTTCCCCGAGAGGAAATCCCTGGAGGACAGCGAGTAAGAGCGCCAGCACAGTGTCCCAAGTCCCAAGTCTCCTGTTGACATCCATCCTGGAGCAAAAACCGGTGGTTTCCTCTGCGAGCTGCTGGAAGTTTGCAGATGCTCTGTTGTCGCAAAGTTTGGAGACAGTTCCTATTTAAAGCCCCCTGAGTGCCACTCCTGCTCACATCCTTTGGGTAAAAAAAAGAAACTCGCCCCCAAAGCAGATGTGCGGGTTTGCTGCAGCGGAAGGGCCACTTCCACCTCTGTCTGTTTATCCCGATGCTCTTGGTCAGGCAAGACTCTTATTTTTGGTGACACGTCTTGACTCATCCACCTTAAACATTATTCTAAGACTAATGGTCCAAAGTGCCACGGCTCAGACTTGTTTTGTTTGTTTGTTTGTTTGTAATAAAAACATGGTGTATTGGTCAATGAATAAAAGAAAGAACACAAAATAAAAAGTGAGGGTATAAATACAGCCTGGTGTTGAAGATGTTTTAATTAAATCAGGGATAAAATATTTTGCTAGTTAATTTTGAATTAGTTAAATGACGTTTTTGGTTCTTGTAAAGTTCATTACTCTTTCTTAAAAAATACTTAAAGCACCATATGAAACATATAGATTTGTTTATTCACAGTAGACTGACGGTGTTAATGTGAGGTTGGCTCAGATTGCCGCTTTTACGCACCTTCTAAACTCGACATTTCGCAATTTCACCAGCAGAGGGAGCCACTCCCTTATAAAGTACTGGAAGACTGAGAGATCAACTTTGCTTGGATTCCCCACAAAGGATGCTGTTAGTAGTTCCAGCATCAAACTGTAAAATATAATAGAGGACACTCTTGAAAATTTCTTAGTAAGTGCACAAAAACTTAATACTCAAGTGTGACAGTTTGGAAAATTTCAGGATAACGAAGCACAAATAAATGTGAAACTAGCTTATTTTACATTAATTAAAGTGTTTTACTTAAGCAAAAAACTGTATCCAGATCCAGATCTGAAGTCCTTGTACTTAAGTACTTCTGTTGGGAAATATTGTATTTCATACTTATTTATCTAATGGCTTTTTTTTTTTTTTACTTGATTTAGATAAAGAAGGTTATAAATGTATTTTTAAGATACAACATTGTTAAACATAAATCTGTACTTCCCATCTTCTTTGGCTTATGAAAGTTTGATAAAAAAGCAGTGTCTAGTGAGTTTGAATGAGTCATGTTGTTTCAAATGTGTTTGAGTTTTAATAGTTCCACAAGAGTGATTTTCCCTCTGGACCAAACCAGCTATTAAAAGTGGGTCATAAAGTTCTTCAAGGTTCCTTAACTTTCAATACTAAAACTACATTTTCCTGATGATAATTTTGCACTTTATAAAAAATGTAGGATTTTTACCTGTGGCTTTAATTTTATTGCTGTGATGGCACTTCTACTTGATTAATGCATATGAATACTTTATCATCACTGCTGTGCACAATCACATTGATCCGGGAAAGAGAGAAAAAAAACCACACTTTACTAGCAACCGATTAAAAAAAAAACTTTTATTGTTTTCTCAGGAATACAGTAGACTGCTGTGCACAGCACATACGTACAAAAATAAAAGGAAAAAACTTTAATATCCTTACTTAGCATTGTGTGTTTTCAGAAACAAATAACTGTAGTTTGTTTCGTCTTAATTTACAGTTATCAGCGAACCAAAAACTAAGGCAGAGGGTGAGGTATATGAGAACAGAGATGAGAGGAATAGAGTGGAGGCTCACTCCCTTTTAGAGCAGGAGTTTGAAACACAGGAAGCACACACTCATAATTAAGCTTGGGGCTCAGGCATGCTAACAGCACATTAAACATTGTTTAAAAAAAAAAAGATATTCCTCACCTTGAATTGATTTAAATTTGATCTATGATAAGCTGCGGAAAAAAGAAGAGACAAGATAGATCTGGATACAGTTTTTTGGTCAAAGCTGAAAGGTGAGCTTTTTTGTTTTAGACACAGACCTTCATTCTTTTATGGATCCAGCTCTATTTCTCGACAAAAAAAAAAAAAAAAAAGTGAGAAAGCTACCTTCTTTACAGTAGCTTAAAATCATGATGTTGTAAAGAAGGTGCTGCTAGAGTCGTCACACATCTTGACTGCGAGGCAGACTGGAGAAATGCTCATTGTGCATGCACAAGGTTCACTTCCACACCTTCCCCAGTGATATAATGTTGAACACATGGATTTTTTTTTTTATGCTACTTCAGCCAAAAGTTATAACAATCCTCTCCCTACAAGAAATGTACATCAGTGATATTTCATGCAGCCTCATCTACAGCAGCAACAAGTCTTTTTTTTTTTAACGAGCTAAGCTCCTGATTAATTTGCTCTGCTGTGTTGCATCCTGGCACTCGAGAAAAATTTAAAAAAAAAATTCTTGGAACAAAAAGAGCAAGATAATCATTTGTGTAAAAACACTGTTATGAATCAATCTGTGCGTCATAGACAGTTGAGCAGCAGGTGATACTGTGTTGGGGCAGCGGCCAGCAGCAGCAGCAGCAGCAGAGGGATCGTCCTGAGGATGGCTGGGCTGCTGTCCTGCAGGATTGGAGTGCAGCAGGAGAGACGAGGCTCTGCGTGACTCGGCTTCTCGCACGCTGCATTATCTCTGCAGATGTCCCCTCCCAAAATCACAGACACAAGCACTTGGAAAGGGAGGTTGGACAGCATGTTCGGGAGCTGCATTTTAAAGAGATTGGACTCTAAATGCAGATTTGGAAGCAGGGATCTATGAGGAACTGTAAGAGCTATTTTCGAGCTATTCGTCCACTAAATTGTTCTGTGTTTGATCATAAAGTAAAGTGTTTTACATGTCAAAAAAAAAAGGTACTTCAAAGTCCTGTTTCATGAAAACAGTACGACCCATATAGCCGACCAGCCTCGGCCACTGGGGTTGGGGCCAAGGCTGGTCCATGACTCTGACCTTGAACTAAAAAAGGCTGAAAGGAGAGGAGGAAGCTCCTGGGTTACAGCTGGAATCCCAAGGTCCCTGCCTGCAGTGGGGGAGTGGTGGGGTGAGGAGGGGAAAGGGACAGTCAGAGGTGGGTGGCTGGGAGTGACAGAGCTTGGGGGCAGTCAGGTATGTGGGTGGCTGCCTGTCATCCTGGCAGATCCACATTCCTGCAGGGGATTTGACAAACAACAAAGACAGCAGGCCGGCTCCCCTCACATGCGTCTTTCCTGGATTTAAATAGTCCTGCTTCCTCTTTGAACACAAGAACGGATGGAGGCTGATGGCAAAGCGACATTCAGGTTTTCTAGTAAACAGCTGCAGAAGCTACATGGGCAGATGCACACTGTAAGATTTTTAGAAACTGAGTGAAGCAAGAAAAAATAAAGAAGATATTAACTATGTATTAGTACATGTGATATCAATAGCTGTACAAAGCATGTTGCATCTTCAGCTTTGTAAAAAACGGCCATTTTATGCATATCAATACTTGTATGAATCCCCTAATATATATACAAAAAGTTCTCTCTTTACACCCAAATTTTGTACCTCACAAGTTAATAAAATTAAGTTAAAACTCAACAAAAATGATATTTCTTACAGTGTGCATCTAGTCCACCAACTGTGCTCTACTTTAATCCTCTAGGCCACATGATTGACTCATCCATAATTACATTTAAAACTATCTGCCTCAAGCTCCCGACACCTCGCTGCCACTGCAGTGCTGCTGCAGAGCACACAGACAAGCAGAGGAAATGGCCCAGGACACGCACACACTCCACCAAACACACCAAGATAAATGAAGAGGGACAAACATGAGGGAACGACTCTTACTAAAACATTTAGGCACCATCGTTGATGGTTGACTGTGCAACCTGAACTCTTTTTGCCTCGTTCAGGCAACTGCGACAAAGCAGCGTCAAAAGCTCCTGAATTCTTCTTTTGCATTTGCAACTATTTACATCATTTTTCATTGGTTTTCATGGACTGTAGACATCATTTTCAGCAGCAGCTAAAGCTTCGCTATTCAAAAAGAGAAAAAAAAAGAAAAAGCGACCTGCTTTATTGCAGGAGCTCTGTCCAAGACTATGTGCAGGTACATTTCTACTGTGTGCTTGCAAATCTATCCGTTCAGTCCATTCTTGTGCAAATGCAAGCCGGGTCCAAACAAAAATGCTCTCCATGCTTGGATAGATAAGTATTCCACCCTGTTTATTTGCTGGCGATGCCACACAGTCAAACTTATGGCCTTGCGCCAGTCTTCATGGCCGACCGCTCTCTGGTCTCAACCACAGATTGTACATTACTTAATCGATCTAATTACAGAAAAGAAAATAAACCAGAGATAGTCAACCCCCCCCCCCCTTCTGAGGCCCACTCCGGAGAGTCAGCCCTATTTCTGACTCCAGCAGGTGTCTCTTACATGCAAGTTTAAGGGGGCCACAAGTGGGAACACCAAGGCACCTTTAAATCGTGCAGCAAAGGTAGTGCATTTAAGTTTTCTCCTGCTGCCGGACATCGATAATCGAGCAGGGGAGCCATCAAGCGCTTAAAGGTTTGACAGAAACGATAAACTTAGCAGATATTTGAGCAGAAATCCATGCATCCCTTAATCTAGTAAAGTGGTTCTTTGAGGTAATAAAAAGTATTCATTTCACTCTTTAAAAGCACAGGATACAGCTCATCCTCCATCTCAAAAAAGGAAGTGACATGTAGTTCAGTTACAGCAAGCACCAATGTAAGTGAGACAGGCAAAGGCTTCGACTCTCCCTGTCCGTAAAAACAATAAGCAGCACAGTACATATACAAAGATAGCTATCCAAATATACATATATATAAACAGAATAAATATTTGTGTTTTCTGTCGCAGTCCGTCGGTGTGTATATCATGACTATGCATTTCTGTGTTACCTGGAAGAACATCCACATGTGCAAATTACTGAGTTTTATTGCCAGTTTCTCTCATAGCCGCGGGAGGAAATGTGTGACAGTCATGGCGGTGGTGGCCTTGTTGCCTCTCTTTACGCGGCCATGCTTGCTGAGGGCGATATAGAAGCCCTTGTAAACAAAAGACTCATAGGCGTTGTAGTTGTTGGGCAGCAAAGTCTCCTTGAACTTGCACTCATCCATGAAGACTCTCTAAAAATGCCAAAAAGAGAGAGAGGAGGGGCGGGGGTGGGGGTGGGGGTTGAGGTGGGGGGGTCAGTAAATCAAATGACAGACACAGGGCGAACATCACAACATATGCATGGTTTCCACGTGACCTTTACTTTGGCAGACAGCCTGCCTACAAAGCATGCTTTGAGGGAAACCGGAGGAGGTGGCATGTTGTTGCAAAAGAAATGCCCCTTTCGAATGCAGATCCAGGCCTCCTGCCTTTTTACTGCCGAACTCAGAAAATAATCCCAGGTACACCAACTGGAAAACTGTACTTTAAAATATTCATCGTTATATAAAAGGAGAAATGCAGCTGAACAAGCTACGATCAAACCCTGGGCAACATCTAAAGCATTAGCAAAGAGGGAGAAATAATGGCAGAGTTCTGAAAGTTTGACACATTGTTCTTCATAAAATAAACAGTTGTGATGATGTTTAGACAAAACAGATTTATAAAAAGCCCACAGCTGAGTTGAGTTATATTTTTTTTTCTTTGGTGCCAACATAACACCAAAACAATACCTTAGATTTCTAGAAATCAGATATTGATTGAACATATTTTTCTACAAAACCCTGTTTTCTATTCAACAAAATATGCTTAAGTTGTGCAAACTTTGAATATGAGCAGCCAAACACCAACTCTGCCAAAACAATAAAGCTTTATACTGACAAATTATGATTTAAAATCAGGAAACCCTCTTGCAAAAAAGAAAGAAAAGATGGTCATGAATGAATAAAAAGTGCTAATAATGGCAGATAGTCAGATAGTTTGATAGTGAGCCCTGCATGAATCAGCTGGATCTTTTATTGTGACATTAAAATAGAGGTGAAAGAGGTTAAACATGATTATTATACTTTTCTGTAAGAGCCACACATTGGTTTCTCTTTACTTACTACAAATCAACAAGTGAGTTATTAACCATTAAATACAATATCAATTACTGCATTCAGTGTATATGAATTGTTTCTACTACAGTTTAGGCACTTTAATAGTCTACTTTATATAGTAATAAACAAACTCAAAGAATCACTGAAAATTGTACTGTAAAAAACATTTTCATGTTCTTAGAGAAAAATTACTGTTGTTTTACAATATAATCTTCATATGCATCATGTGCATCAACGTGTCATAGAAATCTTGTGAAAGAGCCACTGATGTCTGTTGCTCTTTTTGAATAAATACTGCAAATCTGTGAGTATGACACAGAAATGTTTTGTTTTTTAGAGTCTCATATGTTTGACAGCATGTAAAGACAGGCCACAAGCTGAGTGAAACATTTTTCATTTGTTTTAACCATAAAATGAACACTCACAGTGCGACTGTAAACTAGCAGCCATGATGGATTACTGTTTGCTGCAAGCTTATTATCGGCTTTGATGAACTTAGAGAGGAAAAAACAAAATATACAAACACACAGACCAGAGTGGTACGATCTTAAACAGCACATTTACTCGGATACTGGACTTAAGCACAACTTTAACAGTTACTTTACCCTTTAATATCTGCTTTAATGAATCATGGCTGAAAGTACTGAACTTTTGATCTGCTACAATTATCTGAGTTACTTGTGTCTTTGCAGATTTGACATGCAAATCATTAGACAAGTTTTAAATATAATGTATTTTTTAAAAATATTCAGCCCAAACGTGTAGATTAGTTAAATTTTTTTTCTCTTGACCGGCTACAGTATGAAAAAGCTGCATACAGTCACAATATTAAAGCAATTTATCTGAAAACACATTGAGAGGGACTGCTTTGAGTGCAGGACTTTTACTTGTAACAGATTACTTTAATACAGAGGTATTGCTACTCTAACTTGAGTACAGGATGTGAATATTTCTGACACACACAGCTGAAGATTTTGGCATTAAAGCATTCAGGACCCCTCTGTGAAAACCCCCCCTATCATCACAGCATATTAATAACACAACAGTGCTCATAAACCCACGGATGCGGCAGCCACATGAACTCATCTTACACTGAGCAGGATGTGTATGTGTGTGTGTGTCTGTGAGTGTGTGTGTGTGTGTGTGTGTGTGTGTGTGTGTGTGTGTGAACGCACCGTTCCGTATAACCTTCCTCTGCTGTTCATTGCGACAAACAGCTCACTCCTTACTCCGAACAAGCTGATCACTCCTCGGTCCACGGTGGAGATTTCAATCAGACCTAAACGAAACAAAACGTTACAGGAGAGAAAACACAGCGTCTCCCTGCGACCGGGGACAAAAAAAGTCGAGGAAACTGGCCTATGCAGCAGTGATGGGTGTAACCTTGCAGGTGCACTGCGACTGGATGATGCTCTGTCTGCTCAATTAGCCACGTGAAATATTCAACTATTTGCAGTTTCATCATTATGCCGCCCCGTGTGCTTCAGTGTGTGTGTGTGTGTGGTTTTAGAGGGTACTGAGTCTGTGCGTGCGTGCGTGTATGCGTGTGTCCTGCTGCAGCGGAGACGCAGGGGTAAAAAATAAGTTAGCCTCTAAACTGTGTCCAAGCATTCGTGACATGTTTTTGGTTTGGGAGGATATTTCGCACTGCACGGATGTGAGGCTCAGCACACTGTTTTTGCTTTCGGAAACTTTCAACCATGCCGACACCTCTTATTAAATATCATGCAAGACAAGTGACCCGCTCTAACTTTCGCACAGCCTGCGCATAGGGTTACACTCTTTTTTCGGGTCCAGGATGCGACTCACTGTATTGGTTCTCATTGTGTGCACCGCTTATCCTGCCATCCGGGAGCACCTGCAGGTGAAACCCAATGCCCACGTTGCAGTACAGTCGTCGCACTCTTTTGATGCCTTGCAAATAGTCACTCTCCCAGTTCAGCTCCGATTTCCCCCCGGTTATACCCAGATAGGAGCGGGAGAAGAGAGTCTCCCACTTCTTTTCCAATAAAGTCGCATTAGTCCTGCTTGGAATCGGATAAGATGAAACGATCCCCCAGAAAGAAGTCCACAGTACAAGAACTGCTGGCAGCGTCCAGTGCGTCCTGGCCCCGCTGGACATACTGTAGAGGCACCTTTGCGCGATGGCCATCCAGTTTACCTTTGGGGCACGTGGTCAAAGTTACCTGCCCTAAAAATGCAACTCTTCTTATTTGTTGTCCTTTGGCATGGTGGTGGTAAAGGCTTATTTTGGGATCAAGGCAGATCAAGGCCCCATGGCCCGAGATCTGAGCAGGAGGAGAGGGACTGAGCGCGTCGGAGCTTGAATTGGTGCCGGTGGCGATGATCATCTTTCGCCGCTCCGCGCCTCTATACAGGCAACGCTGGCCGTGGAGGGGACACCACTCACCGCAAAACCAGCTCACCTTGCCCGACTCTCACATCCTAAAATGACATCACTGTGACTTCACCGCTGCACCTCCCCATCAAAAGTAGGCGATGGGAGGAGGAGGAGGAGGAGGAGGAGGGGGAGGAGGAAGAGAGGAGAGATAGAGATAGAGAGAGAGAGAGAGAGAGAAAGAGAGAGTTACAGGACCCCAGCAGCAGCAGCTCTGATAGGAATGATGGGGGGTGCTGCACCTTCACATCA
>JAPZDZ010000015.1:12897624-12910239 GCA_029783805.1 Acanthurus tennentii | reverse complement strand
TAAATAAGTATTAAAGTAAATATTTATATCTATTCATTTACATACAGTGGCTGTGACAAATGATGATAGTCACATGATTTATTGGTGGTTAGTGGTTATCCATTTTGTTTCTTGTGTTTCAGGCTCATATGAAAATTACTTTTCATGCAAATATGCGCTCAGTTTACTTTATTGCCAGAATACAAAGAACCACAGTCGAAGATTTCCTGTAGTTCGATGCGCTCAAATTTCAATTTACAGAAGCATGTTACTGAACAGCGACCCCATTATAGATATGTATGTTAGATGCATATCTCTTATGCAAATTCTGGGGTCAGGCTGAGAATTGGTGATATTCCTGGGTCGACTGTGCAATAAAAAGAGGTTTTGTTGTTCAAAGATTGTAATCTCAACTTTGAGAGAGAGTGTGATGCTCCGATGTCTATCTGATCTGTGCTTCCAAAAAAGAAGAAGTGTAGAGCTGTAGGACATTGTGACGTCAACACATTTAAATTGACCAGCTTCTCTGCTAATTCATGAGGCTGAGCTGTGAACAGGTATTGGAGGTGTGCAACATATATATACCTGTCCAAACACTGTACACCTGCACTAGTGTAGCAGCGATCAGATATTTAGGACAGAAATGGCCTCGACTGAAGGCAACAGTCAGACATACAAGACGGTAAGTTTTGAGCACGCTCAACTTTATATTCTTAATTTTTTATATTGATTTAAAGGAAGAAGTATATTAAGATTGAAGTTTAAGGGTGTTTTTCCCCCTTTTTTAATTTATTCTAGACCTCTTTGGACAACGACATCAACCAGCACTTCCAGGATGCAATTGATGTGATTCAACAACATTCAAATAATTCATATTATGACTCAGGTACAGTAGAAATATCTCAGAAAACATTGAAAAAAGTGATTTAGATTTCTAAGAATTTACTTCAAAAATGCATAAAGATAAATAAGAAAATTCTGCTATATTTATGTAACATTTTTAGTAGTTTAATAGTTTAATGCTTAAAATGTACAATGACCATCTCTTTTATTTAAAAAAAAGTACAGTTTTGATAATTTTATCCCTTTAATGAATTTATTTGTATTTGATCTGGGCAAAATAAAAATGATGTGAATTTAAATGTGAATTTATCTCCTTCTTTTCTTTTCAGATTACACATATTATGAGACTCTGGGTCCCCAGCAGCCATCGCTGCAGTGTCAGATCTCCTGTTGCCTCGTCACACACCCGTCTGATGTAACACCTCCTGTGTATGACTGGAATGACGTGGCTGTAAGTTGTGCAAAAAATTTAGGTATTTGCTTCTTTGAAAAAGACAAGTGAAGACATAAAAAGATGAAGGGTTTTTCATTTATTTTTTTAATGTTGTTTCAGCAGCAGTCGTGGCCTCAGGTCATGCCTGATGTCTCAGTGGGTCACTCTGTGCAGAGTGAATCTTCTCATTTCTACTCAATCTTACCACCACAGAGGAACAGCAAAGGTGAGTAGATTAAATATATATAATACTTATAATACTAATAAATAAATATATATGAGTGGGACTTTACTTTTTTATTTTTTCACTGAAGACCTACTCGTTCTTTTCAGGTCGCAAGAAGCTCAGGCTTTATGAATACCTGCATGAGGCTCTGAATGACCCCAACATGGGCGACTCAATCCAGTGGACAGACAGTGGCAGCGGCACCTTCCACTTCATCTCCAAGAACAAGGAGAAGCTGGCTGAGTGCTGGGGCCAACGCAAGGGCAACCGCAAGACCATGACCTATCAGAAGATGGCAAGAGCACTGAGAAACTACAGCCGCACCGGCGAGATCATGAAAGTGAGACGCAAACTCACGTACCAGTTCAACCCAGACATCCTGCACAGGCTCGGCTCTGCACAGGTGCCCATGCGCCTGCCCTGCCACCCTGCACAAGAGGAGGTCCACGTCCGGCAGCCAAACCCGGCCGAACAGAGCTACTGCGGCTCTGCAGAGTGGCCAAACTGGTACGGACACTACCACCTGCAGGAAGGATACGACCTGGCCTCCAGCCTCGCTTCACACATGACCAAACTCTGAGCTGGTCACAGAGGAGGAAAATGGTTTTCAAAGACTTCAGTTTCTGAGTCTACGTTCACTCCCTGTCGTCATATGTTAAAGTGGGACACTCCTTGGTTTAATACTTCTTTTTTAAACATTTTTCTGTTCCATATAGTGTATTAATGTTATAAATACTTAAAGGTATATGTAAGGAAATGCTATAATTGAAATCCTTAAACTTTAAAGAAAAAAAAATCCTTAATAACAAACAAAAAAAATTGCCATGTATTGAAAAGAATGTTATCATTTCAATTAAACATCTAAAGCAATAACTATATTGATTTACATGTACATACATGGATCTTGCAGCCTGATGCCAGCACATGTTTTAACATGTCATTTAGACTTGACAGGTTGACCTTTCCACAACTCAGAGAGCCTGTTTATGAGGTATGTAGTGTAACGGAGAGCTGCTTATGTCTACTTGCTTATTTCTGGGCCTCTGTTCAGTCATGAATGTTTTTACACGTCTGCATTTTTTTTCTATGTAGGATTTATCCACTGACGGGAGATTGTGTCTGATTGATGTTCAGGAGTGTCACTGTAGATACATTTGTTAATCTTTTAAGCTATAAAATATTAATCCTCTTTTTTTATTATTTGTTCAAGACTTTTGTAAAGCACATTCCTATTTATATTATACAACCGTGAATCGAACATTAAAAATTTTTAATATTTTAATCACTTAGTAATTATAATTCAGAAGATAAAATTATGTTTGATATACAGCTTACATGTATATGAGGTTTGTTTAGAATATAACAGGTTAAAATCTAACAAAAACTTCCTGTACATTTGTATCCTGGTATGTTGTGTTTTATGCTATGAAATAATAACAGGAAACATGGAAAAAACTGCAGTCAGTAAAACAAACCCATACCTGCAAAAGATAACAGTCTCGAATATTAAGGCTTTGACATGAAATGAAATTAAAATAACCAACATTTCTTAGCTTATGTGTTCTTATCCGTTCCTGTATTTTCTAATTAAAAAGGATTTAAATTAAAGCTACATTGCGTAAGATTTACCCCAAAATACTTCAGAAAAGGATGCACAAAAACTTTTAACATGCTAATTACACACACTGTTCTGACTCTGGCCTGTTAAAGAAAAAAAGCTATTTTCTAGAAATGTTAATTTTAGCTAGAAATTGTCTGAGGCTCCTGGTGTTACAAAGAGCAACCAGTTATAAGCATTCTGTGTAATCACATGTAAATCTTGGATAATTTTCTCAATAAAAGTTTTAAAGAAAAAATATGTTCTTTGTAGGAACTGTTATATTTATTGTACAGAAATAAATGTTTCTCTCTTCATTTATTTCAGAATTTGTTGGACTCCTGAATAAAAACTCATAAATCAGTCCGTGTGCTCTCACTGAGTCGCTAACAAACTGCAGCCACACGTTCGTCCTTTGTGCAAAAAAGAAAACGCTGGCATTATCATTCAAAAATATAAAGACAGCGCTGAAAGATTTGGCACCGTCTCCATTGTAGTGAAATATTACAAGAAGCACGCTGCAAAAATCTGAATTTAAGACACATCCTGAGAGGAAAAATATGGCACCAAGTGTGTTTTTCCTGAAAAGAGAGCATTTTGTAGATGCTGCCTCCAGGTCAGGTCTTATCTGCTCTAGCGGGGAGGATGTGGTCAGTGCTGGGAGGCTTTGTTGACGGGTTGGTGTCGGGGCTTTGTGGGATGGTGGTCATTGTTCCTGTGAACCAGGGGTATAGAAAACGTCTGGTGTTATGCAGAAAGCCCGTTCCTGTGGGGGGTATAATAAGAGTCAGGGTACTTGAGTGTCTCAGAGTCAGTTTTGTGGAAAACTCCTAAAGTGTGAGGACCAAACTGCGTCGGATTCAACCTGATCAGAGATGGTAAAGAGCAGATTTTTGCATGGATGACACTGGAATTAACTTCAAGGTGATTATGCAATTTTCAAGGCTGATTTTGAATTATTTATCTTTATCAGAATTCCTTCCAGGACACTCAGTCTGACTTGGAGGTGATCTTAGAGTTCCTAGAAGAGTACTACAAACAAAACACTGGAGGAAATGGTAAGAGAAAATCTTATTATCGTACTTGAAATCTAATTCTTTCTAAATCTAAATCTTTTTGCTTTTTGCAGTGGACAAGGTGTACTGGTCTGCAGATAAAGAATCATATGAGCAGGGCTGGACGTGCTACGAGCCACCTGTAAGCATTAAAATGTTTTTTTTTAAAGTCACATTTTCCTTATAATACACTTTCATATCACATTTAGTAAAAGATGCACATGTTACTTAGCTTTTAAAGCTGTTCACTTCTCTGCAATCGGTTGCTATTTTTGTCTCCATCATTTCCTTCGTTAAAAACCACTGAACCTGCACTTCAGCCTTTGGTGGCACACAATGTCCCACCAGCTCTCGGCCAAAACACAACAGCAACATTGTGTGAGCATGGGTCACTGCCAAACTTTGTATCAAGACAACCAAACAAACAACCGGCCACCACAGCAGGGAGTGGTGAGTTCTCCTTTTTTTGGTCACTAGATACTGTTATTGCCTCGGTTGCTAGTTGCCTGCAGGGAAAATTACCAAGAGAGCAAATAAGAGACCTTCCCTTTACTGTAAAAAAAACAATGGAGCTGTGCACGGCTAAGCTCAGTAGCTGTTTTTACATATCTATCAGATAACCGCAGTGTTTACAGCTCTATCTTCTCTTCTAAATGGCATCCCATCAGTAAAGAGATTTTCTGGGAATTGGTGTATTTAAGGAAATGATTAACCTTAACCAGTGCTAACTGTTTCAGTGTGGCACAGCTGACAAAATATTCCATTAATCCGTGTTTAATCCTGGAAAATCCTCACTGTGCAATTTGGTGTTTGCTTAATGGCTGCAGGTAGAAAGGTGCGGCTCTTTCACTTTTTGTTTGAGATGCTGGAGGATCCCAACATGGCTCACTGTGTGTCCTGGGTGCCAGCAGCGACCGGCGTCTTCCGCTTTAACTCCACCAACAAGGACCAGGTGGCAGCGCTCTGGGGCCAGAGAAAAGGGAACAAGAGACCAATGACTTACCAGAAGATGTCCCGCGCCCTCAGGAACTACGCCCGGTCCGGAGAGATCTTCAAGGTGAAGAAGAAGCTCACCTACCAGTTCGGCCGGGACACCCTGATGTTACTGCAGATGTGTCATCGTGGAGATTCATAATGTAGACAAGGTTTTGCGTAACATCCTTCTCTTATAAAGCTCTTAATATGTTCTTTTCTTTTTAACCTGAAAGCCTTAACTTTCATTTCCACCATTTTACTGTGACAAAAAAAAATCAGGTTTCTTAAAGTTCAAGTGAGTGTGTGGTGTAAATAATAAAAAAGAAATAAAAAATACATATTACACTTGCAATAATGACATCATTTTATTGTATTCTTAATAAATTTTATTCAGTATTTAACAGGGTCAATGCAAAGAACTGCACCACTGCACCAGATGTATGTGTAGTTATGTGGGTGGAGGCAACCAGTAATGCACAAGTTGATAACTTTAAGATGACAGTTGTGGTGAATTTAAACAAAAAAATATTAATAACAGACACAGGGAAATTTATTAAATTAAATTAGAAGAAAGAACAGAAACAGAACAAGGAAGTGTACCATCTGTGATCTAAGCACCATTAAATATCACCAGTTTATCATTAATCTTAACACCATGTGGTAACAAATATCTCCATTTCTCTGTTGTCACCTAATGTTAAAGCAAAAAGATAATGTGCAAGATGAGGAGAAACACTGAATAAAGGGAGAAGAAGTTAACTTTAATCTGTATAATATGATTAATCACTTAATTTAATAATTACAAACTATTTATTAAGTGAGTATGATGAAAATGAGCAGCACCATGTAGTTTGGTACTAATTACTGAGCAAATAGGGTTTTGAGACTGTTACAGTCAGTTCAAATAGCTTGGTTGAGTTTATCATTGATTTTCATCAAAGTTTCCTGGAATCTTCAGTTTAAATGCATACAAAAGCTTTTTATTAAGTGTTTTTTTATTGGATACTTTGATTTCACATTGTTTTTTCTTCCTAGCAATACATTAACAGACCTACAGGACACACACTCACGGGTGTTTTTAATTATTGTGGCTTGTTAACCTGTTCAGATTAAAGTTGGCAAGTTGTAATTAAACAAGAGAGCAGAACTGAGAGAAATGTCAGCTGTGTAATCAAGCACAAAATATAAAAAACACCTGTGCAGATGGACCATGAGTGTGCAGGGCCTGCAAACTGGCCTGCATCTCAATTAACTTGTCTTTAAAATGCTGCATACGTTATTATTCACATGAACCCTGAGAGTACCATTCTGCAAAACGTTTTGTAAGTGTAATTTCCTCAAAATTCACCTGTACTTTTACCTGTAGAATTATGAGTGCAGGATTTCAGCCTGTAACAGAGTATTTGAGTAATTCTTTCCTTAACAGTGCTCAGTTTCTCTTGATTTCTGTCAGAAACAATTTCTTTATTCTCAAAAGATGAGTTTGTTTTTCCACTCAGTATATAGTTGCTGCTTAATACTCAAACTTCTACTATAACTGCAAAACACTATTCCTCCCCTGAGAGAAAGGAGTCATGCAGTAGCCTAATCCGCCTCTTGTCCAGTTGACAAATGCCCGAGTGCATGTGCTTCCCTTTCTATAATTGTTTTTGATGGCGCTTTGAAACCAGAGGGTGTCGCTGTAGTCCGTCTCAAAAGCCACCAGCTTCTTCTTTTTCCTTTCCTGAGTGGTGTGACCTCATGGCTAAATCGCCTCTGTGATGTGAACTCTCGGCTGTCCCGGGCGATACCAAATGGTTTTGTGCTCTTTGCAGCGGACCCACATGATACTTCTCTAAGCCTAGTATTTACTGCTGGAGCCCACTACAGGTTATAAATGGGCTAACTGAGCTATGGGTGTCTGTTACCAAGAAAGGCCACATACTTTGAGCTGAATTACCAAAACAGTCTTTTAAGGAAAGAGCCTGTTCTTAATTAAAAGCTTCCGTATCACATGATCTGCTTCAGTTAGCAGTATAGATCTTATTTTGTCGTGACAGTGATTAATCTCTAGGATCTCGCCATATGCTGTGTCCGTCTGAGTAATAATACCACTTGACAGTCGATGTAAGTTGCATTCCCGTGCAGAAGCGGTACACAAGGCCCAGAAATAGAGCTGTGCCTTGTCTTGACTCTCCTCTTGGTTTATCTATGGAATTAATTGTGTATTTTTTAAGCACACTTTCATGCTGAGATCATTAAGGTGCCTAAGTGGCCGTGATGTTGTTCGACTCCCCGCAGGAGCTCACAACTGTCGGTTAAAAAAGCATCAGGCTTGTTGTTGCTCATAAACCCGGCAGCTTTTAGTCTTGTTGTTTAATCTCCTCGACCTTATCAAAGACCACGCTTGATTTATCGCTTGTGTTTGACGTGCTAAAAAGATTCATTAAGACTAAAGCAGCCACGTGAGTGACATAATTCACAATAAAACCCCTCTTTTCATGTCAGATACACATGTCAAATGTCAAGGTTTATGACAGCTTTCTAAGTATAGGCCATATAACCCGCACCCAGGCATCTTGCCAGTATTTATTTGTCAGGTCGGAAAGCCGGCTGTTCTTGGACAGCATTCCCACTGGATTAAGTTGATATCCGACATCTGGCATCAAGTCGCTGCATGTCATCTCAAACTTTTCATTTATGATAAATCTACAGTTTCTCTCAATATGCTGTATATAATGTGGGCTAATTGGAGAGTATTACATCAGCCTCAGACCTGTGACAATGAGGACACCTCTCCTATTTATATTCCACCTCCTGATTTCTCAATCCTCACCTTCTTCACCTACTTCTGAATCAAGGGTACTCACCTCTGATGGCCTGCTGACAGCTTGCACACTGACACTGAGGGTGGAAAAAGTGATGATGATGACAAATCTAGTCTGACATGAATGCTCAGATATTTGGGACAATAAAGAGAAATATGACACAACTTTGATGGCTGTCGAGTAAATATGAAGTTACAGCTAATAAACAGTTAGCTAAGCTTAGTGTAAAGACTAAACATAGGGGGAAACTGCTAGTTCCTTTAAATGATAACAAAATACACCTACAGTACCAGGACATCAAAGGCTCACCAATTTCCAAGTTGTATCTCGTTCCATATTCCACATAAAAATTCAACTGTAAAAATATGCATTGTGGTTTTAAGGGGGGGACGCACTAGACTATTTTTTTGGCAGAAGCGGTGGTGACATATTCAAGCTTTTTAAACAGGATATCACATTTTAATGAATGAGCTTCAGAAGTGCCAGTTGGCAAAACTTTGTTAAACCTGGACGAAGCCAGCTGTTTCCTCCTGTTTTCATTCTTTATGCTAAGCTAAGCTAAGCTAACAGGCTGCTGTAGCTTTATAATCAATGGACAGATGCGAGAGTAGTATAAGTCTTCTCTTTTGAGTTTGAAGAATGCAAATTAGCATATTTTCCAAACTGTCACACTATTGTTTATGCCTCTGAGTAATTTCATAAGAATATGAAGAGATATCAATGCTGAAATTTGGCAGAAATTGTGAAAATTTCACTCTTACTTGCTGTTTTTTCTTATCTAAAACACTGGCAGGGCAGCCAGTGGGTAGGAGACAGTGATGCAACAGTCGGTTTAGGACAGAGGTGCTATCCACAACAGAGAGGAGGAGCATGCCCACTCACTATATAAGGCCTGAAAGCCTGTCCCTCCTGGATCTGTCCCTGGTCCTCCTCTCCTCCCTAACTGAGATTTCTAAACCGTATCCCTGTGCTCTCCTCATCTCCCATCACTCTGGTCCGAGGGGTCGCAGAGGCTTTTTGATCTTCCACTGTCCTAGCATCATCATCTCTCCCTCCTGGACGAGAGGGCTACCTGGCTTTACCTGGCCTCCTGCAGAGTCACATTGCTCTGAGGGCACCTACCTGCCTACACCTTTTGACTGCTTGACACTTTTTTCTTGGGACAAGGCTCAAGATGCCAGAGCCCACAAAGAAAGGTAGGAGTGTTGTAGTGAGGACAGAGTCAGCATGGTGCCAACAAACCATTAAAGAGATGCACAAAAAAGCCCAAATCAAGCCTGCTGCACTGCATGTTTTAACTAAATTTGAGCACAAAAAGCTCAATTTGGAAGTTTTTCCTTTTTTCTTTTTGTTTGGCTTGTTTAACTGTAACATGCTTCAGCCAACTCTGGTGTTATTTCTTGTTTGCCTGCTCGCTGTCTTTGTTTGAGGGGAGCAGAGACAGTTGATACTGACTGCAGGGAGCTCCATCACTTCATGGCTCATCTGCCAGCTTATTCATTGGAATTCTCAGAGTCACTTTGACATTGGTATTGTATTACTGATGCATGCGTGTCTCCACCATCCCGGGGGGTAAGAGAAGATTTGAGGTTTATGAACAGATACTATTGTTGCCAGGGGGTTGTCATACTGGATTGTTCTGTGTCATCCAGTTGAAGAAAGACACAGTGATAAAGCACAGTGGAGGAATGTTGTTGAGTGGCACGTTGGACTCAAATAAAGACCCATGAAGGATGTCACAATTTGATCTGGGCTGTACATGGATAAATAATAACCTGATTTGTTTTCCTGATGACTGATGGGAGTCAATCAGAATGGTCAATCTGGCCATATTTAAACTCCAGCGGCAGCTTTCATGCTGGATCTGTCCTCCCGACGATAACGTCACTCATCTGACTATGTTGATGTCTATCAACATTCCCTCTTAATCCGCTCTTGTCTGTCATTACGATATGGTATTACTCCCACTCCCCCCCACCATTAGCTCAGCTCTTTGGGGATCTGCCATCGACCCAGACATGCCCATGTAGAGGAAATGGAACATTTTGTCTGGATGTTGGAAGCTTTCCTAATGAGAGCTAAAACAAGTTTTTAATAAACTCATTATCCTCAAGGGAACCATAACAGGTTGGGCAGGATGTGCTCAAACAAAATTTTCTGTGCACAAATCTTGTCTTGTCTGTCTGTCTGAGAGGAGGGATCCCCGGTATGTTGATCTCACTGAGGTTTGTTCGTTGGTTTTCATTGTGCTAAAGTTCCTCAGTCCTTATCGAAACTAAGGGTCTGAGGAGAGATGGGCCAACACACTGTACAGATTGCAACACCATCTGAAGCAAATCTATTATTTGTGATTTCATATGAAAAGAACTGACTTGACATTGCAGTTTAAAGATGTTTTTTCTTGGAGATAATTTACTGTCACTGATGGATTTTAGGAAATTAATCTTGACATAACTAAACAGCTAGCTTTAAGCTCCAGCATCACTTTCTTGATGTCCAAATATTATTATTCCAATCCTTTTTTGGGTCATTTGTGATTGATAACTTAGCATGCTTTGTAAAATGAAGAAAAGCTCATCTTTTACTTTATCTTTTGCATCTTTGTAGTGTAATTTGTGCACAGTTCATCCACAGCCACAAACTTTCCTGATCCCCTCAGAGACAAAGCTTTGGGGAAATAAAGGCAGCAGATTCCAGTCTGGTACCAACACTACCCATAAATAGCTGCACAGCCCAGAGAGGCAGATAAATGAGGAAAAAGTATTGTTCTTTAAATGAGTCTGAACAGCTGAGGAGGAGGAGGCCAGTGCTGTTGTTTCAGACGCCATACTCTTGAGCCTAACGGAGAGATGACGGACTGGCGGAGTCGCCCGCGGATCTCTTGGGACTGGGATTCTTGTCCCTGGAATAGTTCAGAATGAGTGCACTTTTAATCCCCATCCCTTGTTCCCTGCCATCTCCCTCCCCAGCCGCTCAGCCCTCCTCCTCCTCTTCCTGTGCCCACACAAAAACAGACCCCTCAGGATGGATCAGACAACGCACCATCATCCATCTGACCCCGTGCCTGACAGTGCTGTCCTCCCTGCTACTCAGTTTGGGGTTTCATTTGTGGGCAAGAACATGTCTTCACCTCATGATATTTACTGTCACTAAGGCCTATCACTCTCCCCTGGGCTCTGTCCTCTGACACTGTTGCTTTGTGTCACGGGATACCACCTCATAAATTGTACCCTTGGTAAGATACAGAAGGAAGACCTGTCATCAGCTAATTGCCACCCAAGTACAGCCCTCACCTCTCACCAGACTCTTAGGTCTCATAAAAGTTCCTCATTAAACTCCTCATGTTACCAGAACAACTGAAAACAAGCATTCAGAGTCAAATAAAGAAACACAACAAGGCCGAACAGCATCATAAATGTGGGTTCATCTTTAATAAAGCGATAAAGGTCTATATTAGGAAAAATTAAGCTGCTAGCAGTTTGGCTCACATCAGAGCCTCTATGAGCCCTTCTGTCTGCACGCCAGCATGGGCAACAGCTGAAAATACCTGCAGCTCTGTCAGCTGCACTGGGAGTCCTCAGAGGTAAAACAAAACCTTTCTCCACTCTCATTATCTCAATGGTGATGAGACAGAGCAGCGATTCTTGGATGCATGATGTGACCCTGCAGGATTGTGGCCCGGTGGCCAGTGCAGACATTGTTTTGCAGTGAGATGGGAGTGTGGCTAATTTTGACAAGGAATGTTCAGAGGGAATCATTACGAATGGAGGGATATCAGAGGCCTGAAGTGATGGGAGAAACTGGCTGTTAAAAATGGTACATAGTCAGTGAGCATACATGGCATTAGAACTGCAGTATTCATAGACTGACTGTAAACAGCTGGCAGGGAAAAACTTCCTTCTGTGTGATGGGAACAAGAGGTCCTCGGAAGCTAAGGATGCAAAAAAAGAGCTTTAAGTCTAACAATATTGGCTATGTGATGAAAATATATTTCAAAGATACATCAGACTAGAAAAGAAGGTTTGGGAGAGAAAGTGCATGACTAAAATTGTAAATTTAAATATCGTTTTTCTTTACATTTTGGAGATATGCCCTAGGATCTTTTGGCTGCAAAAAACAACTTATCCTTAAAGTCTCTGAAAATACTACATGTTATAAAATTAAAGTGCAAGGAAAAGTAACGTCAGACATGGGAGAGGACAGGATATGAAACTTTCAGTGCAATCAACAAAGAAACAAACATGTGTAGGCACACTGGCATCCCTGAAGAATCTAGACTATTGTTGTTGGCGTTCCTCATGGAGTGTTACTTGGAACCTGATTGGGACAGGTCCAAACACATGATGTCACAGATCTGTCAGCTGTGGTCAACGCGTTCGGATTTGAATTTCTAATCCCTGTACCCGCTACTTTCCAACCATTCCTTTCCTTCTTGCTCATGTTAAGCTCTGCCAATGGATGACCGTCTGCTGTCATTAACACAAACGTCAAATTTATCATCATCAGTTCAGCGTGGAGATTTCAAAACACACTACACAAAGAGCCATACTAACCAATCACTTCACAGTTATTCAATTTCTTAAAGTATTGTCCATCTACTAGAAGTCAGCTCAGCTCATTGTGGGTTTGGTCAGCCTACAGTGATCCTCCCTTTGTTCTGACAATGCATTGAGCTCTGTGCATCAGTTATGTCTGCTAAG
>JAPZDZ010000015.1:12870674-12886817 GCA_029783805.1 Acanthurus tennentii | reverse complement strand
GGATCACTTTCATACTGAAGAAAACTTAAAAACGTGATGATTCTGGAGTCGCGAGGGTGACATTTATCTGTGATTACCAAGCCAATTTATTTAAGTTCTGAGTGAGTAGGAAACATTGGAGCTATTTTCACAAGGTGTAAGTCACATTAAACTAAAAATATGTGTATGATGCCTGTGTAGTTGGATTTGACTCAGTTATGACTCTGAGAAGGAGTTGAGATTTTGACGCAAACTGTGGCATTCAGGCTTTAAGGACTTTAAAGCATCCGAACTGCCTTTCACCTCTTGCAGCATCTTTGCCTCAAGTCTCTCCTTCCCATAACCCCCTGGGAAGCGGGCCTCACAGTTTGAAAACCTCTGTGCTATACCAGCTTAAAATAAACACCATGATGCATATTTCTATGCAGGGTTTAAGTGTGAGAACAGAGTCATAGGCACTGACACTGTATACCAGCTAAATTACACATTTATTGTGGGCTTGTCTCTTCTTCTCCCCTACATATTCAGAAATCAAAGGTTAGTAGAGAAAAACCAATAGGTTTTTAAAACGATTAGACCTTACTGCGGGTGAGTACTATAATCCTGTAGAGTCCCCAGCATGACATGTAGCTCTAGGAACTGGACGAGCAAGAGTGTTGGCCTACTGTAGTGCGGTAACACTTCATTTGAAGGCAGCATTCACGACCACTCTGTCACCACTCATTAATGATGGAAATGGGCCCTGCATCATAAACACTCAGGTGACGTCTCTTCATCAAGCCATGAAGCCAAACGTCACCTTTATGAAGCACGGTGCAGCATTTTGAATCATTAATAACGTGCAAGTGAGCTACGGAGAAATGATGCTGTAAAATAGTGTTATGGCTACATTGTCATTTTATTTCAGTACAGAAATATAAGACAAATACCACCATGTTTATTTTAGCTTTCTACATAATTGCCTGAAAATAAACAGATGAGAAATACAAACATAGAATGAAATAATGTTTTATTCACCTATTCACCTCAAACCTTTCAAGACATTTGGGAAAATGTCTATGAATGGCTGATTGAATGTTCTTTGTATAAACTAATGGATACACTCATGTCCAAGGGGACATGTTTATTAACTCGGATCTCACAAATCTAACACCTCCTAGAGACACTTTTCATCATCTAACATTCTCGGAGCATCTCTGAAGTGATCACTCAAACCAACAACAAACAAAGGGATGGGCGAGTTCATGAGAGCAATGCGAAAAGATGTTGGATCTTCATTAAAAGTCTTTGTTGCAGGTTTCCCCTTAAATCCCTGCATGCTGCATTTCAACACACAAAAATCACTTTATAATGTGTTGCTTGACACAGCATTTTTCTCATAAAATCAGGGATAAAATGTCTTCGTTATTGATCTGTGCCTGCTCCTTTGCACTATTTTAACCCTTAAAGCACCAATGAAAAGAGAAAAATGTAAATTTTCTCCTTGATTCAGCTCCCCTTTAATGTTTCTCCCTTATCTTCATCATCAACCTTAGTGTTAGCATATTATAAAAGGCCAAGTTTAAAAAAGATCTGTCATTTGGACTCTGTTTGTATATCTGTGAACTGTGGTTTTCTCTTGGTTTGTGTGATTGGCCTTTAATGCCTACTGTAGGTTTTTTTCTTCTTATAGTTAACTTTCTGGCACTGCCTTTCCCCTTTTCTTTTAAAAAAAGGGCCAATGAAATATTTGTTTTGTTTTGTTTTGCATTTGACAAGGAGCTGTGCACTATCATAAACACACTCAACTCATGAGAAGAAGTCTTTTTATTATTGCACCATGCGTTTGTCCTCGACACTTCAGATTACAGACACAATTAACCCTTTAAAACCTTCAAGCAAATTGAGAACACCTCTGTTTTGTGTTAACAGTGTTCCCCCTCTATCACAGTTAACACTTGACTCCAAGTGATGTCAACACACACATAGACGGCTCATCAAGCCCATCCCTTTGTGTGACATGTCCTGAGGAATGCTCTGCAGGGGAATGGGATGTGCAAACCAAACAATGGCAAAGCAGAGAGCAGCATTAACTTAATGATGGAATTGTAGAACTTAAAGGTTTTCTTAAGTCTAAGTAATGCCTCAAAAAGTCTCCTGTTGTGGAGGTTAATGAGTAGTTCCTCAAGACACGTTGCAAACGCCAGCCTATGACTCCTCACCTCACAACATTTCCCTCGTATCGGCATAATTAGGGAGGTGAAACAGCAGGATGACACACCGGACGTTGATGTGTGGGAGATCCTGAAGAATGCCCGACCTGATGAGTATGAGAAGATTGCCTTTATGTACGGGATCACAGATCTGAGGGGTCTGCTGAAGAGGATGAAGAAGATACCAAAAGAGGAGAAGAAGAGCGAAGGTAAATTATAATTCATTAATGCTCACCAAGTGCATATCAGTCATTAGAGAATTTACTAGAGCCACACTGACCTTCATTGAACTCTTCTTGTCTTGTCTTTTCAAAGCTTTTGCAAAGAAACTGGAACCAGCGTATCAGGTGGATAAAGGTGGAAAGATCCGCCTGGTGGTCGATCTGGCCGACCCCACGGTGGAGCTGAAGTGGTACAAGAACGGTCAGGAAATCAGACCTTCGCCCAAGTATGTAACAATGTTTTTTACAGGTTATTCTCTGTATCATTTCCCCTCCAACACAGCACAAATAAAACACATTTTTTCGAAAAAGAAAAAGTGTTTTATTAGTGGAATTGTTCCTTTACCAGCAATCTGGTATTATGTGTTTTCATTTCGTCACCGCTCGAAAGCACAATGGTTCACATTTTACACCACACAGATGTATTCAGTCTCTAATTCAAAAAAGTATTTTTAAAAATACCCTCTTTGAATACAGTAAAACACAACAGAGACTCAGTATGACATCATAGTGTGACATTGCATTACATTTATAGTCTCACACTGTAGTCTTCCTCACTTTGCTGTGAACCATTGCCAGTGAACAAATAACGTTCTCTCGACTCTAATGTGGCTCTAATCAGTCTCTAAACTCTTTCAAACACTCATATTAGGAATATTTTTAATTCACAGAGCTTTATCGAAGACCTTAGAGCTACATTTGGGTGTAAAGGCAGTGTATTATGTCAACTGTTGTCTTTAATTGCCATTAATTGTATATGTCCTCCTCTATACAGGAAAAAGGTGGTACCTCCTTCACAGGTCTTTAACTAAGTCTGGCTTTGGAGTTATTAAATGGATGAATGATCATATTGTAAATGTTGATAGAGACTAAGGCTACTGTGCTGCCATGGCATATTTAAGCTCTTTGCTTTGGTTTTACCCCGTTGCTGTGGTTCAGCTTCACAGCTCTAATTAGCCTCATTTTAGTTAACAAAAAAGTTATGAGAAACCAATTACATCTACCATCAAAGCACAGATTTAAGTAACTCAAAATCAGGTTTAAGCTCAACAAATGGAGCAAATAAAATGTTTGTTTGTCACTAAACATCCCTATAGTCTAAAATTAATACCAATAAAATGTTTATCTCATAATATGGAAACATAACCATTTGCTTTTCAGGCAGGCTATCTTTAAAAATTCAACAATTTATACAAAACCTTTTTACAATCTGACTGAATAAAGATTACGATTATAGAATTGTAGTGTTATGAGCCATATAAAATTATGCATAATCTTACATACATTATCTGTTCAAAGCCTTGCAAAGTTAAAGCCATCTGGGAGGTTATTGCTGTTTTCTGGTTTTGGTCTCCTGTGGCATTTTTCTCTGGAGCTTCCTGGTCTGAAGACGCCACTATAAAACTCTTTTATCTCTTTTGACACTGTTACTGACTACATAGACCCCTCCAGGCATGATGTCTCTCTGTCTTTGTCTGTCTGTTTACCTGTCTGTACCATCATGGTGTTCCTTCCTGTCTGCCATAATCACTTCCTGTATACTTCCTGTGCTCCGGTCCCATTCTGGCTCCACTGCTGACCTTAAGTCAAAGGAAGTAAGTCCATCCGTCCTGTTGATTCTCCCTTTCTTCATGTCAGAGTTTTGGTGTGATCCCTCCCTCTGTGTAGCCTGATCTTTGGGTTTGCAAAGTGCACTTGATGCATGCTAAATAAAATAATGTTGCAGATTTTATTTTGTCGCTGCTACACATTTTGATTTAAAAAAACAATTGTTGGTCTGGAGCAAACAATTTTTTCAATACAATAATCTTTCCTTTGCGTAATAGCTTAAGACTACTGTATATTGGTTATTGACTTGTACATTACATAGGTGACCAGTGATGTGACTAACTGACTTCCTGTTTAGGTATATTTTTGAACATAAGGGCACACAAAGGATTATGGTCATCAACAACTGCTCCATTAATGATGACGCAGCTTATTCCGTAGCTGCAGGAGACGAGAAGTGTTCCACAGAGCTGTTTGTTAAAGGTGAGTATTTTAATTATTGTATTTGACCAAACGTGTTGCAGATTTGTTCGTGTGCATTTGTTCAGTGTCTTTGTTCTCTCTTGTCTTGCAGAGTTGCCAGTGAAGATAGTTAAAGGTATTGAACCCGTGAAGACCACAGTGAATGAGAGGATTGAGCTGGAGTGTGAGGTGTCAGAGGAAGGTGCTCAAGTCAAATGGTAAGATTTTAAAAGCATTTAATTTTTCGATTACTCAGACAAATCTGATCCAAGTATAAAAGAAGAATTCAATGTTTTTTCTGAATATAGTTTAGGCCACATGTTCAACCTTTTCAGTAAAGTGAAAGAATGACTGTTGACTTGTTATGTAGCCCTTATTTAAAATGACATTAACAGTACCATCCACCAGACTGGGAAAAAAGCTACATATTGTGGTAAGACTTTCTTTTACAGGACCTGGAAAACCTCCAGTCCATGCACTGCAGGTCAACCAAACATGAGCAAAATGTAGAATTTTTCGAGAGCAGAATATGTCAAAGCCCCAAGTCAGAACTGAGACAAGTGTGCTCCCTTTTTACACCCTCCTTTATGACCAAACCAATGCAACATAGGAAAAGTTAGTTCTCCTGCTTTCATGTCTTCACCTTTAGCATTTGTAAGTTCACTGGCTTGTGCTCCCTCCTACAGGATGAAGAACGGTGTTGAGGTTCCAACGGGAGTGAGATCCAGATACCGAGTAAAGTGTGAAGGAACAAAGCACTTCCTGGTGATCGATGATGCCTCCAGAGACGACACTGGAACTTACTCCATCATGGCTTCTGGTGGCTCATCTGAGGCTCACGTGCAGGTTGACTGTATGTGAAACCCGACCTATTTTTATAATTTCTGTTTGTTTTCAAGCTTTTAAAGGAATCAGTATCAACTATATTACACCAATCTCATACTGTTCATTAGTGAAACCCCTGAAGATATACAAGGACCTGGAGGATATGACGGTGATGCTGGGTCAACCTCTGAAGCTGCACTGTGAGATTTACCCGGGCAACGTACCAGGTCGTTGGTACAGGAATGGACAGCTGATCCAACCCAGTGACCGCATCAACATCATACACAGAAATAAGTATGTAAACTCTGCTAAAATCTGTTCAATTAAAACCAGTTTCACACAAATGCTAACAAATAAAATTTGGGGTTTTCAGGGTCCACCGTCTTGAAATTGAGACCACCTCCCTTCATGATACAGGAGATTACACTTTTGTGCCGGAGGGATACTCACAGAGCCTCTCTGCCAAAATTCACATCATTGGTACACAAACTAAAATTTATATCTCGTAATAATATCATGTTTAAATCCAACTCAACTATTTTTTATAATATTTATGATGTTATTTTCTGCAGATCCACCAAGGGTGCACTTAGAAAGCTTGAACTTCCCAGACAATACGGTAACAGTTGTGGCAGGAAACAAACTTCGCCTGGAGATCCCCATCAGTGGAGAACCAGCACCCAGGGTGGTGTGGATGAAGGGAGAAAGGGTGAGCTTCAATCTCATTAAAAACAAAACCAATTAATACCGATTTTGGTCTTTTCATGGCATTTATTGACATTAAGAAACTATTGATTATTCCCAGTTTTATGCTCTAAATATCATCTGATAGTCTTAATTTTTTACTTCACCTTCAATCTCTACATGTATTTTTTCCATCTTTTTTTGTCCAAGGTGATTCTTGAGTCCGGCCATCGTGTCCGAGCTGAAACATACGGCGACCAGACCAGCCTGACAATTGAAGTCACAGAGCGGGAGGACAGTGGCAACTACAAGATAGTCCTGCAGAACAAGGCTGGTGAGGCCACAGCCAGTGTCAAAATCAAGGTTGTAGGTGAGTCATCGCAACACACTGAAATCAAAAGACAATGTAAATAATTTCAAAACTGTTTCTTGAACCCATTAACATGGCCCTTTGTTGTCTGCAGACATCCCTGACCCTCCAGAGGCTCCCTTGGTCCCAGTGGTGGGTGGTGATTGGTGCTCTATGACATGGGAACTGCCAAAATATGATGGAGGTTCACCGATATTAGGTAAATATTGCAGCTTACACCTACAAACTAGCATCACTAACAAAATAAGCCTCATTGCTCTGTTTTCCAATGGAATGTCCTGACTTGCTGCAAGCAATGCAGCTGGACACAGTTGTTTTAGAAGCATGTTTAACAGATTCAGTGCAGACAAAAAATGTGATGTCATGTGATGTGATGCTGTCTCGCTGTTGAGATGCACTGTTGCTTATTAAATGCATATGATGGTGACAGATAATAAGCTCTCTGGTTGTCCTCTAAAGGCTACTTCATCGAGAGAAAGAAAAAACAGAGCTCAAGATGGATGAGACTGAACTTTGACCTCATCAAAGAAACATCGTTCGAACCAAAGAAGATGATTGAAGGCGTGCCATATGAAGTGCGGATCTTTGCCGTCAACGCCATTGGTGTGTCCAAGCCCAGCGAACCATCCAAAGCCTTTACCCCCCTTGGTGAGCTTCCCAAATGTCTCCATGGATATCAACTTAGCAGTCTTAACTGTAGCCTTTGAGCTGCTTCTGTCCGGGACAAAAATCGCACAAGGCTTTAGTTCCTCTAAGAATCGTTTCACTATGATGTAGAAAATTTTAAAGAGTGGGCCTGTAATAGTGCATGTGTGATCTGCCCTTGGTACCCCAGCGACGCAGCTGTTCCTCCTGATACCCCCCACCCCCCCACATCCCAAGCATTCTGACTGTGACCTCCACTAGACACGCAGGAGCTTTAGAGGATATTAAATATGTCTTTATAATGGCTGCCAAATCATCTGCGGATTAGAGATTTAGGAGATCAGGTCTTTCAGAGGGTTCAATAGGAGTTATATATGATTCAGAATACAAGAATAGATGGAAGAGCAGAGACTAATGAGATCTGACATGGAGATTGATGGCATACCAGCCAGAGAGAGAAAGGCGCCTTGCTCACATGTTTATGACTTGCCAAAAGGATGTTTTCCGATCTTGTTCACATCCATTGTTGGAAAACAAAATGAGGATTGTTGGTGATTCCTCTGATCTCTAAAACCTTTATCTCCATTAAAGCTGTGACCAGCGAGCCCACCATGCTGGTTGTGGATGATGTCACCGACACGACAGTGACCGTAAAGTGGCGCCCTCCCGAAACCATCGGAGCTGCCGGTCTGGACGGATACTTGGTGGAGTACAGCATAGAAGGAAGTGAGACAACCTCAAATCTCTTAAAGACCCCTTAAAACTGTGTGATTGTAATGACAGTTGATCCTTTTAAGAGAAACATAGTGAAATTTTTGGTTTGTAAACTTTGAACCAACTTGGATTTAAACAGAAGAATATTGGTTGAATTCTCCTAAACTATTGTTCTATCTGACCTCTTCTTTCCCAACAGCTAATGACTGGGTGGTATCCAATAAGGAGATTACAGAGAAAACCAGATACACCATCACTGGATTGACTCCAGGTGCTAAAATCTTAGTTCGAGTTAAAGCCATCAATGCTGCCGGAGCCAGCGCTCCACGGACCCTTCAGCACGCTATTCTGGTCAAAGAGGTCATTGGTGAGCTCTGAAGTTTCCTGTTGAGACTTTTCTACCGTTTTTTTTTTCTGTATTTTCTTTTCTTTTTTTCCCTCAAACTCCTTTTGTATGACACTGCACCCTACAAACGCATTGGAACATTAATTTTTCTTTTCTGCTGTAACTTAAACTTATTTTGGGGGAAATGATGGAAACAAACATCCATATTAACTTCCATAATATCCAGAATAATCTCTCAGTCAGACAACCTGGGATCTTTCTCTTACTCAGAACCACCAAAGATCCGCGTCCCCCGACACCTGAAGCAGACATACACTCGCAAAGTTGGAGAAGCAGTCAACCTTGTTGTGCCATTTATGGTAAAGCAACATCCCCGTCGATCAGTATTTGCATTGTCTCTGAGCAGAATAATAAACCCTGGGTGATGTCTGCAGGGCAAACCCCGACCGAAGGTCACCTGGCTGAAGGACGGCAAGGTCATAGAGCAGTCACACGTCAGCATCCGCAACACAGACTGCGACAGTATCATCTTCATCCGTAAGGCAGAACGCAGCCACTCTGGAAAGTATGAGATGACTGTGCAGGTTGAAAACCACGTGGACACAGCCATTCTTGACATCCAAATCGTGGGTGAGTGAATGGACCCTGCTCTTACAGAGAACCCAATCATTTTATTTCCCTACAAAAGTATTAAAAAGTCTTAAGTTCAACTAAGTGAACCCTGCAGTAACCCTGTCTTAAACAAAATCACCATAATACCTTTATTATCGTTTCTAATACTTGATAATATGATAAAAATTGACCAAACTGTCTACTCACGATCTTTTCTGTGATTGTTAGACCTTCCTGGGCCTCCTCAAGCTGTGACAATTGAAGATGTTTGGGGAGGAAATGTGGCTCTGGTCTGGACTCCTCCAAAAGATAATGGCAACGCTCCGATAACAGGCTACACCATTCAAAAAGCAGACAAGAAAACAATGGTAGATGAAGAATTTATCAAAATATACCAAGCTGACATTCAGAATGATGTGTGTTTAAGACTTACATGCTTCTGTCTGATTCGTAGGAATGGTTCACATGCATTGAGCACTACCATCGCACCTGCATCACCATCACAGAGCTGGTGGTTGGAAACGAGTACTTCTTCAGGATCTATGCAGAGAACATGTGTGGCCTGAGTGAAACTGCCACCCAAACCAAAAATAGCGCCCTCATCGTCAAAGAAGGTAACACTTACTGTCCTATTCATGAGTGAATGTTTACTGAATGTTTAATATTACTAATTATGTTTGATGGAGGAAAACTCTATGACAAAACTGATAGATTTTATGTTAAAGATGTTAACAAAGTTGTTGTTGAACTATTTCTTCCACAGCTGTTATCTGAAAGGTACTGTCAGTGATGTTTTCCACCCTAAAGTGAGTCTGTTTTTACAGCCTCACTTTCATATCTAACAGGGGTCGGGCTATGACTGACAGGCCTTTGAATAGTGGTGTTGTAGACGCAGCAGATGATAAACGAAAAACATTGTCTTTCCCTCATCACATAGGGAATTCCCCACATGATACCGCTCAGCACAAGTATCATGCACAACCCCATTCCTTTACCCTTCCCTCAACAGGCTTGCAGGTGAAAACGCACGATTATACCGATCACGACTTCAAGGAGGCGCCGAAGTTCACACAGCCGCTGATCAACACTTTTGCTATCGCTGGTTACAATGCTACTCTCAACTGTAGCGTCCGTGCTAACCCAAGGGTAGGTGGTAGAGACACAGGTAAAATGGGATTTGTTTGCAGATTATACATAATAAAAAGGTAAATATATAAGTTGATCAGTATGTAAAGTCACTTTTTACCAATTTATTTGTTGGATTAAAGTCATGTTTCTGACATTTCTGTTGCTTGACTGCAGCCCAAAGTGATCTGGATGAAGAATAAGATAGCCATCATCGACGACCCACGCTACCGCATGTTTAGTAACCAGGGAGTATGTACCCTGGAGATCAGGAAGCCCAGCCCTTATGATGGTGGCATGTATACCTGCAAGGCCATCAACGACCTGGGAGAGGCCCAAGTCGACTGCAAACTGGAGGTCAAAGGTCAGTGTGGACCAGGAGGCGAGCTCTGTGTGCCTCTATTGGTGCCTGTCTCTGTCTGAAACTGGTTTCCCAAAGCCTTTTTTTAGTTTTATTTCATAGTGTTTATTACTAATGTCCTAAGAAATGTATTCAAGTATCTCCTTCCTTGTTGAGATCTTGGCCTCTTAATCTTAAAAAAAAGAAGACATTCTGTGGATTTTTAAAAATCCTCACTCTGTTACAAGTGTAAAGACACAAAGGTGATTTTGGGAAACCAACTTTACATGTGTAGCATAGTGTTTGAACTGTGTTTCAGTCTGCTACAGGCCAGGTCACATAGGCAGTGGACATGTAAGTATTTCACTGAGTTGCACCAGCTATTCATATATTCATTCATGAAATTTTATTTTAAGTCCTTCAGAAGTATGTCTTTATTAACAGAATAAATCAAGTGATGTGTCAGACGTGTCCAGTACATAATTTTATTTACTCTTGACTTTAAACAGGTTGTACATACACTAGTATTTATGTTAACTCTCCCAGTTAGCTCAATTAGCTAACCAAATATTAGACCAGGTAGTTATTAGGTGTAAGTATTGATTAATAACCAGCCTCTATGTAAAAAATTGTTTGTGTAGTGCAGCCAATTTCAGCTAAGTGATGTGTCTCCACTTTTATTTAAATTTTGCTAAGTTTGAGCATATGAACAACTGGTGCATCCACCTCCTGGAAACCATTGTCAAAATGACATAATAATACTCTGTTTCATATCATCTGTGTGAAGTGCACATAATATTTGGTGACACTCTCCCATCACCACTACATGAGGTGATTTATCCCCCCTGTGTTTTCACATCAGCTCTATTCAGTCATCTTGTTCATCATCACAACACACCACCTCAACACACAGTGTGTCAACAGTCACACTTTGGCCGGCATATGGAGCTGTGTTATATTTGTGTTGTCTTAAGCTTTCCTCCACAGATTCCAGTGTCGTCTTTATACCACAAAGTTAACTCCTCATATAAAAGAGTCCAGTAATAACTCAACTGTATTCCCTGGTGCACACATATAACCCCATGTAAACGTTTTGTTAACCCCTCTTCTCTTCTCTCTCCCCCAGTCCAAACTCAAGAATTGTGAATGTATGTTCTCATATAAGGTAAGCTTTCATATGGTTTTGGCATATGAAGCTTATTTCATTCATTGTGCATCTTTCAGTCAGCTTGCAACCTCGCTTTTCTAAGTCGGTGGGACTGTAGCAGCTTTTCTTCGCACAGGACATGAAAATGGGCATTAATGAAACAAGGTTTGCATGTCAACGTTTGCTCAAATTCTGCTTATCTGGCTGAATTTAATAACCTTGTTTTAAAAATTTTAATTGATTGAAATTGTTTGTATTTTGGTTGGTATGAAATGGTGTAAATTCAAAGACTGTATCTGTTATATATTTTGTGCCACAGGTAAGGAGAGTAAAACATCTTGCAAAAACTCTAACCTGTATCAACAGAGCAACTTCTGTGGAGACTGAGACTGAGTTTTATGCTATGTTGGCATGAGGTCCACGAAGCCTTTCTCTGCTGTAGAACAAAAGTGTTCAGGTTCTTAACAAAGCATACTAACTCGGAGTATTTTCAATAATATATTTGGAGCAGATTATCGACTCATTTATGCTTAATAGGAGACAGCACAGTTTCTGATGCATTCACATGAAGTACTGATCCTAAAGAAATATTTTGACATTTTGGGATGTGGACATGAAGTAGAATGACAAGGTTAATACCACTTTCAATAAATATGAAGCTACATCCAGTTAGCTAAGCACAAAAACTGGAAAAGTAGTAGTGCTACTTTTGATGCTCGAGGTATATTTTGCTGAAAACACTCCTGTACTTTTACATTAGTAAATATTACTTGTAACACACACTTAAGTAAAGATCTGAGTAATAATCAGTAAAGCTAATCCATAATTTTTCAAAGATGTTGGATTTTCATCGTATTTCAATAAAATCAACAGTACTTCTGGTTCTGCAAGCCGTTGATTTACAAACTGAGTGTGGATTGCGCACATGAGCTACTCTGACCCATTTTCTTCCCTCCTCTCACTCCTTATTCAGTTTTGTGAACTTTTAGCCTTTCTTATCTGCATCCTGTTGGTTCTGTTTGATCAGCCTCTTGCTCTCTAGCTTTTCTCCTCTTCTTATCTATCTCCTTCTCTCTGCATTTCACTCCCCACATGTACATCTGTCCCTCCAAACAATATTAAAAGAGAGTTTTTTCCTCTTGTCCCTCAGGAGGCTTCACCTTTTACGAACTCATGCAACGCGGAGTGCCCCTACACCTGATTGACAAGTACATGAACGAGACAAAAGTTGTTGAGCAAGAGAAGTAAAATTGGACATAGTGCAATAAGACACTTTAGCTTTGCAGACATCTGCCACCACTGGTGATCCTCTTCTCTCACCTTATGAGGTCTGCAGCCTGAAGGCGGAGGAAAGGTTGATGGAGGAATGGCAAGACAGTTGGAGGGGGTAGGGGGGAGGGTTTACTGGTCTGTGGTGTAGAGTGCTGTGGGTTTAGAGCTAGTTACCATAGGAAAAAAAAAAGTTCATGTCTTTGTCACCTTCTTCTGTTTGAAAGACCATCATCTCAGATGCATGTCAGCAGTGTTTTGGTTCTAACTTTAATAAATACATGTAGTGTGTAAAAAAAAAATATACAAAGCACATATATATCACAGTGACAAGTAAACAAGTCATTAAGTTGAGAGTGCCTGTTGAAGGTAATAATTTATTTATGGGGTCTAAAACAAGGGGATGTATAAACAAATTTGGTGTTTGTTGGTGTTATGTCAGAACATCTAAATAGCAAGAAAAGTGAAAAAGACTTGAGTAATGTTGGATACATGAATGTGTCGACCCCTCTAAAACAATTCACAATATTTGCTCAGTTCAATCTCTCTGTTTTGGTTATTTATGTGTAAAAAGAAACTGTAGAGTTTTACACACAGTCCATATTCTGCATGACATGCTTTTCGGATTCATTTCAGACCTGAGTCTTGATTGTTGCTCAGTCATGTGTGCATGCTTTTACCTTTGTAATTATGACCCTTGGATTACAATAAAAAAGTAATGTGAAAATCTGCACAATTTTTGTTTTGAGTACTCTTTTGTTTGTATCCCATGTAATTCATTTACAGTATGAACTGGATTGTGTTTAATTCCACTTAACCTTTTATCATCGATACTACAACATTAATAATCCAATAATACAGAAATAATAGTTACTTATATATTAATAGCAGCATACATTAATGAAAATAAGCAAATGGCAATCAGTGCAGGGACTAGTTATATTTTCCCCTGGAAACTTAGGGCTAGTTAAGATCATACGTTAAAATACTGAAGACAACATCGGTCTTCCATGGGTGTATTATAGTATATTAAGACTTAAATCTAACCCATTTTAGGTCAATAAATAAATTAATGAATCATTGCAATTTCTTCAAAAGAATTTGTTCTACATAGTGTGGATGAGGCTTTGAATTTAGTTTTAATGTCAGGACATCAAATGTACAAAAAATATAACATCTACTGAAATAGCGTTAAATAAATGAAGTATTAATTAAACATTTTGAGGCTAAACGCACAGAAATTACCGTCCTGTCACTGCTGTTGCCGGCTTCATATGTCCAAAAACACAGTTACGGTAGTTAATATATTTTCATAGATCATCATTGTGGTCTCACAACAAATAATATCGTAGTTTCCATACGACTAAATCAATTTCCCGGTGGGTGCTACGGCCATATCATTCCCTTCCGGAAACTCTCTTCCTGCCGAGACGTAACTCGATCAGAAACGTACAGTTCTATCGCCACTGAAAGGTTCCGCTGTGGAAATGGCTTCGTCTGGTCACCTAGCTGTAAATGCCAAATGAGCTGATATAATTTGGAGTCGACCGAGAGGAGATACTCCGTTGAGTCACTACCCGGGACTGCTGGGAAGTTTTTTACCGTAATTTGAGGAGTGACTGGGCAGAAAAAACAATGCCACATTTCCTGTGGCCGGAGCCGCTGTCACCCGCTCAACTCAAGCGGCTTGGGGAGCATAAATACAGCGCCTCTGGTCGGTCTCTGTTTGAGCCACCGTTTCAAATCTACTGGAACTGGCTCATCCAGCAAACTCCATTATGGATCGCACCAAACACCCTGACTATTGTTGGACTGCTGGTCAATATCATCTCCACGCTAGTGCTTGTGTATTACTGTCCCACAGCCACAGAGGAGGTGAGTGAAGCGACCTTGGCTAAAGTTTCCACAGGGAGACTAGCCGCAATTAACGTTACGTGCCCATGGCTGGTATGGAAGGAACGCGAATCCTCCATTCAGAAATTGCGTGAGTTAAGGTCACCTGGCCGCTTGTGTAATCTCACATGACTTACAGGTAATAAGTAAATATGTTTCCTGAATCAGCGTAGTGTACTTGTCAATTCGGCATATACTTTAGTGTAAAAGCTACTCATGTTTTAATAATATTTCCACTACATTAACGTGGTCATCCTGTTCGCTAACGCCCACGGCGTTGTGGTTTGGCAAAGATTAGGGAGATATTGAACAAAACACCTCGTGAAGTATAGGTTTCATTTTGTTAATCCGTGCTTAATGTCTGACATTTTTAGCCGAAGTGAAGATCTTTCCCCTATGATTATGGAAAGAGTTTAAAATACAAGATGTTATGCTTGAATAGCCACAAACAAGCGAGGACGCGTAAAATTGACAGATTTTGATGAGGTTGTTTCCGTCGTGAGGTCTTCGCGTACGCTCTCCGAAAGTTGACAGCTTTGACGTGTTGTGTCTGCTCATGCACACGTGATGTGTTGTTGTTGACGGTAAAACTGCGTTTTGAAGGAAAATGTTGCATTTGTTTAGTTCACCATTAGCATGGGTAACCCCATTGAAGCCATAGATTTGGCAAATGTATAAATAAATACCAACAACAAAAATATATATATGACTAACTTGATGTGAAATTGGTCTAAATCCAGTCATAATGTAGTCTCAGTTACATTTTCCTAAGACTTCTTTCTCAAATGCAATAATAGGCTTGGTGCAACAGTTGACCTGTGATCCACTTAACTTGAGTTCGCAGGTTCACTGTGGTCTGGTGGCACAAGCAGGAAATGCATAGGTGTGTTATCTGATTTCATCTAATCCTACTATGAGAGCCTTGCAACAAAGTCCATAGTTCATGCAGCATGTGGTTACTGTCAAATTCCACGAGTGCAAAGGCTTTTCAGTTTCCCTAATTCATTATAAAGCACTGAGGCCAACCTGGCCTTTGTACTCTCCTCACCGTGGCTTGGTATTAAAGTCCCTTGACTGTGCAAACAAATGCATATTGAAGGAGTTCGTATGAGCCAATGGACACGGTGCAGAGTTCTTCCTAAAATGACCTTTGTGATAACCCTAAACAAGCAGTCCCCATCCCCACCAGCCCACAAGGAATTTAGGACACTGACTTTAAAGAAAACAGCAGGGTCTCTGAATATTAAGGACAGCATGGGACTCTTGATCCCTGTGGAAACACAAGACTATCTTTGTCTCCTGCTCTCACACACTCACAGACATACACTAATGCTGTCTCTCTCTCACACACACACATGCACACATTTTAGTTGTAAACACAGTGTGTTGGCTGGCTGTAGTGTCCAGATGGTCTGTAACCTCCAACCTAGAAAGAGGAACTGAGCCACTCCAGTCAGCTGGAATCCCTCTTTCTCCATGCTTACTGTGCACAGAGATACATAAATGCTCTGTGCGGATAGTGAAACACACTAATATACACTTTCAAATACACTTTCCTTACAGTTGTGCCACTACTCATAAGTTTCTGTTTACTGTAAGTAATAAGATGCTGATCTAAAATAGTGAGTTACGCAGTCAGCAATGCAGGTATGACCTTCATATTGCAGCCACATAGAACAATGAGAACCCCAGCCATCTTATTGTATGATCTGTCTTCTTGCAAGCAGGAATCTTCTGCAGGAATCTTCTGCTTGCTTGCAGATGGAGACAC
>JAPZDZ010000015.1:12834724-12854060 GCA_029783805.1 Acanthurus tennentii | reverse complement strand
TATTTCTATAAACTTGTATTTTCACATTTTTATCCTCATTATTCTATATTCTTTCTTGCACACCAGCCTCTTTAAGCTCAGAATGAAGAGTGTGGCACAGCTCACATTGCATGAGAAATAAACCCTGTGAAACTTGCATCATACAGGCGAGATGAGACACCATGTGGACAACTGCAGGCTCCTCGAAACACATAAAAATACACTCCAACACCATCACATCAGCAGGAGCGTACACAAACAATGGGGGCAGGACTGGACAGGCATCAGCACGGGCAGATGATCGGGGTCGTGGTGCAGCTTTCATCACCATAGCACTCAGGCTAACACCAGCTATAAATACCAGCCGATTCTCACCGCTGAACCTCTCCCTCCACACTATGCACATCATCCCTCTTTCACAGAATCGGCCTGGCGACACCAGGAAACACCTTGACATCCAAACTGTGTATTGTGGCGTTGCCTGTGTACTCAGAAACCCCAAGACACACACACTTTCCATCAACCTTCCTGGACTTCTGCATGATTTCCAGCTTGTTCCGCTTATAAAAGATACAAACTGGGCTCTAAACAGGCAAAGCCAGGAATAAACCATCACGTATGAGATCACAGGGTGTGTGCAGGAGTGCAGGGAAGGTCAATACTATCCTTATGACCTTTCGGCGTGCTGGCTGGCGCCGCGCCACTCCAAACAGTTGTTCTACTGTTAACCCCCACGCCGCTAGCTAAGGTTACAACCCGAATGCCGGTGGTTATTATCACATGACCTGCCAGGCAACACCGCAGCAAACCTGGGGGAACCATGCAGGGAATGATGGGACAACTGGGTTTGATGATGACATGTAGGTTAACGGTGTTTAACCTACATATCGTCACACTCGGAGTTACAGTGAGTCTGACTCCAATGAGGCCCACAGGAGCAGCTTCTGCACCTGTTTGTGCTGCCAGACATTTATACACTCGGGGCTATTATATACAGTATGTTACATAAGGTATATTATTATCAGATTAATCAGGGTTTCTGCAAGTGTCAGATAATCCCAGTTTTGTTTTTCAGTTGTTTTTATAGAATCTGGAGCTGAGGTGAAGACACAAAAGACAACTATGTGCAAAAAGAAAAATGTGAAAAAGTGTCTTTTAAGCAAGAAATACAGAAATATATGGCTGGTTTCGGTCGACCTTTGTTCACTGTGTGATTGTGTACTGACTGGGCATGTTTTCATGATGTTTAACTAGAGGAATGAGGCAAAAAACACAAGATATTTTTGTTTTGTTGTTAAGCCCATGGAGAATTTTTCAGTACAAGAATTATGTCTGTTTTAAATTGCAAAGAAATTACTTAGTAAGATAATAATAAAACTGGGTACCTTTAATATTGAATAAGTTTTTATGCTACATTTATGCAGTTTTATTTTTTCACGCAATGTTCTGCATTTTTAACATATATTATCTTTGCATGCTTGTGTTTTATTCAACTTGAAATTAGTAATTGGCTCTAAAATGCAAATTTTAAACTCTATAAAGTCTGATAGTGTAGTAAAACTCTGTCTTCTGTAAATGCAACATCACACTGCAGCTTTAATCACTTTTTTTGCAACAGTATATTTCTGTATGATGCTTAAATACAGTACGGCTGCTATACAAAGTTTATTTCAATAATGCATTGATGATTATACTTTGCCTTATTTCATCATTTGGTCTAAAAACTTGTCCAAAACACAAAGTTACTCAATTTCCTCTCCTAGACGACCAAGCAAACAAAATGTTCATATTTTTAAACTTAAAAAATTAAATTTTGGAACTTTCTGCCTTTAAAAAGACTTAAAATTCAACTTTACACTAATTTATGAAATAACAAATTGTTTCACCTTAAATATTAATGAAGCACTGGGAGGTTTTCTTAAGGCTTTGGCCTCATGTAAAGGCTTTTTCAGAGTCTGCTGATGCTGTAAAGATGTTGCAATTAGTAAAGAAGTCAGATACAGAGATGTTACCTAATCCGTCACTCATTAATTCTCATCAGCCATGTGAGTTTATTATCAGAAGACGGGACAAACAGTTGACTCATGCCGGTGGGACAGGGTCACTCCAATTCTGGCCGCACTGTTTTGTTTTCTTTATTTCAGAGTAATCCGCCCTCGTTAGTGACATTCCTCCCTCTCAAAATATAAAGCGGTGTTCTGATTAGAGAAAATTATTAGATACACAAGCCGCCAGCCGCTGAGCTAAACAGAGGCCCTTTATCTGCTTCCCAACATAACTGTTCAAAATAGAAGAAGCTCATACTTAGCAGAACCTCTTCTCAAGCAGGATTTGATATTTGTGTTTGGTCCTTTCTTAGATTACTCTGTGATGTATAAAAAGATCTGAAATTGTGCACACACACACGTTCACAGTATATGTCCCCAAGATGCTACCATGAGAAAACTGAGGTGTGAGAGCGACATCTGGTGGCAAAAACAGTCATTTAGAAGGTACCTTTTACTTCTTATGACATATTTTCAAGAAAATTTAGTATGTAATAAAATCTTTTCTCTGTATCAAGAAAGGCATGTGATTAAAAAAAGGAAGGTTAAAGTCAAGAGAGTCTAATGTACATTTATCAAGTGTGCAACACTGCCACCTGCTGTTTAAAAAATTAAATATCCTGCCTTTTAAATTTCTAAAAATGGTGGATTTTTAACATTTTCCCAGGTTGAATTTTGGGGGAAATGCATCAAGTAGCTCTTTAATTCATAAAGTCACTAGCAATTGCTATCATTTAAAAACGTCTGTTTTACCTGTTTAATTTTAGTGGTTATGACAGAAGGCAGTTTGACCCTCATCTGCTCCGTTTCCTTATATGATGCCGGAAAGCCGCTCAGGTAGGCCAGAGACTGCATGCGGATCAGACCCGGAGCCTCTTTATCTGTCGTCTGCAAAAAACACAACAAAGAGGTTCATTTTATCAGCTCCGTAAAACACCTTCTAATGTTTAGTGACCTTTATCTGTGTCATCGCCTGCCGCGTAATTTGCATGTAAAAAAGGGAAAGGAGAGCATGTCCTCATACATTATATCATGCAGATTTTCAAACATTTTAGCATGAATTTAGCTATTAATATAAACTCACCAGGTAACATCTGGACACAGAGAATTTCTGCTCTTCTTTAGACACATCTGTATAGGCTTTATCAGCTGTAAAATGATAAATAAAAAGTGAGCAACAGAATCTGGAAATCATAACGTGAAAAGATGCAGTTTCATATTTCACACAGACGCACGTCAATAATGAGTTAATCTGACAGCTTATACAGTGGTGGGCAAAATGTTCCTGTTAGTCACCCTAACTGTGTGGGTGTTTCACAGCATGTCTCATAGAAAAAAAAAAAAAGTGCGATACCACTTGGTTACAAAGTCTTTAAACTCAACACACACCAACGTGATGCATCTTGAAAATGCACATCTTCAACGAATTGCGGCTGAGCAGTTAAAAGCAGCAACGTCCTGTCAGTGAAAAAAAATCCAAACTGCAGGTTTCGTGACTGCTGATGGTGCTGATGTTATCAATGTAAATGTTAATTATGGATGTTATGGTTGACGCTTCTCTTGAATCTTAATGCTTTCACAGTCACTTCGACGTCAGATACTACTGAAACAGATGTTGGAACTTTCAATTAAAGAAATTGGAAAGAAGTTAATTGTACTTACAATTTTTTTAATAAAAATGTTCAATTGCACATTAAGTAACAAGTGCAATGATCTGATCTGCATGTCAAAGCTGAAATCTCTACTGTAGCAGAGGCACAGCAGTCTTTGTTATTGTTTTAAGAGCCCCTATGGATATTAATTCTATTAACTTTTAAGGTTTTTGCAGTTTGTTTGTGTTCATTTCAGTTAATTTTACTGCATGTTGCATTGCATCTGCATCTTTTGTTCTGGTTTATTTCCTCTTTTCTGGTACATATTTGTGCGTTAAGTGTACTTTATGACCAAATCGAATCAAATAAAATGGTCCAACCCCAGTTCACACCAGAGATGTTATAAGATACATTATGAGTTATACATTCCTACGCCAGAGATGACTGATGTATGACACACATCCCACCCGCTTCTCTGAAAACTAATCATCTGCTTTACAACAGCCAAACTGGGCAACATACGTAAAAGCAGTAGGTGCTGTGACACCTTGCATATGAGCAGTACAGGTATATCTTGTAATGAAAAAGATGTTTTAAACCTTTTATGGATGCAAAGTCAATAACCTTATCGTAATAGCTGACCGAGGGGGTGTTGCTTAGATGATTGGCGAGACTTGCTCACACTTTCACTAAACTGATCATTCATGCTACATGTATGTTACTGGCAATCCATGGCACATGTCACTGCAGCGTACTCATGTCCTAGTTACTCATTAATTATACTTCAAATAACATCTCTGCACTGTAAATAATATTTCCTCTCTCAGTGATAATGTGCCTGCTGGGTTCAGTTATCACATCGCTCTGGTTTATATTGCTCTCCCTGGGATATCTCTCTCATGCTGCTCGGACTCATTAAGGAGGCGTCGTTTCCTGCCTGATTTGCCCTCATTTGTTACTAAAAATTGTCCAATCTCATTTACTTAAGTGCTTCTGGATTTTTTTATTTTTTGTGTGTATGTTTACCGTCAGCCTGCGAGTGGAAGACGACCACGGAGGCGGAGGTGGAGGGGTGGAAGGGTTTGTTCAGCAGCAGCAGCTCCTTGGCAGCAGAGAAGGAGGAAGAGACTGTCGGCAGCTCTTTGAGTGTGAGGTTGGCTGGCAGGGCGGGATCAAGGGCCAGCATGGGCGCCATGATGCAGTGGGACAGCAAGCATTCTGGCTTAACACTGGAAGAAAAAAAGAAAAACAATGCTTAACTCACTCTTTATTCTCACAAAAATAATCAGTCCCTCTGTTTTTTGGTGGTTTTGCACCTATAAATACCAAACACAACGTTCTCACAGTCACTTTAAGTCACACGTCTTGGATTTTTAGGGAGGTGCTGGAATTGAAAACTGCATGAACAATGATGAACTAAGCAAGAAATAAACGACTCTCTGGCAACATACAAAAAAAATCTCATGAAGAAGATGATTATAATTTAAGAGGAAAATCCAGAGTTTGCAATGCATGTGAGCTAATGGGGAAGTTGGTTTTTGTTTTGGTTTTTTATTTGATCACATGTTGACAGCTGATACAGTGATTTCTAGGCAGCTGGATTCTGATTTCTTGATCAAATAAATTTCAATTGATTTTGGGACGGATGATCATATTTTTACTGGTGATTTTTCTTAGTTATATTGCTTGTTTTTTTGTTTCTCTTGACTTGTGGTCAAAACACACTGATGGGTTTTATACATTGCACAGAGAGGGGGAGGGAGACGATGGGGGAGGGGGGGCTTGCAAGCCTCTGTTAATATTTTGGTGGTGAGCACAGGAAACAGCTCCCCTCAAGTCAAATCTTCACTGTGGTTCAACTTGTTCTGAAAGTTTTAAGACTCACATCTTTATCATTTAAGTCAGCATATTTTGCAAAAAAAAAAAATTCAGAGAAAACTATGAAATTCTAGATTTCTTCTATCTTTTTATTAATTTTGTTTCACAGAAATAATAACAAAACCAGTTATAAATAGACAAAACTTCCTTTCTCTTCTTAACTGATCACCAATCAGTTTACGTTTGACAAATATGTCTTTGTGGTAAAACCCACCTCGACTTCCTGTTTCAAAATTGTATTCTGTGTGCTAACAGTGCTGTTTCATTGTCATTTCCAGTGTTTTGTAAGGCTGCTTACATGTTAAGACATGTAACAACAGATCTCTCAGATCCTCTGCAGCCGGCCTCTGAGTTGCCCAAAAGATTTCAGTAAAAAAACTCCTGGCAGGTCAGCTGTTATCCACTGTGGTTCTACCTGAGGACATGAGGAACCCCACCTCTGTGCACATTAAAAAAAACCCCTCCAGAAATGTCTTCTCATTGCGGCTTTTCTCTAAGGTGCCTTGTCATCTGTACCCTAAGATAATAACGTTCCTTTCATTTATTTTTTAGCTTTTAGTTGTTTTATTGTTGTAATTCAAAGGTCTTGCAAAATTCTATTTATTGTTGTTAATTTTTGCTCTGTGAAGCATTTTGGGCTGCATGTTTGCTTGAAAGGTGCTGTATTAATATTGAGTTGTGATTGACCTTTAAAAACACTTGAAGGTGGAGGAAAGTGCGAGGTTTGGCCAGGTGACAGTAAACACTCAGTGGCTACTTAAGCACACCTGTAAAATCTAACGCACCTCAAAACAAAAGTCTTCTCCATCTCACAGTCAGTTCCCTTTTCATACTGTCAGAGTTATTAACTCCGCTACACGTTTATTACTGAGGTTGTGATGTTGAGCTGGACTGCATCATATTAAAAGGTGTTTATGATTTTCTGTTTTATTTGTATAAGCATGTTATAATTAATAATTCTCACTGGTTACATCAACAGCTCTCAGAGATTTTTTAACCCAAAATTGGCCATCATGGGACGTATATTAACAGTAGGACAAAATTGATTTTTATAAAACCTTTTTTAAACAGTGTTAGCCATTCCTTCCCCATCTCTTGCTGTACTTAACATTTGTGGGCAATGTTACTAATAAATAAGCATGAATTCTTTGTGAAAACATTATGATTTGCATGTGTTTTGTCGGGAGTTTCGTTTTATGAACTTACCAAAGTTTTTTGGAGGAGAGAGTCTGTGCTGAGGTTAAACTTATTCTCATTATACAGACGGTGAATTCTGTTATTTTGCCCAAAGTAAACACAGGAAACTAAGTCTCTCTCTATATATATATATACATCAAAATTGCAGTTCAAAATTACCTATAGTATATTTAGGATTTTATTCTTATTGTACACATTTTTTCAGGTATGTGATCTAACTGTTCAATCATACACACCCAACATGTCGGCACGCTCACCTGTCTTTGGGCACCTCAGTTATCTCACTTGCATTTTTCTCCAGGCGTTCCCTGTGTGCAATAACACAGTAAATCATTATTATTGTTTTATTAGTAGTATATTGAACGGATTAACAAATCTGTACAGCACAGTGTTGTTTACATAGCTCAGCAGAACAACTGCAACTTTTGAACTTTTCTCAGGTTAACAGCTGAGAGAATACAACTTTCTCGTCATTCTAACCTTTGATCGAGGATTTCCCTTTCCTCTGGGGCAATGTCTGAACGAGCCAATCAGAGTGAAAAAGATAATGCTACAGCTCAGGCTTGTATGCTAATTCCGACTGTATTCCAGTGAAAAAACTGGAGGCCATTTGGTGTGGTTGTGCTCTGTGACTGTACACTGCAAAACACCACTTCATACATAAAAATGAGGTCTCTACTTAATTATACTCCTGAGTTGCAGCCTTCAATAGAACTACTGAACAATCACACTTCATTGCCACATTACATTTGCACAAACGGTTAAACCACAGCTACCTCAGAACTCTTTGTTCCTCCTCCAGTTGCTCTTTGACCGTCTTCAGTTCCTTCAGCAGAGCCACGTCTGTGCCGTTCACCCATGTATACACCACATCAATCGGCATGGGCAGACAGAGCCTGCAAAAAGAAACACTTGTTTCACTAAAGAGAGTCTTGGAAATGCAAAGCCATGACCCTGTTTCCTTCCCAGATGCACACTTTCCTCTGGCAAGTCTGAATTAGTTTATTTTCATGCATGGCTTCACCTGGCTCAGTACTTTTACATTTCTGGCAGGAGGGTACAAGCAGTCTTAAGCAGCATGTTGGAAGGATTGTGCAGAAAGTGGGCGAATGGTTTGCATTCTTTCACACCTTCAAGACTGTGAATAAGATAAGACCTCTGAACCCCACCCAAGACGATGTTTTGCTCATTTCTGCAAGAGCATGGTAGAATATATCTTATTTGTCCAAGAGAGTGATTGACAGAGCGAAATTTATGCATTTCTTTGTTGTGATAAATTCATGGTATCCTCTCATAGGAGCATCAATGCCCTCTTTTGCTCACCTGCTTTGAAATGACTTCCCACCCACATTGTCTCTGTAGGAGTCAAACAGCACATGATACTGGTCTCGGCTCCACTCCACCACCACCTGTATGGAAACAAAAGGGGGAGTATTAAATGAAACAAACCCTTCCAGGTTGAGCAGTGCCACATGTTGCTCCCAGCCAAAATTCACACACAACCAAGGTTGCAACGATCCACAAAAACAGTGCAGTTTCCTTGTTTATGCATTACCTGCAAAGGTGCACCACGCACAAAAGGCTTCCTTATTATTTATTGATTCTTTATGAGCAGCTCTTTAGTTTAACAAATAATCAGATACCACAACAATAACAAATTATGATTAGATTCAAAATTCTTTAAAATTCCTCACAAATCTTCCCGAACAAAAACGTTACCGTGCACCGTGGACGGCTGTCAGTTAGCAATAAAGAAACAAAAATGTCCTCAATTCATGAAGACATGTTGGACTTTCCTTTGAGGACGTACAATTAGGTGATTTATTAATATGCCGAACAAGCATGACCATTATAACTATTCATAAAACGTCTCCGTCTACGATGTAAAGGCACGAAGGTTTATCAACAAGCTAGATCGCTTTTAACCGCTAAATTTTTGAGTTGGATTTGGTGAGACTTCTTCAATATGATAGAAAGAAGGAACAGCGGTCAAACTGACAACAGCAAAACGAGCCGACACAACTTGTCTTGTAACCGGAGTTACAAAGAAAATAGACGAGCCTCACCTCTCCAAACTGAAAGGCAGAAACTATCATGAGGACAAGCCCTCCAAAGCAGAGGTAGAGCCCATATCGGTGGGACAGACAGGTGTACGTCTGCCTCTGTAACAGCTTCAGCACCGAGTTGACGACTACCATGGTTCTCCTGGGCGAAGCATAGCGCTGCATTCATTCAAAAAAACGCAGGTTACCGCACTAAACAAAGAAAGTAAACATCACAGGCGACCCGGATCTGTCAGCTGACCACCAGTTAGGCTGCACGATGACACATGACGACCATGCATTTCACGCTTCCTCGGCGGCGGTGACGCTGCATTCGCCCCGGCGCGCCGTCGTCGCCCTCTGGTGGAGAGGAGCGGGGCCGTGATGCATTCACGGTCTCCGCGCAATAATGGTACAAAAATATGAACCCAAGTGGACACAGGCCTAACGGATCAAGGCGATTCTTGCTATTGCCGGTTTAAAAAAGTGACAGTATGAGCACAACGCCCTCTTACAGACCGCCCCCCCGGTCTTACCTGTCCTTTATAACACTCCAGGTGTTTAGTTAGCTTAGGAAGTTCAAGGCAAGGAATGCTGCATGCTCCTGAAGTCCTGCACAGACCACCTTTGCAGGATAGTTGAGCACATCTTCAGCCTGGGCCAAAAGCTGGAGAAAGTACAACCGATTTAAAAACATTCATGGTACCTGTGCACAAGACTCTGCACCCTGAAGATCTCAGCAGCTACAAGCTGGATGCACGATCATCCCACCTGATGATCTTGGAGAAGCTGGCCCTCGATCATTTTCGCCCCCTGGTTACAGGCCAAGTTACAGTTACAAGCCAAGCATCGGAGTGGATGACCCTTATCTTCCTCCCAGTTTAAGGGTCACTCCTGAAGACGGTTCTGCTCTAGGATGTCCCCTGACACGGTGGAGGTGGTGGCACAAAGAGGAATAATGGCCTAAGCTGTCATCTCTGAAGGAGAAGGACCCCTGGCCGCATCGTACATGCAGGAAACTCTGACCGCACTGGAGAGCTCTCTCAGCGAAAAGTGTGTGAAGAAGTGATAATGCAAGTCCTTCCTTCCTGCAGCTGTCACACTGCTCACCCAGCACTGCTCCCAGTTAACAAAACAAACACTGACAACTGGCTTTAACATGAATGTAAACTGCTGTTTAAAATCAGTTACCCAGTGCATAATCAGTATCTCACTGTGGTGTATCATCATTTTGGCCGTGCAATACCAATATAACCTCTATTGCTGAGTCAGCCTCGTATTTATACTATATGTTTTCTTTCTTTTATTTGTTCACTGTTGTTTATATTGCATGTCTACTTTGATTTTTATTATATTTTACTTTTATTGATGCCTCATTTTTTTTCAATCCAGTTTGCTCATGTAACGCTGTAAATTTCCCTTTCATGGGATTAATACAAGATCCTTTTATCTTATCTTATCTTATTTTATCTTAACGGCCAGTGCTGTTTCTAGATGATTTCCTCAATAACATACAGTTTAAAAGCCATATAATTTTCCATGTGGGTTACCATCATGTTAAATCATTTGACATCCCTAGTTTATGAACATCCAGAGCTGTCAGTGTTTTATTGGACTTAACACAAGTTGTACATATATGATTGGTCTGAATTCTGACTATATTTCAGAGGGCAAAGTCTCTGGTGTTATAAAATGTGGAAATTGCTTTGAATGGAGGCAATTTCAGGCCGAAGATGGACTTAACAGTTCTGTCTGCAATCAAGCTTAGGGGGTACAAAATCAAGAAAACTGGTACCAAAAGAGAATCAAGTTAAGTCTGAAGAAAGGCATGTCGAGGAAATAAGGCTTTTAGTTTCTTCCTTTTTAGTTCAGCCTGCAGTCCCTCTGTGCTGCCAGTAGCTTTCTTCTGTGCTGAGTCAAGGCTCCCCTGGGCTGACCAAGTCTGAAGAAAGGCGTCTTTTCAACAAACAATTTCTTAAGAGTGATGCCAAGTCAGGCACTGGCAAGCTTCAACAGCCGAATTAAAAAAAATAAGGGTCTGAACTGGCCCCACTTGGACTCTGTGTCCCTTAGCACTCCTTTAAAAGTAAGAAAAGCTCTAGGGAGGTGTGAGCTGATGAGCCTATCTTTGGGATCCCAGCCAGAAGCCACATATTCTCAATCTGGGTCAAACCACAGCAGAGCACTCAGTGCCAATTAAACCTGTAGGTATCATCACATCTTGTGGCATATTTAGCTGGATGAAACGCTCCCAAACAATTAAAGAAAAATCCACAAGTGGTGCGAGAAATACAGCATACAGATCTTGTATTGCATTTACAGTAAGTCTCAATAATAAATGCGAAAATACTCAATTTAAAATAAAGACATACATCTTAAATCTAACCAAAGTAAAAGAACAGAGGCAGCAAAGTTATTTTAAAGTATCAAATTATTAGTATCATATGGTCACATATAAATTTCTGTATTTTTGGAATAAAATGCTGTGTAAGAACATCATGTATGAGGAATTTCCCTGTTGTAGCAGCTTAAAGTGCAGTACATTATATACTGCTGGATGGGTTAATCTATAACAATGCATTGTATATTATAACTACAGCTGTAAAGTAGGAATAGAGTAAAAGTATAATGTTTTAATCAGGCATTGACTGTAGAGAATAGAAATAGGCTAAAGTAAGGTACAAATTTTAAGAAGAAGTTGTAATCAAGTGAATAAGAAACAACGATGAAACTATATTAAGCTCTTATATTGTCATTATCACCAGTGAAAGTAACTTTAAGGTACTTCTATTTTAACATTTCACCATTTTAAGCCACGTTTCACATCTACTCAACTTCATTTAAGGTGTAAATATTGTACTGTTATCTCACTAACCACTTTTAATATTTTAGAGACTGTGATTTATTAAAAAAAAACAATTTGCTATTGAATGCATTGTTACAGAGAAACTTCACGTTGGATTAAATAATCAAAATACCTTCCACCTTAACTACTAAGTCATGCTCAATAATATAACACTGGAAAGTGCCAGTCTGCACAAGGATTACTTTCACTTTAAATAAAGGGCTTTAAATTAAATCAAAAGTGCTCCTAAAGTTTTGAAAACAGCCTGACTGTACTATGGTTTTGCTATGAATACTTTAATGATAGACTTGAAAATAAAAAGTTACTGGTACCAACACACTCCAGACGAATTAATCTTCTCTAAATCATAGAAGGGAAGATAAAAGGAGGGAGGAGGCGCTGAATGAACATAACGGGGTAGTTTTATTTCCGCAGGCCTGCCTGTCCACAGGGACTCGTTTTGGGGAAGAGGTTACTGTGCGTTGGCTTAAAAAACCTATCATCATTTCTGTTCACACCACCATGTGACTGTCGGTAACACCAGTACACTTCGGCTGTTTCCCGCACCAGCGTTTTTAACGCGAACTTATGGCACGGACTTTCCTTCTGCGCTCATAACGTTTCTGAGAGCTGCGCGTCAAAGATCCGTCCGAGATGTTTTGGTTCATGCAGGGATACTGCTTTCTGCCAGCGTTTCTGGTCATCTGGTCCTCCAGCACTTTCATTATTTCCTACATTATCGCGATTGTCAGAGGTGATGTCGATGTAGTTTTCCCATATATAAGGTAAGTTTTTCATCTGTGCTTTTGTTTTAGGGAAGCGCGGATAAACTGTGATTTAATCCTAAACGAGTCAAATCTGATACTTAAAGCGCATATCAGTATCTTTCTCTGCTATGATTTCTTTAAAAAAACAAAAAACAAAACTCGACAAGCGTTCTGCTGAAGTTTAGTTTCGTTTTCCTCCGCTTCAACATGGCTGGTACCCAAACTCCAGCTGCGCTCATCTGGACACCCCGCGCAGCTTAGACCTCTTCTTTTCTCGCTTCTCCATTCAAAATTAGACTATGAATTTAAAAGGGCGCCTTTAAAATTAGAAACTGATCAAAATAAAACCCCACATAGAGTCCCAAATAACAGGAAGTTGTGATTTATTGCCAGCAGTGTTTGTAAAGTGAGATTAGTTAAAATACAGATCTCTCTTTTTTCCTTTTTAGTGACACAGCTGCACGACCTCCAGAGAGCTGTATCTTCGGCCTGATGACATTTATCTCTGCATGTGCAGGTATTTTAACTTCTGTGAACTTCTACAGTGTTACCTTTGTCAACTGACTCTATTGGGCAACCTTGGGCTTTCCAGGGAGAAATCAAACTTCCCAAAGATGTTAGTCACATTTCCTCTTTTAAGCAAATGAAAGCAGAATTTATTTGATAGCATGATGGTGGTTGTTTTTTTGCTTCTTTTTTTTTCCTCAAGAGTTCACAAAACTGTTCAATCTGACCTTTGTACAGGAATAGCCACCATGTATTCCAGGTACAAGTTTGTGGAGAAGCTGAGCGAGGAAACCAGCGCAGTAAGCCCAAGTCTCAATAAAGCTGCTCTCGGGGTTGGGATGTTCGCCTGTTTGGGCATGTGTATTGTTGCAACCTTCCAGGTAAATCTCTCACATGTGTTGCACATTTAAATCCACATGAAAATGATTTTATGTAATGTTTAATGGCATATTTTTCTTCTTGCTGTTTGCAGGAAATAACATGTCGGGTAGTTCATGATATAGGAGCTCTGCTGTTCTTTGTCACCGGTGTCCTTTACATACTCTTCCAGTCCATTATATCATATTCTGCCCATCCGCCTGGATCCTCCGTGAGAGTGCGTCGAGTACGTGTGGGCATCACCATCCTTGCTACTCTGGGATTCATCCCCAGTATCCTTTCAGAAGTTAAATGTCTATTTACTGGTTCCTTGATGTTCTTAACATGCATGACATGCATTTTTTTGGTTTCAACAGTATTCTCTTGTTGATATTACACTAGAAGTGTTAATAGCAGCAAATGCACACAATGCTGTATCTTTTATGCATTTTTTTTTAATGTGCAAACTGTTGATAAATGCCATTTTCCTTAATGAATAATTCAGTGGTTGTCTGTGCGTTCTATGTGAAAGATATTGTATTGCACAGTGATAAGGAGCAGAAGGTGGGTTGTAGTTTGTCACCAAGTCATATGCACCAGTTTCAAGCTAAAACAAATCGCTGATTAGTCAACAGACAGATAAATAAGCAAACATTTCAATAACTCTTAAAGACTTGTTTTTTTTGTAAGCAAAATGCCAAACATTCATTGGTTCCAGGCCCTCAGTTGCAAAGATTTGCTGCTTTTAATTCTTTTGATTAAAAACATAAACAGAAATTACTATTTGATCAAAAGCATACTAATCCGCACATATTTAGAAGACAAATAACCACATTAGAGCCATGCTGAACTATGAAGCTGCCGGCTATGAAAGGATGACTGCACTGTGCAGACCTCTAACCAACTCTGTGTCTCTTTTTCAGGAATATCCCTACCACTTAGCCAGCGCTGTGTGTGAGTGGGTTGTCGCCTTTAGCTTCATCTGTTTCTTCCTCACGTTCATTGAGGATTTCAAAGTAAGTATCAAAACCATCAAACACACCTCTTTTTAATCTGTTGTTGGAAGAAGCTCTTATTTCTCTCTTATTTTGTTAATTTCCTACAGCAGTTTACCTTACGAGTGAAAGCAGAGCGTGAGGAATAGTCCTGATCGATCTCAAACTACCAGCAAAAATAATTTGGAGTAATGCCAGTATTTACCCATTTTTATTTTTATTTTTATAAAACACATGTTCATACATTTTGTACATTTGCATTTTTAGAATTTTGCACTGTGGGTCTTTTTGTAAGATTTTATGTTTTGTATCAATTGACTGAATTTGTTCAGAGAACACAGCAGGTACTTTTTGCACCGTTATTTATAACAACTGGCTGTCTGTAATGTGTTACATTATAGAGAAAGATCTGATTACCTACTGTACCTTTTATACTTTTTTTTTACAGTCTCAAATTGTTTTACAAGTGCACTTATTTCTACTGGTGTTCAAATGTCACTTTGCACTTTGCTCTGGACTGTTGCCACACCAGTGTGACAAGACCTGTCAGACCTGTGACTCGTAATAAGAGAAGTACGTCACATAGTGAACACATGATAGCTTCACATGTGGTTTGATGTGCATACCACTCAAACTAATAACAAGTTAATATGAGTGTGTACATGGCAGCTTAGTCATTTAAGTGTTTCAAAAGAAAATGGTGAGACCAAACTGACTGAATTCCTGCTGATGCCGTATAGGTGCTTTAAAAAATGTAGAAACAGAAAACTATTGCATGATAATTTTCAATTCTGCCACTTTACTCATCATAGTTATTTTTTTAATCATTTTCCATTTATTTCTTTGGATTGCTTGACTGTTTTGATGACAAATTAGGTGTAAAAACCTCCAGTTCAGAGTTTTGCTGTCCTGGGTTTTACTGTGTACACCTCATGTACTAAATGGTTTCAGCTGATTCTTCTACATAATCTTACAGAGCAGCTACGGATGTGATTTTGCATGTGTCTACAGCCTGTAGAAAGTTCATGCTATGGGAAATAGGATAATTAGTTAATTTGTTTGCTCAGTACAACTGCTAAATTTAATTTGAGGCAGATTCATGCAGCGTCCTATAGCAATGGTTCCTAACTTCTTGTCTTGTGAGCCCTTAGAAAAAAAAACAAGAAGTTTACTTGTGACCCCATGTCACAGGTTAGTGTGGACATGGCTCTCAAGCAGTTCAACCATTAACTTTTCCTTCTGTAATTGCTTAATTTGTAGGATTATGTCACATGTTGAATGTAAAAATTTAAGAAAACTAAAGTAAATCTGTTTATATTTTGTAACAGAAAATCTCTCTTTTTATTAGTTTTCTATCTTCATTGCTTTTGACCTTTTTGACTGTTATAGCTTTTATAGTCCCACGTTATTGTATTGCAAAGGTAAAAATAGCATCATTGGGGACACTAGAGAAACCAAAGGTACAAGTGTAGAAGCTGTGGAGCTCTAAGACAATAAATCAAAACTGTACTGACACAAGGAAAAGTAAATAGGCACTCAGAAATGCTGTCGGGCTGCTTCGGATGTTTTTAATGATCTTTTCACATACCAAGATAAGGCAAATGACATCTTACATGCTGAGAAATGAGGTCAGAATTTCATGTCAGTGTTGGTTTTGCTCAGCCTTAAGATGCCACTGGACATTCCTTCTGAGGCATTACCTTTTAGATACTGTCAATAATTTCCTGTGCTGTGATGTGTACAGAATAGAGGTCACATAAACACAAACTATTATCCTGTTCACTACAGAAACTTTATCGACAAAGGAAGGTATTTTTTTATTTTGTCATTTGTATCAGTACTGTTTTTCTTATGACTTTATGTTTGTACTGTACTGTTTGTGATGCTCTACCGGGCTGCAAAATAAAGATACACTTTTTTTAAAAGCAAACTGTTTGAGTGTTTATTTCAAATCCAAAACTTCTTGCTTTTGTAAAGAAAGTGCTTTCCAGACATTTCCACACTCGTTATACAGTCATTTTAGTGTAAAATCCATTCATAGAAATCTCATGAAGACAACTTGTTTTGTGCTTAAATTGTCTTGACACGGTCTCTGGACTTTTCTATTTCCATCCTGATGAATGTTTGAACCCTAACCAACATAGTCATCACAAAAAAAGAAACCTGCATTTTTTTTTTAACAAGCCGCTTTCATATCTGATTTCCCTCTGAGTGCAAGTCTGTTCATGCTTCATTCCAGTAGAGGTTAATATGAAATACATTGTCCAGGCATCAAACCTCAAGAAGATCAACACTTAAGATAAAGAGACATAACAATGGAAAAACTGTAGCTATGCAACTACCTAAACCAGAGCCTGGCTAAAATTCAACAAGCTTAAACTTGTGGGCAAAAATCAAATGTACAATAATGTACAATACAATAAAGCACAACAGGGTCTGAATACTTTCAGGATCAAGTGGAACGATGTCAACAATGAACAGTACAACTCAGCAGAGGCCTCATACTGACAGTACTGTAGTTTTTGTTCCTCAAACATGGCCACCTGCAGTAACTGTTCATCTTCCTGAATAAAACATGTTCAGACGCAATTTAGTGGTTAACAAGTTAAAACTAAGGGAAGGAACGGCACTCCTTGAAAGCAATTTGTTGACAATATTCTAAGAATATTATATTTTGTATAATATTTTAAGAATAAAACAGTCTGTATGAAGCATCCTGTGAATCCTGTGAAAGGTCGACCAGTCAAATATTCCAAGAAAAGTTTTACCAGAATACTCCAGAATAAAATGCCTTTGATTTTCCTTCCTATCAAACTGGTCCTCCTCATTTGTTGTCATAAGTTTATTCCTGGTCTTATCACACAGGATTACACCAGATGTATTTAACATTCAAAGTATCTACACAAAGAGGCATAAACTTCCACTCATGAGCGTTTCTCTTCACAGCATTAGACTTTGATAGTAACGCGACAACAAAAGGAGACCAATAACTTCTAAAGCACTTAATTTCTTTTTTACAAAAATATCTTGCTACTGCCATGTTTTGAGGATGACTGCTAACATAATCAACAAGGAAAAATGTTCCCTCTTCTGACAATGATTAATCATCCGTCAAAAAAATCAAAGAGTTCAGTGACCGACCAAGAGCAGAATTATTTCAGCTCTTTCTTACTGAAATTACATTCACTCCAGTAGGATTCTCCTGTTTCAGGCACTTAACATTTGCTCCTTCCTCGCTGCTACCAATCTACTGGCAAACTACAACCATCTCCTTTAAGTACAGGCCTACAGAATCTTAGAGTAACGATAGTTGGCCTTTACAGGAAGCTTTGTGGTGACAGTGACAGTAGAAACATGTCAGTCACTGAAAGATGATTCACTGTCGGAGCTGGTGGCAGCCACATCTGGATCCTCTCTGCTCTTCATACCTCCATCAGGCACAGCGGCATCTGGCGTGCTGTAATTAGCAGTGATGACAGTGTTATTTGAACAGCTCTATGAAGAGTTGTGCGGCAAATTCACATGAATGCAAAGAGATTGTCTTTATATACACTTAGCATCAGTTTAACACTCACTCAAGCAAGTTAGGATCCAAACCATCCAAGATCATTTTATTCCTTATAGCCATAACTGGAACTCCCTGTTACAGATGCAACATGAATGAAGATACAGGACACAAAGCTTTTGTTTCTCATTCTTGTAGGTCATGAATGTGGAATAATAAAATATATGTGAAAGTACAAAGGTAAATAAATAAAAGAACAAGTAAGTGCATTTAAATTTCAAAATATAAAGACAAATATCAAAAAATTGGAGAATGATTTTGAGTTACTGTTACATTATAGTCATTAGTCTCTTGCTGTGTTCAGACACATAAGGAAGAAAAATGGGTATAGATAGATATTTTTACTCAAAAAAAATCTTAATTATGTAAATATACACAGAAAATGCACAAAAAACTGAAGTAAATGTAAATATTTATCCCTTTATTGTTAATATTTTTGTTCTTTGTCTTTATACTTCCACTTTCATATTTCTCTCTCTCTTTAAATTTGTACATTTGTTATTATTTTAAAGATTTAGGACTCAGTATATAAGCAGGTGTAAGTAATGGCTTACCACTTGAACCATTTTCAGGTATCGGGCATAACGTGGGTCTTTAGCTACTGTCATCACATTCTCTGCAGCTGCTTCTTCTCTTTGTGTTGTTGCAGGCTCAGCTGCAGTCGGAGCAGACTGCAAAGTGAAATAAACAAATTACTGAGAGAGTCATGTAACAAGTGGTTTCAATAGCACAGGATATCAAATGTGGTGCCTTATTTTGCATTTCTGGTAGAAGCAACACTGTTGACGGTTTCAGACTTGCAAGTTTGTAAGGGTCTCACAACCTGATGTTAGTGTTTTTATGGCAGGCTTTTTTAAAGCACTGCACTAGGAAATGGCTGGAACATCTATGCAAAATGTATACACATGGCATGCTACAGTGTAGGCTGAAGAGTACTATATACTTGTTTGTGTGCATGTCAGTGTATTTACCACTGGGGGAGGCGGGGGCACGGCTGTTGGGCCATCTGTTTGGCTTTGAGTGACAGTAGTGGGTCCATTGGCCTGAGCTGATGGCCGCTGATTTAGTCCATCTATTGTGACATCCTCTAATCCAGGAATGGAGGATAACTGCTCAAAACATTACAACATTTTATATATGATTGGGGTGACATGTAAATGTACTGTCATAAATTGCACAAAAAGTGACTGGACAGGCTCAAGAACTCACCTTGGCTTCCAAAATGCACAGTGTTGTTTCAATCTGCTGTATACGCAGAGATATGTTGGCAAGTTTCTGTAAGAAAGAAGTTTAACAGTTCGGAATTTGGTCTATCTTATATGTATAAACCAACCACAACAGAAAAATCATGTTAAAGCATGAAAGAGTACATGAAGATGTACAAACCTCCTCACAAACCGTGGAGAAGCGGTTAAGGAACTGGACTGTGTGCACAACAAACTGATTGAGAAAGGCAACAACTCTTCTCTGCTGAATGGCAGGGACCTGAAGACAACCAAGATAAAGGTATTTCAAGGGGGGCACAGGGTGTTGTAATGAGTTAAATCACACTTATCTGATAAAAGTT
>JAPZDZ010000015.1:12815783-12826107 GCA_029783805.1 Acanthurus tennentii | reverse complement strand
AAGAGTAAAATCATATTTGAATCATCAGAAACTGTTTGAGATCACAGATGACAGAATTGTTCATTAAATACATTTTTCATTCCTTATTGTGTCTGTTTCTTTCTGTGTACAATAATAAGGTGTGTCAGTGAGGTGCAGAGACAGTTTCCTGGTTGGGAAACACTACTTTCAGGAGTTTCCATAATGTTACTTTTTTCATCTCTTACAAATGGGCAGTTCTTCAGCTACACAAATGGAGCATTGGTTCCACAACATCTCCTCATGTCTGTTTGTTCAAGGAGCTATGTTAGAGTTGTCCTTCAAATCTCATCCTGCACAAGTCAGATGATGTATTTCCTTCATTTCTGTCCAGTGTGCACATAAAACTTGATGAGCTGGGGGTTATAAAGCAGAGATTAATTATAAACACCATAAACATAAGCTCATTTCCTCTACAGGACCCAAAGCTATCTGTGGTAAAATCCCCATGTCTTTGCTTTGCTCACTGTTGTGTTATTCATATAGTGAAGAAAAGATGCTTTTGTCTTCAAAGCAGAGCTCAGACTAATGAAATCAAAGCCAAGTTTGATACCACATTTCAGTTCACCTTCCTCTTCTCCATTGCCGATCAATCTGAGTATTCCCCCCTGTGTCATTATGTCACGGTTATACTGATCCATATAAAAAGAGCCATTTGAATGTGTTTAATTAACTGAGAGGCTTTAATTAGCTCTGACCGGGCAGAGGGCTGATGGGAGGGAAGCAGATGCCGAGCAGGAATCACTGGGATAAAACTGGCTGTAAGAATAAACAGGGGACCAACAAAGTGTCATTATAGTATAGTCAAGAGGGGCTTTTTTAGTATTTGAATTGGTTTTCTAATTTTAGCAGTGAATATGTTTCTAAAAATAGTTTAAACTGAGGAGAAAATATAGATGAGACAATCCATAGCACTTTTTTGGCTAAGTGTAATGTTAATCAAAACGGTGAATATGTTAAAATAGCATAGGTCGATTTTTTTGGGTCATGATTTTTTTTTACATCTTGCTTTACTGACAATATCATAGTGATTTTTAAAAAAAGCCAAGATAAACAACTTTTCTGTGTAAATTAAAGTTTTTATTTCATCAAATTTTTAGGAGATGGCGATCATTAAACACAATTTTCTCATCAAACTCATGCTTTAATGACATAGGCTGACACTGTTCCACAAAAAATATGTGAGATTAGTCCAAATTTCATTTGTTGAAACATCATAAAGATTTGAAATTTTACAAAGACATCACTCAGTGCAGACAGTTGTCTAGTTTCTCTTCAGTTTTTTTCTTATAAAATTGGATGATAGTAAAAAACAAAGGGATGTCTCCTCCACACCGAGAGAGGGTGTGCATGTGTGGATTTAAGGTCCTCCCCACTGCAAACACCTCTTGCCTTTACCAGAGTGAGGGGCAGCAGAGAGCGAGCAGATGTCGGGATGTGACCATCAGCGGAGGGATTTGAAGAGCTGGTGACCATGCAGGTGGAAAGAGCGTCCAAAATAAAGACATAAACTGGGGAAAAAACAAGAGGGCTGTGGATGCAGATAACGGCACGACGCGACACCCATCAGTGTGATTTACAGTCCAGTTGGCGTTGGTGGTGTTGGTGGCGGATTAATAACCAGTCATAAAGAAGTGGGTGATTGTGTGTTGCAGGAGGACAAGAGTGAAGGTGCTGATAGAGGAAAGGAGCGAGAGGAGGAGTGAGTGAAGGAGAGAGAGGGGAGTAGATAAAGCCGGAGGCAAGATCATGAGCTTTGCACTTCCCTACGGATCCCTGTCAGCTCGACCGAGTCCCAGCAGACGAGCTTTGGACTGGGAGCAGGAGCAGCTGGCCGTGCGACGACTCTCCTCTCCACGGGGTCTCGACCTCCTCAGTCCACCTCCTCTTCCTCGTCGACCCTCTGCGATCCCCGGCTACCTGCTGCCGCCTTACCAAGAGCAGGAGGAGCAGCTCCAGCAGCATCAGCAGCAGCAGCGTTTATCCTTGTCCGTGTGCTCAGAGGCCTCCCTGGCGCCCCCTGCAGCTCCACCTGTGGGCATTGCCCCACCCTGTTGCCGCCCAGTAGGAGTCATGCACCTCCTGCGCCTGGGTCTCCTGGCCTTCAGCTGTCTCTTCTGGGCAGCCGGCTTGGCCATCTTCACCCTGGGTGTGTGGGCGCAGATTTCACTGGCAGACTACATGCTGCTGTCTGCCAATCACTACCCCAATGCCCCACTCATCCTTCTGGCCACAGGGGCGGCTGTCACTGCCTGGGGTTTCCTGGGTTGTCTGGGGGTGGCTGCAAACCTGCCCTGCGTGCTGAGGGCTTATGGGTTCTTTCAACTTGCTGCACTCATAGCCGGTCTGGCAGCTGGACTCTCAGGTCTCTTCTATCGTGAAGACATCGCCGGAGGATTTCGCAGCGGCTTACAGAGAGCGGTGGCAGGCTACACAGAGGATGAAGGCCGTGCTGATGCATTAGATAGCCTCCAGAGAGCCCTGGAGTGTTGTGGAGCCGAGGGTTGGCGTGACTGGCTCACTTCGGACTGGGCCATTCAGCATATGACCTTCCTGCCCAGCGAGAACAGCACCTCTTTACTGCTGCCTGATAGCTGCTGCGTGAGGCGCAAAGGATGCAAGAATCGCCCTCTTCTGTCTGATGATAGTGAAGGAGTGGTGGCCGCAGGAATCCATTCACATGGCTGCTTCCGAAAAGTCTTCAGTTTGGTCAACGACAACGTCTTCCACATTGCCGCCACCGTGTTGGGATTGGCCTTCACCCAGATTGGAGGCATCGCCCTGGCTTGTCTGCTGGCCAACAAACTGGAACCAAGACAGCATCGACGTGTGGTGGCACATTAGTGATCAATTTTAAAAATTAGGCAACTTGCACTAAGGATTGGCCAATTTGTATATAACTAGGATTGGGAATGAACTTTGCCCTTGTAGAGTTGCGAACTGTTGGGAGTTATCTTTCATGTCTAAGTCTTGTTAATTTTTTGCACATACAGCGGCAGGTGAATGGCATTAGCTGGCCTTACAAGGCTCTAAAAGTGTGCATGAAAACTCGTTAATGTTTTGTTCCCAACTAAAAACAACATAGCGATCTGAATTTGCTCCTCTGCTTGTTTTTTTCTACAAATTTAGAGCATTTTCCATATTTAACTAATGTAAATGATACATTGATTCTCAGAAACTGTGCTTAAATAACTGGTCAAAATGAAAACTTGCAGTATTGCTTAATTTTCAAAAAAAAGTACCTTGTTTTAAGGTTGTGGAGAGTTTAAAAAAAAGGCAACAAAGCAGAAACTCCTCACTCTTTGCAACTCTATTTGCCTGACTTTGTCCTCTGCACAAGTAAAAAAAAGTTTGTTTTTTATTTAGTTAAGAAAGGGTTAGATATGTGACCTTAAGTTAATCATCTAGTTATTTGTGACCTACAAAGGGAAAATCTGGCATCACAAAATTGGGATTGGACATGACTTGGCAGCAGATTGTACATCTCAAAAAGCAGATGGCTGCACAAGGAGACTTTGATACCTGTTTTAGCTGTATGATTCAAATACTGGCATGGATTAGTATACTTTATTATGTAGGATGTATATAAATTAATCATTTTTATTTAGGGTTAAACTCCTCTTATTTTGGTTGGCACCTTTGGGACATTTTACTGCTGAATGCACAGGACTGTTCACCAGCAGTTTTCCACTTCAGATGATTTATACTGGCTCTGTCCAACAGATGTTCATGTGTAAAGTTTTTCCATTACAAAGACAACACTGAGAAAGACTGGTGCTTGTGAAAAGAGCTTAATAATACGTGGCTGTCTGTGTTGTTTTGTTCTGTTTCTGTCTGCCAGGCTGTAGTTGTTTCCACTGTGTTGAGGGGCTTTTGTAAAACGAATGCTCTACAATTGTTCCGTCCAGATGTTGCTAGAGTTTGTACATTCAAAAGCACAAAATTGTTTAAATTATTGAGTATTGTGACAAAATTTTTTTAACATTATTTCGAAAGTGTACCAAAACATTCACCCAAATGTTGTGTGAATCACTATTAGCATTAAAGCAGTGAGTTAAAATCTGGATTAGATTATTTAAATCAAGTTAAAATTGACTTAACAAATAGTTACACATCTTTATTTGCTATCTTGTGGAGGTTTAATTATCAGTTTTTGAGACAAAAACAAAATCTAAATCTCACTCCAGCTGGTTGATGTAATTGTCTAACTCACAGCAAGAAAGCTAATTTTTTTAAAAATGTGAAACTGTAACGTTAATGAATGTAAAAGTGCTTTATATCTTATATAAATTTATCACTCATGTCTTAAGATAATTGTATACATTCATTTGCCTTTCTGCAAACCACAACATCACACATCCCATTTTTCCTCTTCAGGATATACTGTTTTATTGCTCTTGTAAATACAATGTAGGACATATATCCCTCATTCATTAATATGTATTGACATAATCACCGACAGTGGAAACAAGCATGATTAAAACTGTAAACTATATCTGTCAATAAACAAAAAAATCTCTGCCTTAGTACAGATAATGAGACTGGGAATGGGAACGTCAAGGTCTGCTGCACTTGAATATATAAAATATATAAAAGGCAACAGCATTTTTGTAATGTAATATTGATGTAGTCCGGTATGCATAACACACAAAACAACACTAGTAAAGATGCACCTGCATAATATCTAATAAACATCTTGTGAATCCTTGATATCTTGTAGAGCATCTTTAGGGGTTTAAAGAAAATTTTTATCGCTTTTAAGTGGAAATAAGCAAAGACTACATCCGTCATCCAGACAGGTGGCAGCTTTAAACCTCCTGTCTGCATTTTTAAGACCCTTAGAAGCTTCAGATCTTTATTTTATGAGAAAGGCCTTTGCTGAAAGTGCTCCAGAGTGGTAAATTCTCAGAGCTGGGAATTGGTCAGTCCTAACCGGGACCTCTGGCCGACCAGCTCTGAATTATTGCTAACTAAATGACATCTCATTTCCACCACCTGAGACAATGGTGATTACATCTGACCTTGAAGGGGGAGACCAGAGAATCAGACACACTGCAGAGTGCGATAAAACACAACAGCATTTATTAGTTTATGAATCATGAACTATATCCTTTTCTCAAATTATGTAAAATTAAGCAGATTTTAATACATTTATCATTAAGTTCACCCTAAATCCCTCATGTATCAGTGTTGAGAGACAGAGAGGCTATGGGCTGCAGCCTCTAAACAACGACTACCAATTTCATGACCCAATTATGGTATTGATTAGCCTACATTATGGTCCAGTAAGGCTTGTGGATGGTTTCTGTCTGATTACACTGTCCTTGTTTAACCCATTTTGCCTGAGGTTGCTTAACCCCCACCAGCAGTTTCATCACACAAAAGATGAGCACTGTGAGACGTTCAAGCAACACCTTAAGTCGGGGAAACCACAAGGGGCATTTTACTCATACCTTTCATATCTAACCTCTGAATACTGTTTTGGGTTAGACGCTTTAATATGCACTAGTGATTACTTCTAGTCTGTCAAAACAAATGTTAACCAGAAAGGATGCAAAATGGCTACAGAGTGGTGCAGATTATAGTCACTATCAGATCTCCAAAGCCCCAAAATACTCCTTAAAGATGAGGAGCTGCGAAAAGAATATATAATCACTTAATTTGGGATGTTATGCATCACAACATACATATTTGAAGGTTTTTACATGTACATTATGATTCATGAAATAAAATCATTCAGTAGGCCATATAACAAACACTTTTATACATATTAAAAATACTTTTAAAGGCTGAAAAAATATATTCAGAAGTGTTTTAAAGTGCAAAAAATTGGGTTATATGTATTAAAATTACTGCGGTGTCTTTTATCCTTTTACGTTTTCAGCCTGCTAAGATAAATATGACTTTAGGCTCTTCACACGAATGGGTGTGTCTTTAAATCCTGCTTGCTGAACGTGATGACACGGGTCCCTGTTATTTGGATTTTGGCTGGCAGCACTTGGGGAATTAAGAAAACACCCTGCACCGTCTCTTTTTGACTCTTAGACCTTGAAAGTTTAGCTGGGATATGTCCAAATTTGATCTGTAAGTTGGACCATTTTGTCCTGATTGGCTTTCATTTTCAGAGCGAATGGCAGAGGATTGTTCATTATGTAGGCCAGATGGGAAGAATGTGAACCAGACTTGTCCAATGAATGTCTGACGTTTTTATAATAATTTGAAAAATGTGTTGTGGACTTAAGTGTAGACCTTTATCTGTACTCTCCGCCTCTTTAAGTCTGCCCTACATCTGACTCATTTTGGTCCTATGCAGTTTGCGCTGCAGTCTGTCCTCTGCCCCACATTTGACTCGGTCACCGCTCGTCCGTCGCTGCGCAAAAGCCGCTCCGCTGCGCCTGGAAATGTAGTTTTTTTACGCACAGCGAGATCTCCAAAATGGACTTAAAATCCGAACTCCTGAAGTCCATCTGGTACGCTTTCACATCGCTGGACGTCGAGAAGTGCGGAAAAGTGTCCAAATCGCAGTTAAAGGTAAGCAGGGGAAAAGTGTAGTCATTTTCAGATCAGGAAACTGAGAGGGGCGTCCACTGGGAAGAATAGAAACAGATTTTAATAGTTCTGCTTTTTTTGGGCTGAGGTCAAACAAAATGCATGAGTTTCTACAGCTGTCTTTATATGTTTTGGAACACAAGTGTATTATTTAAAGTTGCACTGTTTCGTAATGTGAGCACACAAATTCCCTTTGAGCCCACACAAGTACAAATGTTTGCCTTAGCTCTGAAACTTCTTCCAGCAGACACGTAACCTGCTCAGACAGGAGCTGAGGGAGCTGTGAGCCCACTTTCTGCCTGAAGCTCAAAGTCCAGATTTTCACTGTGGTCTGAAATTTAAACAGTGACACAGCACCTCCACCACCATGGGGTTTATTTTGAATTGAAAGGCAAAGCAAAGAGCTGCTAGTTGAGATTTTATTGCAGTTTTCCCCTTCGGTCTGTCTTTTTTTCTGCCATGTTGCCACATGTCTGACCGAGTCCCAGAGGAGAGAAGAATCCAGGGAAATAGCTGGAAGCTGTCCTGACTTGCTTACAGTGACTGGGAACAAGCCAACTGTGCATGTGTGTGTGTTTGTGGCTGTATGAAGAAATATGGGCTGCACTAAAGAAACCTGGAGATTATGAGATGTACCTTTACCTTTTTGCATTTAAAATTACATGACACCACCTGTATACTTATATATATGTGTGTGTGTGTGTGTGTGTGTGTGTGTGTGTGTGTGTGTGTGTGTGTTACCTCTTCAGGTGCTTTCTCACAACCTGTACACGGTGCTGAACATCCCACATGACCCTGTGGCTCTGGAGGAGCACTTTCAGGATGATGATGATGGGCCAGTGTCTAATCATGGCTACATGCCCTACCTCAACAAATATATACTGGATAAGGTGCAGCTGAAATAACCCACTTAGTTACAGTTACATATAAAAAGAAATTTTACATATCTATTTTTATATTTATTCATGTTTTATATGATAATTTGAGATTCTTAAATCTGCTTAAGTCTTGTAAATTTCATAATTTTAAAATTGTGGCTAGTTTTGCTACAGTAGTGCTCTATAAATAAAAAATAATGGATAATTGGTAATAATAAAGGTATTATCACACAAAACTATTACATACTACTTATGTTTTAGTTCAGTAAATTCACACATTACAAACTAATAACGGTACCAAATATATATTAATCCACTGCTGAAAATGGTCCCCAATGAGATTTTAACTTCAGTTTGAGTAACATTTGCTTTAAACTGCAGAACCAAGCTGTTGAAGGAATTTATTAAGGTTATTTTTTTTTCAAAGAAGTTATGTCTTACCTTTTCGAAGGTATTACAACTTCAGTCAGAATAAAATACATGTCACTGATGGAGCAGGGAATTTAGAGATATTTATGTCTGTTATTAAAACCATGTATTTGTAAAGTTTTAATCCTGCTGCGTTCAAGTTTTCAGTAATGTTGAGTCTTTTTCTGTCTTCAGGTCAAAGAGGGGATGTTTGACAAGGAGAAGTTTGACGACTTGTGCTGGATGATGACTAGGAAAAAGAACTTCAAGGGGGCAACACAGGGGGCGCTGCTATCTGAAAGAGACTGTTTCAAGCTCTTCTGTTTATTCAACCTCCTCTCTGAGGACCGTTACCCGCTGGTGATGATACCAGAGGAGGTAAAAATGTTGATGACAGTGGAGAGTTCGATGTATGAAATCAGAACATAATAATGGGAGCATCTTCATTTTAGGGACTTGATTGAGACCTGAATGATAAGGTTGGCTGGAAAGACTGAAGCCCTTTATACTTCTGTTTCAGTTTAATGCCTCAAAGTATAAAAGCAAACATTTGTATAGAAAACATGTTGATGTATATGCTGATAAATTGATATATGTTGATATAAATATGCATCCCTCAATGTCCACTGGGAAAATAAGGATAACAGACTAATAAATATTGCAGTAAAATAAGTTGACACCTGAGTTTTTGAGGCACTTTCACTGTGATCACCTGATTGCGAGAAAGAACCATTATGCTCCATGCAAACCCAGCATGGGTCCCAACAAAGTCACACAATTATACATTTTTTCAAAGCAGCAGAAGGCAAGTGCAAGTAAGTTGGTTAATGAGCCTCTTCCTTCCTGAGCTTCCTCCATAATGTCTCGAGTTTCCTGTCGACAGAGACCAAAATAAAACTGCTTCTGTACCATCAGCACAGTAGCTTTTCCTATGTACAGGTATATATATTGCAGAAATACACAGATACAATATGTCAGCAGCCTCAACAACAACAACAGCCTCATTTTTACTGTCAGTATTTTGTTTTTGTGCTCTCTCTTTTTGCAGAAACTCACAGTTTTCTCATATTTGAATGCATTTAGGTTGAGTATCTCCTCAAGAAAATCTCCACTGCAATGAGCCAGGAGTGGGATGGGAAGCCTTTGGAGGATTTGGTATCCCAGGATTCCCCAGGGCCAGATGAGGGCATATCTGTATGGAGCCTTCTGGAGCACATGGAAGCAGGCCGGCTGCTGAAGGTCACCAGCCCCGAGGCCTTCAGTCTGGCTTTGGATGAGGTTTTTTTGGAGATGTATCACAGCGTCCTCAAGAGGGTGAGTTTTGGTTTCGTTGTCTTCTCTCCTGTCTTCCTTGTCTTTCTTTCCTCTTCATGTCATCGCCTTGTTTCCAGGGTTACATGTGGAAAAAGGGGCATGTACGTCGGAACTGGACTGAGCGCTGGTTCGTGCTGAAGCCTTCCTCCATGGCTTACTACGTCAGCGAGGACCTAAAAGACAAGAGAGGGGAGATCCAGCTGGATAAGAGCTGTGTGGTAGAGGTGGGTGAGGAAATGTAATGTAAACAGTGAGTGTTTAATGTATGGTTTACAAGCAATCGCAGAGTTGGTCTTTTACAGCACACAAACCCTGTAATCCTTGTATTTATAACCATCACCTAACCATCAATTCAAAATTTGTTTTCTGTGTGTGCTTCTGTTTCAGCCTATTCCAGACAGGGAGGGGAAGCGCTGCATGATCTGTGTGAAAACCCATAATAAAACCTTTGAGATGAGTGCGTCTGACCAGAGACAGAAGGTGGAGTGGACTCAAGGTGTGTTGGTGTGTATAAATATTTGCATACAGAGTCAGACAGAACATTTAGTCTGCAGTGACCTACATGTGTGTGTTTACTCAGCTCAGTCTCTCTAATCTGTGTACAAATAACACAAATTTCATACTTACTTTATAATGTTTTTGTGACATAAATTGACATTTTTTCATAGTTTTTCAACCAATTTTTAAAAAAAATGAGCTATGATTTGTTAATATGTGAGATTTGGAAATGCAAATGGACTTTGTTGTTGATGGACAGAGCTAAGCTACCTGTTTCCCTTCGTTTCTAGTCTTCATGCTAAGCTAAGCAACTCTTAAAGATATTTTTGGGCTTTTATGCCTTTATTGGATAGGACAGATATGAAGGGGGGAGACAGAGAGAGAGGGGGTGATAACATGCGGAAAGGGTCAGTGTCGGAGTCGAACTCGTGACCACCGCATTGAGGACTAAGCCTCATACATGAGACGCCTGTGCTACCGATCAAGCTAAACTGGCGCCCTGCTAACCTAATCAACTAATGTCTGTAGCTGCATATTATACACACATACAGGAAACCGGTTTCAGTTAATAAAAAATTAGCACTCATTAGCATTTTACACTTAAAAAATGAGGTATTTCCATTTTTTTTTTTTTTTTTTTTTTTTTGGTTTTTAAAAAA
>JAPZDZ010000015.1:12789667-12800102 GCA_029783805.1 Acanthurus tennentii | reverse complement strand
TTTCAGTCTGGATATGACAGCAAAAGAACAATGGATAAGTTATTCCCTGCACCCACAGCTCTGTGCATTTGCCCAAAGACTGTTGTTTGAACTACAGAATGTACTTCCACATTTCGTTTTCACAGACACAAACAGTATTGAAGTTGGATTGAGAGAGAGAGAAATGCCCCCTCTTTTTTATCTAATGACATGGATCCTTACCATAACGGACTCCTGCTTCAACTTAAACAAGCAATCAAAGGGAGACAAGCAGTTAAAAATCACTACATGTACGGTCTATATTTACAGTATTTAATAGCTGTTTATAATTTATTGCAACCTTACAAACAGATAACATGTAGACAGAGACCTATAGAGATGTTTAACAGCCCACTACTCCTAGTTAATTAGCCACAGCAATTTTTAGAATTGAACAGTTTGATTAGTACTCCCAGTTCTGCTACGTCGTGCCTTGAACCATATGCCATGTTCATTATTACAGAAATGTGACATTTTAGTAAGCCCTTCTTAAAAAGTCATTCCTTCGAGCCGGATTTGAACCAGCGACCTAAGGATGCCTGGGAACTCCACTACAGTCCTCCGCTCTACCAACTGAGCTATCGAAGGGTTGGAACATGCAGCAGAAAGATACAAAAATAAAGGGTAAAGTGGGCTTGGCGCTAAGCAGGGGGCTATTGTTGTTGTAATCCACTTTATTTACCCACTCTTTTGTCAATGCAGTGGCAAAGAGAGGGGGAGCTGGTACTCTTTCACATATATTTTTTCACTCTGCGACCCTCTGTGTGTGAATAGGTATGACGAGGAGCAGACGCAGAGCGAAAATGCCGAGCGCGACCTACGAAGCCGCTCGGGTCAGTCCCTGGGGTCAAAGGGCACCAAGGGGAGTGCAGGCGTTCGCCCCACTGCTGCCACCTGGAAGTGACACGAAATCAGTGACTCTTAATGACTTCCTGTACATTACAACAGGGTCCAGCAGTGGGGCACAGGGGACAAGAAAGAACCACCCAGACTTTTTTTTGTTGTTTTTTTTAGCCCACCTATTTGACGGAGGACTGCTCCCTGTCTGCACATTTCACTGACTGAGGGCAGCAGGGGGCAACAAGCCTGCTGCAGGACGGGAGGAGAATCAACAATGTGTTCATATCTGGAGAGTTTAAAGGCTGGAGTGTTTGGCTGTTTGCATGAATGAGTAACTTAAATGTAGACATTATGTTTGTGGGGCTAAAGGTCAAAGCCAAGCTCACGTGTCTCAGCAACAGCAGCAAACAACAGTTCCCACCCCAGCCCAGGCTTCCTATGAAGATAAGGAAAAAATTCCCCAAAAACCTAAAAAAATCGATGAAATGCTTGGAGAGGAAGTTTAAAAGGATCTTTCGCCTCTGATGACTGTGGCTGCAGTAGACGCTGCTGCTGCTGCTGGGAAAATGGCAACAGCTCATATGAAAAGCTGTGAATTCTACACATCATCTGGATGATTGCAGAGTCCTGACACTTTGGCTTGACACACCGCACAGTTGCTTAAAGGGGAAGCTTTGTGAGATGAAATGTGTTAAGAGGAATGAAAGAGAGACAACAAGAGATAGGAACTTAGGAGTAATGATAGGCAGTTTTTAGACAGAATTAAAAGTAGTAAATGTATAAAAGCCCCAAAATAAAAAATTTATTATGTTTTTATAAGTGCATTATTAGTATGTATATGCAGGGGGGTTTCATTAAGATTGATTGTATATCGTACTGAGCTCTATTGCACTTTATTTCTTTATTTTTGCTTGAATATTATGTAGGTATGTTGCATTTTGAGTAATAACACTGACAACATATCTGCTGCACATCTACTACCGTAAATACAAATATATGGTGGGAATGTATGCATCCTACAAGTAGGGCTGAACAGTATTGGAAAAAGATTGCTTTTTTATTTTTTTGCAGTATTTAATGTGGTATTTTTATTGTTTGGCTATTTTATCAGATACTTGCAATTTTTGCTTTATAATCATTTGAAAAGAATGTGACACTTAGGTTTTGATTAGGGTTGTTTTATGAAATAGTGGTGTGTGGTTTAATGTTTTTATCTCATTCAGTTTGGCTGAGTATAATCACCCATCAGTCCAGGCCTGATTGTTATAATTAATACTTTATTTACTCTTAAAGGAGGGGCGTGTCTCTGGATAAAATGAAGGTGTTAACAGGGCTCCACTGAGGAAATATTTCTGTGGCCCAGTTGTGATTAAATCAAGCTGTTCAGTTCTGCTGTGATGTAGAAACCCAGTTGGTGCTTATTAAAGTTAAATAAATTTTGGTTTCTTTATGTGGAAGAAAATTTGTCACTGGTTATGTTACAGCCTTGTTTGTTTGCTTTTTTTAGTTAACGAAATTTCTATTTAACCCTCTTAAATAATGATTATTTTTTTCTTGTCACCTCACTGTGGACAAGGGCCGTAAAGCCTTTGATGAATCTAATCTGTCTGGAGTTTAGATTAATCAGAGGTCAATCCTTCAAAAGGCAAATGACCTTTTTGTTCTTTATGTAGAGTAGTTCTCTGCATGGCACCGTTCCTTGACCTTCAAGGTTTAACACGCCTCTTCCCACCACCACCTCCACCACCTTGCTATTTCCTCCTGACCCTGAAGCTACTTACTACACATGTAGAATAACAGCTCATTGACGAGTGTAAGCCACAGATATGTTGGTCTATACTCAAATTTATCTACCTGTCTGAGTTGTGTCAGTCTTTTTTAAGGCTGTTAGACACGCAGAGCCCCCTGTGCTAGACTATATTTACTGAATTAGCTCTGAGATATGTCTAGTAGTTAAATGAGGAAGTTTCTGGTTATATTTGGCTGCTGGTTTTCTTCATTGTGGTTTTAAATTGTGCAGCTCATGAGTTGTACACGACACAAGCTTTTCAGTTTTTAGCTTTATGGTAATGAAAATGTTTTGCAAGAGAAATGCATTGTTTTCCTTTTGGTTTTTGTCTTCCTCTCAATAAAACATCTTTATTGGTGCTGCCTTGACAACAAATAAATGTTCTTTTTTTTTGGAGCAAGGGGAAGTGGAAAATATTTTGTTGTGATTTGGATGGACTGGTCTTTTTGTTCTTTGAAAAAGTATGTGTTAATTAACAGCATTTAAATGTTTGACCTCAGTATATTTAAAACTTAAGTTAGGGCTGGATCAGCAAGTGGGCAACCATCCTGAGAGACTCTAAAGTATATGATGCCACATTATTAATTTTATTTGTTGTGTTTATTTCGTCATTCCTCTGTTGTCATGTGATTGTGACATATTTTCAGACCCCCTTGAAAAAGAGATGATAAACCTGAAGGAGTTTATCCTTATAAATACATTAGAAATGTAAATGTTTCTGTTTCTTAGTTTGTTCCATGAATTTAAAAAAAAAGCTTTAATAAGTGTAACTCTCAGGGAGGCCCTGGAAGTATCTGTAGGGCCCCCACAGGGCCCCAGACCTCACAATGGGAACTGGAGCTAAGGGTGCCTCAACCCAAAGAAACTAGAAAAAGTTTTTTGAGGGTTGTGACGTATGACAGCCGCGCCTCTCCCCAGTTTGCATAAAGCTGTCAAGTCTCAATAGTGCAAGATCGGATGTGGGTGGATTTCGAAATAAAGTTTTCATAACGTTACTCTTCAGAATAATGAAGCTGCCGTGGCGTTAAAGCAGACCTCAATACCAGAAGCTCAGCCATGTTGTTTGGAATAAGTTTGATGCTATGTTTATGCAGCATAAGTTGCACCTGTCATTTTGTCTGTAAATACAATACTCTCAAGTATTTCCAATTAAAATTGTGTACTTTTCAATGTTGTATGTTAACAAAAAAATAGTGATCAACAATGCAAAAATTGCTTTCAACAGTCATACAGAATGATATGTTTTGTAATGATAGAATTGTCCATTATATTAAATGGATTATTAATACTCTTGGTTTGATTTTAAGGTGACATTTAACTGTTTTAGCTGGTCGAGGAAGAGCTACTTTTGTATAGTCCTACACAGATTAATCTTAACTCATGTAACACACTTTTCAAGTGTAATTACTTAACCACCACGTAATTACATTATGTGTACTTAGCCAATTAAGTTCCCGACGCTGGTACTGTTTATCACGTAAACAAAAGACACAACTCCTTCACTACTAGTCTTATTTTGAAATGTCATGACCGGAAGAGCTGTGCCGTACTGGGTAACTGACGGTTGTGTCAGTCAGTCAGTCAATCGATGGTGCCGCTGCTGAGCAGAAAAACGGGTGAAAAGATTTGTAAATTGGCACCAACAAGAGAACTAACTCTTCGGTCAAACTTAACCATCTAGAGGAATAAACTTGTGCCAGGTAAGCTCTAACAAAGACATTTACGTAGTGCGTTTAACTTTTTATGAAAGGGGCTGTGGCTAATTCGCTAACATCAGAGCTACACAGGGGCTAACCTTAAAGTTAACGTTAAGTTACTTCCCGATGGAAACTGTATACTGTGATGTTCATAAAAACTTAAAACTATTTAACTAAGTAAAGGTTGTTGTAATGACAGTGCCTGGGTGATCTCAGACGTGTAATGTAACGTAAAATTGAAGTTTCTCCATTTCACCATTGACTGATTCTAGCGTTTACGTTACAGCGCGACTGCAGTATTTTGGGTACTTCGGGTATTAAAAGTCCAAAGACTGTTGCTAAGCTAGCACCGTTGGGATGTGGTTTGTGAATGCTGCTGTAGTTAATAAAGGCCTGAATTTTGGTTCCTGTGAATCAGCTAAATTATGCAGTTGCCTCAAAACGTTATGCCCCAGCTGTTTAGTTTTCCTAGGGGGAGACTGGTGTTTCATTGCATGGAGGATAAAGGGCGGGGCAGGTTTCGCAAGTAAAGATAACCCCCTGGTCCATGTCATGCCGTTACGCATAGCATAATTGCAACAATACAGCATTTTGTCATTTGCTGTGGGGTAACGTGTCGCAGCTCCTGCTACCTGCTTACTTTCATTTTAGGGTTGCCCTATGCTCTGTTCTGAGTACAGCCAGTGCTTCGATTTGCGCAGTACCAGCTGGCTGCCAAGTTCAGTCATGACTCCTGTACAGCATTTTAAACACACGACACTTGAACAGAAAGAAATGTGGGGTTTCTCATAAGAGTCAGGGCTTGGGTGGCTGTAATATTTAGATCAATTACAGTCAAATACCTGACTTGATTAATCACGTGAAGCAGGGAAGAGGGAACCTACTGAGCATGACAAATAGGCAATAGTCATGATATTGTCATGAATCAGTGGAAGTTATCAGTCATCACAGTCATGCAGCTGGGGTATTTTGACAAGCTTAGTGATCTTATACTATGTGGTTTGTCAGGGGAGTGGTGTTGTCAGGGTATTGCAGTAGCGAAAGCTCTCTGGAAAAGATGTTGTTTCCTTTTTTTCAGGTGGGTTGAGGGTAGGAGGTTATGTGAACCGACTGCTCCTTCACAAAACTAAGCTAAACTTAGAATGGGTATTCCAGTTTTGACTGGGGGCACTGCTTTCCAATTAGAGGGATCTTTCTTTTGTATTCTCCAAGAGCACACAAGAAGCAGTTACAGGGATATGAGCCATTGTTGGTATGAGAAAACATGATCTCCCTCCCGCTAAAAGTAATCCAAGAAGTACAAAAAGTAGACTGATTGTATTTTACATTCTCTCAATGCGCCATTATTGAACTAACTAGCTAAAGAAAATTTACCTGCAATTACTTTGATTAATTCAGCTTGGCTTTATTTCTATAATGTTTTTTAGACCAAAGAATAATCAACTTATCGCTGCAATGATAAGCAAAGAGAAAGGAATTTCAAGCAAAAATGCCAAGCATTTGCTGGTAGCAGCTCCTTAAATATGGGTATTTTCTCTTTGTCCTGGTTTTATATCATTTTAAACTTAATGTTTTGGTTAATGGGCTTGTTAGTCTTAAATAAAAATAAAGATGTTACTTGATTTCTCAGAAGTTATAGTGCTTCATAGACTAACCAATTATTGTTAATGACATTAGTTACATGTAGCCCTTATTCACATTCCTTCTTGCTATTGTAAGCACATTAAATTTGCTTCAGAAAGCCTAAACTGCCTAAGTGCAGTATTTGGTTCCTATGTGATCCGTGTTTGTGAAAGAATTTGCTATTGTGTGCATAGCAGATGAACTTCTGTGTTCATGGCACTTTCCTGAAAAGTCTGCAGCTTTAAATGCATCACATGAGAAACCACTCTGTGTGCAGGACAGGGGCTTCCACAGGAAAAAGTGCCTGACGGTTACGTCAGGATCTCCCCTTCCCTGTCATGTAATACTGAATTTCCCTCCATTATGTTCCTTTCTTTGCTGCGGGCTTGTCCAGTGGAAAATGCCTGAAGTGTGGAACAAATGCCATTGTTTCTCCCTGACCATGGAGCATAGGGTTTTCGAGCAGGCGGACTGGTCAGTTATGTTGAGGCTACAGTTGACCTGGTGTTGTTGGACCAACTGTTTTAGTGTCTGGTGTTTTGGAGCCTCTTAACCACAGAATAAAGTTTTGTCAGTGATCTCTATAAAGACTGGATAGTTGGGAGTGTGTTATTGAGAGAATCCACATTTGAAATGCAGTATTCCTGTGAGATCAGCAGTCAGTGCAGCTGTTGAGCTCACATGAGGAAGGAGGGCAGAGGTGATTGAGTGACAGGGAAAGAAAATCAAGGTCATGACCTATGATTGCCATGGAAACTCCTGACCCTCAAGCTTGTGCACAAGTGTGCATAAGAGAGAAAGAAGCAAAGGAATGATTGTATTTTTTTCTCTCATAGCCCAGTCGGGATTTAGCAACGTCCTGCTGTGAAACCGCAATATTGAGGGGATAGACCAGTTCAGCTGCACTCCCTGCCTGTGAGATATTGCAAGCTTTTATGCAACGCAGGAAGGAAATGGAAAGAGACAAAAAAAATCACCCTGGTTAGATAAGCAATTTTAATGTTATTATGACATCAAGGCGCTGTGAGGTACAACACTGGCAGAGTATTGACTTAAGCTTGCTTCTCTATTCATTAAGTCTGAATGATTAGAATTAACATAAAGGATATAAGTGAGTTGGGTGTTGTTTTTTTAAAGTAGTAGTCAGTAGATTATTTTCATAATGATTTAATTTGACGGTTCTCTTTGGACTCATTGTTAGTCAGAAAATAATGAAAAACTAATATCACATTTTTTAAAGACAGGATTCTCTGGTTGCAGCCTCTCTAGTTTGACAGTTTGCTTGCTAGTTAGTTTTGACTGCTGACCAGACAAAACAAGACATTTTAGGGTAATAACTATGAAATTGTGATGGGAATTTTTCACTATTTTGTAGACCAAACAATAAATGTAGTTTTGGTCAGCAGGTGAATAGATAATGGAAATAATGACTGCAAATAGCTGGAAAGAAAGACTAGCAGATTCCTAAACAATACGAGAAGTAAGTCATGCATTTAGAGTAGATTCTTGCTTACATCGACAGTGATGTAGATGAGCCTGAGAGGTTTCAATATTTAGAAGGAAACTAAACATGACACAGCAGCTATGAGGAAAACTCCATTTGCTGCACACTCCTGTCCCCTCTGCAGCAGTTACTGATTACTTGTCCAGCCAGACTGTGTTAGTACGAAAATATTGACATTGTATGACATTAATCTGAAGATGTCCTTGCTGAAATCTGTTGATAAGAGTTTGTTCTGAAGTGATAAAGCACCACTCGGGTTGCTCTCACAGCACGCTGATTAGACTTTGCACACAGTTAATATAAACACTCACAGCTTTAAGACAGATATGGATGTGCCCGTCAGTTTTATGTGTGCCCATCTCTGTGGTGTGTGTGTCCTGTTGTGTCCTGCTTCTCAGCTCTGCTCATGCCACTATATCTCTGTGACAACCCTAAGGGCATTCTGAGAAATGAACATGGGGTGAATAGACAGTTTGCTGGTGGTTTGTGGGAAAGAATATGCTCTTGTACACAAGGCTAGTATTTCCTACATTTTGCTTACCTTGTCTCTTCCTTTAGTTGCGTCCTCTTCTCCAATTTTCCAGTGCCAGTGCCCGTCGAAAAAGGTCATTGACATCTCATGTGTCTTTTACTGAGACATGACTCAGGGCTTCTTTTTCCAGCAGCATAGTACAGTAAGCTACCATGTGCTTTTTTTAACACACATGGTCATCTCTTGCTTTTGCTGTCTCAATGTCTGCCTCTCCTCACCATTTTTAGCTAACTGCCTGTTGCAGACAGCTGTTGCTCTCTGAGCCTTTATCTACAATATCAACAAACTACTGACATTTGTTAACACTACATCAAATGTGTGTGTTTGTAGAATGAGTCAGATGAGTAGAGACAGTGTGGGAACTTGCTTAACATCTCAGGGTTCATTTTTGGCATGGTAGCATTGAGGAATGCAAATTTGTTCACATTTATCTGCTGCTGGCCTCTATCTGCAACCAAATTCCAGCATGCTCAGTACCTTTGCTTATCAGACGTTAGTGGATATCATTGTTGTGTTAAATTACGTAATCACTAAGCCTGTAATCTAAGAACCCCAATTCAGCCAAGTCTCTCTGCAGTGTTGATGAAATCATGCATTTGTTGGCAGGATAGACGGTTTTGTTGGTTCATTTGTCACATCAAATTTAGATGTCAAACACACAATGCCAGATCGCCATTTCTCCACCGTACTTTTCTCAATAAATTCTCCTCATTCCCATGTGATTTTTTTGTATGCATGTGAATACCAGCATACAGTGTTGAGTTTTCCGGCTTGCTCCTGCAGAGTGACAGAGTGAATGGACTTAGACCTCGACTTAGTCAACAACATTGTTTACAGTACTGGGTCAAGCCTCGTTCAATTGTTTAACACAGTCACCATGTCCTACAGAGCCAAGGGTGTGCGGACGGCTGTTCCTGTTTGCTGTTGATTACATCAGGCCTGGGAAAGAACTCTTGTGATGAAGGAATTGCTAATGAATTGCTGTCGCTTGAGATTATTTGACAATGCAAGGTCATTTTACATTGATTTGCTCCAACATTATCAATCTTTAAAAGGTCCGTACACATAAATGTCTTCTAAAAGTATAACTACTTTCACAGTTTTAATTACAAAGTAGAAAGTAATGTGATCTTTGATTTTGTTGATTATAGCCCTTATTTAGTGTGTATAGCAAAAGCATAACGCAAAAACTACTAAAACTGTAATTTATACATATTTTATGCTGATTTGGTCATGCTGTCAGCAGAAGTTTGTGCTCAGCAGAGTTTAATCTGAGAAGATATGTTGCCATGTTTAGAAAAGATATTTGTGGCTCGTTCCATTTGTCCCTTGTGTGTCCCTCTCCTGGGCTGCAGCAGTGATTGGTGCATGACAAATATGGACAGCTGGTAGGGAAATTCAGAAGGGACAAGAGGACAACATCATTTTTCTGTTTTATGCACACACACGCCTCGCTGAATCAGACTGTATTATATCTCACCAGTGATCACAAGGATAGGTTGTTTCTTCGAAAAGTAGGCAGTCCACACAGGCCACTAATATGCATGCTTATGAGAGTTTGAGGCAACAGAAAACTTTGGACTTCTGTAAACAGTATTTTTTGTTTGTGTGTGTAACCAATTTTTTTAGACATAGACTGATATTTGAATCTGAAGATATACCGGAGCTGTCTTGAATGCTAGTTATGTAGCCTCTGTAGTAATCAAAGGCAGTCATGTAAAGTTTCATGGCCATTACTTTGTTACCGTAACATTGATATGTAGCTCAAATGTTTAATTTTCAGGTCTTTTTGCAAATTGCTGTCAGTTGATAAAATATTATTAACTCTTCAGTACTGACTGCTTTGCTGTTGCTTGCTCTAAAAAGAAAATTCAGTACATATTTTAATTATTTGCCTTGTTGTCACAGTCTCATTAATTAGCAATATTCAGGAGCTGAGTCAAAATATTGTCATACTTGACGTGTTACTCTGACAGTTATGTCTATCATCAAGGCAATCTTTCATGAGGAAGTCGAGTAAAATGAAACATATAGTTTTCTCTGTAAATAGTGACGGACAACATCTGTTTGTGGCAGTGTGTGTGTTTGACTGTTTGAACGATCTGATTGTAAACTACAAATACAGTTAAAGGGGAGATTGTTCCCCAGCTAGCATCGACCACAATAACACCCTCTGTCCCATTCCTGCCCTGGAGGACACGGGCCACTGACCATTGACCAACATGCACACACACAAACACACACACCCACACACACACACACACATTAAGCATTATCCCTTATCCTCTTGCTGTCTCACTCCGCTGAAAGAGGTCCTGTGTGTTCACACTTGGCACTAAAGTGCATCTTGTGTGATCAGATCACAAGTGGACGGCCCTTAAAAAGAGATATTTTTAGAGGTATTTTACAGATGATACTGATGTTTAATGTGT
>JAPZDZ010000015.1:12764934-12783562 GCA_029783805.1 Acanthurus tennentii | reverse complement strand
CTGACTGTCAGTTCTTTTTAACCTTTAATCTCTGACCCCACAGTGGCCCTTCCACTTATCATTCTGTCCATGTTTGGCCTGCAGTACGTCACATGATGCCACAACAGCCAGACTATGAGTCTCTGAGGTCATGACCAAAAGACTTATTGATCTTAAAATGTTTGAGAGGCCTCAATAAAAGGAGGGCAGACAAGCTTTTGGACAGCTCTGAGGTCATACTTACTATTGTACTACATCATTTGTATGAAGAATGGGCAGTGCTGTCCGATCTTGTTGATTTATTTAGGCCATCTATCTCCAACAAAAGATTGATATCATGCTGTCATGTTGAGATGGATACTGGAAATTTCCAGCAAGATTCAAGTAAGCTTTTTAAAACAGAGTCTGTAGATCTTCATCAAAAAATTTAAGTCCAGGAATGTTACTGGTCCTGTGGGGCGAGTGGCTTTTCAGCAATATTTCTAATTGTCTAAATGCGATAAAACATTTTCTTGTCTTTAACTGTCGCTGGATCGTCCCTCTTTTCTCTCCTTGGTTAGTCTCTGGTGGAGGGGAGTCTCCTTGCTGCTACATTTCTTTCCATTAGGTGAAGGATACTGTGTGTGGTTTTGTCTCTCATTGCATCTGGCCGTCCCACTGTAATAAATATACACACACACACGTATGCATAGTTTCAAAATCCAGTCAGTGTCACAGTCTGAGAAATGTTTGTCTTATTTTTGGTCTGTGTTGAATTGTGTGTGTAATGCTGTGCACATGCCTGCAGCTTTTTTTCCCCCACTACTATCTGTGAAGGCACGTCTTTGAACCAAGCACAACGGCTTGGCTTTCACCGTTTGACACATTGTGATCTCAAATTGTTTGACTCCAACGTGTGTCTGTGTGTGTCTACCAGGACTGGTCCATAGACCTGAATCGAACCCTGAGCAGACGAGAGAAGAAGAAGCCGTCGGAGGGCGTCACTCTGACAGGCATCAGTCAGACTGGGTCAGACCAGCCTGTTCAGCCTGCCAAGACCAGCAGCAGGTAGATATCTGATCGCTCACTGACTCACCTTTTCTGTCTCTAGCAAACACACAAAAAATTGAGCACCTAATTCCTGAATCCACACACAAGCACACTCACTCACTCACTCACTCTTTCTCATCCACATCAGAGATAATCCTCACAAGGAATGCTTGTAAAACAAAAGTTGCGTAAGGGAAGCTCCTGGAGTGACGTATAGTTCTTGGGCTGTTCTCCATGGTAACAGTAAACATATTGTTGCAGTGTGTCGGAAAAGAATTTATCCCCGCAAGACTGGAGTCGGCTGGTACATAGTTGACTGGGAGCCAAAAAGTAATGTGGAAATATTACTCACACACCGAAACCTTCATAGCATGAATATTAGCACTAGGAAGTTCAAAGAAGGACTGCTTTGATTAGATTAGAGTTCGAGTAAGACACCTGCACCTGGTTTAGCAAGTTTGTGATCAACAAAAAGGAATATTTAAAGAAACTTTTGCTCAATAACATGTTTTTAAGGCAGGGGAACAGTGTATTTTTCAAAGACTTGTTTGATTTTTGAAGCCTGGTTGTCTAAAAATTCATATTTTTTTGTCCCTTGAGAATTTGATGATATGTAGTGGAATTTGAGCTTGAGTTTTGAGCCTCTTCATGTTTGATTGTCAGTTGTTGGTAGTATGATGTAATCTTTTTAAACTAAGATAAGATGAGTAGTCTCTCGAGAAATGTGTTGTGGCAACAGCACCAAGGACATAACAGTGGTTCATGGAAACGACAACAAACAGCTGATTAAGATATAAGCTTGCCAGCTACGTATCCATTATCACATTAAAAAGCACATCACACTGTCAGCGCACCAGGCAGACATTTATAAAGATGTGTGTTCAGTTTAACTGGAAAATAAGAGGTTCACTCAGCTCCTGCAGCGTTAACCTAATTGCAGAAGTTTCTATGAGTGTAATATTTATTGCTGAGGATATTAAGTGAAGTTAATTTATGTCTTGTCCTCTGTTGGGCCAATCTGTTAAAATTACTGTGCCCTGACTCTTTACATTCCTTTGTAAGAGGTTCCCTCATTTTACTGTACAAACACCTGCTGTCTCTCCTTGTCTAAACATTAGTGCAAAGTGGTGTGTATACAGATGTGATGAGAGCACTAGAGGAGTGTATTGAGGAGTCAACAAAGGGAATGTCAGGCATGGAAAGCATGTGGCCTCTGAACTTAGGAAATTTGACTGCTTCTCCCCCAACCGGCATTAATGGCACATTGTTTTCTTGTCACTTCCTGCATATATGGGTGTGACCGAAGGATTTTGTGTATTTGCAGAGCCTGGATATTATCAGAAACAATTTCTATTATCTTTCTATAGTCACAGCTATAGCATAGGGTCAAATATAGACTTCACTTTGAAGGTTGTTCAGCTTATCTCGAGTGTAGTTACAGAAGGATTTTATCAGCATCAGAAAACCAACCCTAATTCATATCAGTGTATTATAATTTTTTTGTCTGAAGCTTAAATGCACATGGTTTTATCACCCACTGGATAAGACAATAATGCAGCTCTTTGAGTACTTAGGTTCATAGCTATAAGGGCAGGTTTGTTTGTTGATTGAAACCATCCAAAGTTACATTGTGCCAGACTCCCATCAGAGCAGTGTTTGTTGTAATAACTCCTCAGGCTCAACTCACAGCAAAGCATGGCATGACTATGCAAACAAAGGCGTTCACATTTCTCTGCTTCACACTCTCAGGGGCCATCTGTTGTATACTAATGTTCATGGTCCAGCAATTCTGTAAACAGGGAGTAGAAACACTGTGTTTCCTCTAATACAGATGGAGGTTAGTGGGTTTGTTCCTTGATGCTAAAAGTGACAGTGGCTGGAAGTAAAATGCACTCATGTGGCTTCTAAAGAAAGATTTAGCACCTTCACAACCTGACTGAGCTGACAGTTAAATGTTTGATGTTTCACCCAGGAGGTGTCATCTTATTGTTTTTACAGCTTTTTGTTAATCAGGATATGATATCTGTAGATTTTGCCGGAGGCATTTACATAAGAACAAGTAAAATTGTTGTCATGGTGTCTTTTCTGTCTGCGTTGGTTTTAAAACACAGTTGTTTGTCAACTTTTTGTATTGCCTTGTTGTTACTTATACTTATGTTACAAGTGCCACTGTCCATGATGCATTTCATAATGATGCTGTTAAATTTTTTTTATTCTTTAGTCTAGTTAATGATAATAGGATTAGATCTTTGATTCAAACGAAGGGTGAATAAAAACAGGCTTCTCATTAGTATTTAGTAACCATTATTTTTGTAGCCTGAAGAGTCTCAGTCTAAGTTGAAGTAAAGTCTAAGTTATATTTGGTCCAGAATATGAAAAGTAGTTGCAGTTAAAATCAGAAGTTAACCTTTGACTTCACCTTTGCCTGACTTCATCATTCCTTGAATTCGTCCACTGGTTACGTGTGTTACAGGTGTGTCTTTACTGTATGTGTGTATGCATGACAACAACCCATCTCTCACTGTGTCCCATGTTGTTAGCCTGACTGTGCCAAATAAAACAGCACCAGTGGGCTCGAACCCATTTGAAGACGACGAAGATGAGGAGGAGGAGGAGGAGATGGTGGCGGAGCAGACCAGTGTCAACCACAACAGTGTGAATAAAGAGGAAATAAAAACGTTGGTGAACAGGAGGAAAAACTCCGCCCATCCACAACCTCCCTGCCTTTTCTGTTTCTTTCGTGGATTTCTGCTCTTGCCGTTTCTTTATTTTCATTACTTTGCCTCCTTCTTCCTTGTAACCCTCTCTCCTTCCTCAGGTGGCAAGTTGTTGTTTTGCTCTGCATGGTCAGTGAAATAGCATTGCACACAAAGCCAGTGTGTGTGTCCGTCCTTTGCTCCTAACAGTGTCATGTCTCACAGAACATCACATGTCATGCGCATGGAGGCGCATGTCTCTGCTGTGGGAAAACCAGTATTTTTCTGTCTTACAGTCAGATCTAAACATCTTGCATGTTACAGCCTGTTAATTGCTGGACAATTAACAGACTGCATAACATCAAAAGAAGAGTATGTTCAAGTACATATGCATGAAAAACGCAATTCAGCCTTTGGCTAAAAAGTCATATATTGCATTTTTTGCCATAAATCCACCTAAATACCTTACTTAACTGCAGAAGAAATGCAGCCTCAACAGAAGGTTTTCAATAAGAGACCACATGAAAAGATCTGACTGTAAAATCTTTTGTGTGTGCTGGTGTTTTTTAACTTCTAACGCTGTCAGAGCCCTGTTTTCTTTGATGTTTAGGTGGCTCCCTCTGTTGGCCGTTCCAGTTCAAATCCAATCATGCATTCTCAACAATGATTTGTCCTGCTTGGTCTCATGTCGCTGTATTTTTACATGTGCCTTTTGATATGCAGTCATGTTGTTTCGTTGCATTGCCTACTGTCAGCATTGTGCACACGCCAACTTTTTAAGTGGCATCAAAGCGATTTTTAAATCACTTGTCATGCTGCCTGAACTGAATGCTTGCTTTGTAGCCTTAAGGAAGCATGTTTTCCACTTATTTAGAACTGAAAGGAGAATGTTTTCAGGATGAATCACAAAGTTGTCCCTGGATACTTTTTATTTGTGTTTTTCAGTTTATGTCTTTGGGATTTTGTACTGCTTTTATTTTTTTTTCTCTCTTATAACTTTATACTTTTGTCCCTGCTTTGCCCCGTAGATGCAATGAGGCCCTGAGGTAAAAATGAAAATATATTTTCTAATTTCATGGTTTGTCTGTCAATCCAGTGCGAGCAGTGCGGAGAAGACTCCAGACTGGTCAGATGAAGACACAGCCGGTAACCCTTTCTCTACCAATGGTGATGGAAATCCATTTGAAGATGAGCCGACCTCACCAGTCCTATCTGTGCCTGTCAAAGCCCTCTATGATTATGAAGGACAGGAACAGGATGAGCTGAGTTTCAAAGCAGGTACATGGCAAGGATAGTGTAAAAAGCTCCAAAATATGAAGACAATAACAGCGAAAAGTTTGGCAAATTCTGTCAGATCCCATTGGGTTTCTGGAATGCAAATATTTATCCTTTCTTCCTTCTTTCTCCAGGGGATGAGTTCACTAAAATTGGGGAGGAAGATGATCAGGGTTGGTGCAAAGGCCGGCTCAAGGATGGACAAACAGGTCTCTACCCTGCTAACTATGTTGAAGACATCCAGTAATTGATCATACCCCAGTTAATAAATGTGAAGACAGAAGAAAGTGGTTTGTTGCGAAATGCCAGTGCGGCTGGAAAAAAAAAAGGGCTCTGCCTTATTCTCAAACCTTTTCTCCCTGTTGGTGAGGACTGGACTGGTGTGGGAGAAGGACAGAGTGAAGAAGTTTCTGATCACAAAAGGACCTCTTGAGATATTGTTGCTTGCCACAGATTGACCCTCATCAAAACGAAGTGCAGAGGTGGCAATTATCCACCAGAATCCCTGATTCTACACAAGGAAGATCACAGAGAAAAAAATGCTGTCATTGTATATGTTACTTAGAACCCCATTTATGCTGTTACAAAAATAATAGCCTTACAGTTATATATTAGATAAGGAACAATGAAAAATTTATTTGTGAATTTATATACTGTTTAAACGAAACACTGGGATGACAGTCTGACAGATCGTCTTGCAATTTTACATGCAACCTTAATATGCTAGCCACTATGGATTCATTAAGGGAGATGGCCCTCTTTACAACCGTATTGATCTACTTTGGTTTAAGACCATTTCTACCTGTTAGAATAAAGTCCATAAATGTTGTACACCTTTTTTTTTTTGACAATGTAGGACCTTAATTTGAAATTACTGCATCAGATTTAACTTGATTTTTAACTAGTGCTTTCATTGTTCTATCATTCCTTTTCAGGGTTTTGTTTTTCCATTCAGTTCTTTAAATGTTCTGTTTATTTTTGAGGAATGATAAAGATCAGTAGAGCCTTATAATAAAACATAGTCTTCCTTTTGGTCACAGTGGATAGGTTCCTCTTGTCACTGCAATTGAATGTATATTCACTGATTGTATTTTCTCACTTACTGATTGTTCACTTTTGTAAATGTTAGTTTATGCAACCGATGACCTTTTAACCACCCGAGCAACTGTCCTCAAGCTCTTCACATAGATCCCTCTGCTTTCTGTTGATTGTATATTTTAATGCTATAAGCAACACTGAAAGTTTTTCACATAAGTTTATCTCACTTGAATCTCCATGTTTTAATCCTCTCACTTCTTGGTAAATGTCGAGTAATGGGAGAGTATTTAGTGTTTTGGTTTTTTGTTTTTCTTGAAAATATATTACAAGTTATAGCAATAAAACCATAGCCAGGTATGCGGTTGCATACGTGCATGTAAATAGCCTGGATGAAACATATTAGAACAAATTAAGCATCAGGATCAGGTGATATGTAGATGGAAATTGATGATTGTTAATTTATGATGCCACAAGTGCTTTTGTTCTATTCTTGTTAGAATGCTGTGACTGAGAATCAGTGTGTATAATAGTTGAGTATTTTATGGCAAATATCCCTTGAATCTGTTATTGTCTTTTATTTGTAAATACAATACTTTCCCCCCCTCACAGAAGGCCAATGACAAAATCAATTTTTAATTTTCTCTCTGGAGAAAGACATGAATAACTATACCTGATTTCATGATATGTTATGATGATCAAGTTTTTTTTTTCAGCTTGCATTTTTGCCAAGATGAACTGCAGGCTTTTTACTTTTGCAAGTCCCATTGTTGTTAATTTCCCAATGTATCAATTAAATCTTTGAAAAATGCTTTTTAATGCCTTCAACTGCAGCACGAGAGGAAGATGAATATTGTTGTCTCTAATAATAGTGAGAAAGGAGATGTTTTGCCATGTTTTCAGGGCATGCTGTCGTCAAAACGCAGCAACAGCTGTACTTGCACAGGAAGGTTTGTAAATGTTGTCCCACAACATAATAAATGGATTTATTGGAAAACAAATTTTGTATTTGTTTTGAGTACTGATTTTATATAATTTTATTTTATCTTCACCTATTATGTCAAGATATTCACTGGAGCTATAATGGCTTTTTTTGTAAATATAATCAAAAATTGAATATGATTTTAGAGTAAAGGAATAAGAGATTTTTATGTGTGACATTGTTGCATAAAGGTAGACTTTTTTTTTTTTTTAATTATGTAACTCCAAATACTCAAACATGCCAGTAAAGGACCAAGAGAAAATAACTTCATATAAAATGTATTTTGATATATATTGCATCCTAAAAAAAAAAAATCTTAAATCAACTGTGAAAACACAGTTGAAGCGTCAAATTGAAGGGAACTACATTACCCAGAAATCCTTTCTACAATAACATAACCACGGGTATTCTTTATCCAATCAGAGCCAGACCATGATGTTCTTTTATTGACGTGTCGTACACGGTTATTATTGAGGAAAACACTGGGCTGTTTTTCATGCTACACTAACCACCGGATATTAGCAACAAAAGGAACAATGTCAGAGCCCAGCAAGCAGGAAATTTCGACTATTTTTAAGCGGCTTCGCTCCATTCCTACGAATAAGGTGAGTCCTAAAAGGTAGAAGGTCTGCTCCTTAAGACAAGGAAGTTAAACATCTGACACGTCGCACTTTGAGAAACGCCAAAGCTAGCTTTAACTTACCGAATGAATTTAACAGTTAAACCATAATTGTCGTGTTCAAAATCGGTCGTTTTTTTCGGGAAACATAAATAATTGTGTTTTAGGTAACATTTAAAAGATGTTTTTCTGTTTAATAACTTGTGGCTAGCGCAACGGTAGCACAGTGGTTGACAGCCTAGCTAGCTTTTGACAGTTGACATTAGCCTTGTTTGTTTAGGTTCAATTTTTTTGTTTGTTTTAAGCGTCGCCAAACCCTTTTCAACAGCTGGAAAATGTAAGCCATGAGTACCGACATCCTGAGTAAGGAGCACTAAGAAATGACTTAGATTTATTGCAAAATTCAACCATCTTTACTAACAGCTGTTTGACACGGCTGTTGTAGATTTTACAGGCAACATGCACTTCAGACCCTCATGGTCACCAAGTTGTATAAACTAACAAACATCAGTCACGTTGTTTGCTTTCACGTCTCTTTTTATTGATTTTTTGAATCTGTAATGTTCAATGGGGAGAGAGATGGGAACAAAAAGATTAGTTTTTATAATTTCATTAAAATATCTGCATCTATTCTGTGACAATGCTTTATTTATAGGCGTTTTTTCCTCCTAGGTTTGCTTTGACTGCTCGGTTAAAAACCCCAGCTGGGCCAGCATCAGCTATGGAGTATTCCTATGTATTGATTGCTCTGGAACACACAGGTCTCTTGGGGTGCACCTGTCTTTTATCAGGTAAGTCAGAAATTATATTCTTGGACATTTCATAGCAAAAGTATCTAATTACTTCATAATAAAAGCATTAGGCAGGAAATACCCGATGGCTCGGATGGGTATTAAATTATAATTAACAAAAACAAACAGAACGCCTATTAAGATAGATGAATTTAATTTAAATTGGAAGCTTTGGGAATATCCAACAGAGACCAACACTGGATTAATGGGATCCTGTGCTGCATCACATGGTAGTGAGAAATTTATTTTGGCATGATATGGTGTTTGTTCCTATCAAACCATTTAGTGACATAGAAATTGAATCTTTGTTTAAATCCCGACATTGCTGTGTTACACAGGTCCACTGAGCTGGATTTTAATTGGTCGTGGTTTCAGCTAAGATGCATGCAAGTGGGAGGCAACGCCAGCGCGGTCAGTACCAGAAGGCAGAGTATGAACACACTATCATCAACTTGAAATATCAGCATTGTGTGACAGACACGTGACCCAGTTCTTCCTGTTTGCTTTCCTGCATGTGTCCTGACCTTCCTATGGCAGATTACATTTTTCAATCAACATGGGTGCACAGCCAGCGCTGCCAATGCCAAGTACAACAGCCGGGCTGCTCAGCTGTACAGAGAGAAGATAAAGACTTTAGCCACACAAGCCACCAGACGCCATGGCACTGACGTAATGCATACATGTTTATTTTTTGAAGAGTCAAAACACCCTACACTTGTTTTAAATAGCCTTCACTATGTCAACTATCTCTTTGGCTATCACATTTTGCATAAAGTTTACTATTAAGTGGACAGATAGCTGTATCAGTTTTACTGATATTCTTCTGCACAGTTGTGGCTTGACAGTCAGGCTCCTCTCTCCCCAACATCACCAGATGACAAGCAGGTGGATTTCTTCAGTCTGCATTCACAGGTATAGGACTGTGTTTGCTTTGCTTACGTGGAATTTAATCTGCATGTTAGCTTTTTTGATTACTGCACAGTGACAGGGAGTTGTAATTTCACTGTGTTTGTCTTTTTATTGGTATCCCAGCCTGCTAATGAAAACCTGAACATGGCCAAGATGAGTCTCAGCTCCTCCACATCAGGGGAGCCTGTGACTGAGAAAAAGGAGGAAGACAACAATGGTAAAAACTTAGTGTTTCCCAACCATTTTACAGTAACATTAAATACAAACATGTTTAGTTTGTATTCATTTAATACAAATTAAGTGGCTCGTCACATATATGTTAAACATTTTCAGGTAATCTAGAGGAGGGTCCAAGTGTAGAGATGCTTAGTGTTTCTCCAAAAGCAAATCCAGGTTGGTTTATTTTCTTCAAGTTTAGGAATTACCTGTTTACTCAGAAACTATTAACAATACGAGATGTAACTCCACTGTCCTTCAATCTCTCTAGAACTTTCCTCCATCATAAAAAAGAAGCCAGCTGCTGCAAAGAAAACAGTATGTACTCTGATAAACAGAACACGTAATTGTTAGTATGTGTGTTCACAGACCTTGCACTCACAGTGGGCTTTGTAAACTGTCTCTGCTTCTAGTTGGCCTCTAAGAAAGGAGGTCTGGGTGCTCAGAAGGTCAGCAGCAAGAGTTTCTCAGAGCTGGAGAAGAAAGCTCAAGCCGCCGACAAGCTCAGAGAGAAAGAAGAGAGCTCTGCTACTGGCAAGAAGAATATTCAACCTGAGGAATCTATGTGTGTGCCTTTACCACTTTCACCTGTCCTTTATTATTTTTGATATGTTCTGCCATTTGTTTGTGGTTTCAACTAACCTGCCCTCTTTTGTCTCAGGGCTCCATCACTGCGACTTGCCTGTAAAGACCTGGAGCAGCACAGGAAGATGGAGGAGAAGAAATTGAAGGGATTAGAGGGAAAGAAGAAAGAGCAGGCTGAAAGACTGGGCATGGGTCTGGGCATCAGGAGGTATGATGAAGAAGAGTCGTCCTGAAACTGATTAAAGAATCAGTTTTGCTATCCGTGTTTCTTTCCCTCTCTAAGGCTGTTTTCCGATCTCTTTTATAGTGGAGTGTCTCACTCTGTGACATCGGACATGCACATCATCCAGCAGGAGAATCCACACAGTGCCAAGACCACCAAACCACGACGGTTCACTGAGGATGACGACGATGAAGGGTCCTTCAGTTCTAGGTCATTTAATTAAATTTTAGAATAAAAATTTCATTCTTTTAAATGTTTTTCTATGTTCAGTGCTTATTTTAGTTTTATTACTTGTATTATTGATATTGTAATGGATGCGTGTATTAACATAATGAAGAAGATCTTTCTTTTCTTTACACGGTTTTCTGAATATATTGTGAGTTAATGTCAGTATCCATTGACTGCTGTATCATGCTGTATCTGAATATGTGCATAGTAGCAAAAATCCTTGAAACAAAATTTTACTTCCTTTTCTCCAGCTATTGATTTTGCCATTTCAGTTTTCACACTTTAAGGTCTATTGTGTAAGAATTGGTGACATCTAGTGGTGAGATTTCATAGTGCAACCATGTAGAAATGCCTCCACCCACACTTTCTAAGAGTGTAGGAAAGTCTTGAGTGTCACATAAAAAGACTTGTCCAGTGGCAGTGCAACATGGTGGACTGTGTGAAAGAGCTGTGAAAGAGGGCCTTCACCCTCTATAGACATTAAGAACTCATCCTAAAGTAATAAAAACACAACGATTCTTAGTTTCAGGTTATTTTACGCTAATGAAAACACAATCATGAGTATTCTGTTCCATCTCCGCCACTTAATCTTATACACTGGACCACCAGCTCAGCATTTTTCTCACCTGACATTTGTTTTATTTTAGGGTTTTGTCCCGGTTTGATGATCAAACAGAAACCTCAGATAGCTTTTCCTCTAGATGGGATGATAGAGGTGAGGGAGGCGGCTGGATGAAGGAGAGCAAAAAACCAGAGCCGGACTTTTTCTTGACCCCCAGTGTATCGTCACTGGATGACAGGTAAGCATATTGTGTGTTTAAATGTGACGTTTGTCTTCTTGCTGTCATCATAACAGAGACATGGTGACAAATATCTGTTATTTATTGATTTTAAAAGAATGAGGTCAAAACTAGCAAAACTGAGTTTTGTTTTACACATAGAAAGAGTTTATATAACAGGTTTGTTAGTGAAAAATGGCTGCGATAAAGTGTTAAATCAGTGGTTAGGAACTGACAGCAGTACTAAACTACTGAACACATTTATCACCGTGACCTTTATGAAACGGGTGAAACTTGTTATTGCAAGGTGTCTGATGTGAAATGAAAGTGATAATGATTACTTGCAGCTGGTTTTTCAGGTTTGTGTAAGTCAGTAGGTTGAAGGTTGTCACTCATGAACTGGTACCACATTAAACTGCATAGTACTGTAGGATTCCCCACACTTGTGCTAGATGATAGCAAAATATCTTAACTGGTTCATATGTAATGCCTTTACTATCAGGCCCACCGCCAGAAGGAAACCAGAACCAGTTTCCGACACAGGAGAGGCTCGGATGAAGTTTGGAGACGTGAAGGCCATCTCCTCTGACATGTACTTTGGAAAACAAGATAACTCTGAGGTACACAATGACAACATGCACACCACCTATTACTTGTTGTGAATACTCTTTATTTTGCATTGTGCATGATTAGAAATCAGTTACATGATGTGTTTTTTATTGAAGACGGTTAATGCGGGTTTTGTTATAATATCAGAACAGTAATATTTCGATAAATCCTGGATTAAACCAGTGCTAATAATAAAAACACCCTGAGGACAACTGGGTGATAAATAAAGCATGATTATTTTCTCATCAGTTTAATATCTGAGAATCCAATTACAAAAATGACTCGCAGCCATAACATGATGATTTACAAACACATTTTCTCCCACAGTGTTTCAGTCTCATGGGATAAAAGCTGCAACAAATGATTTTTAAAATGAATCTCCTTTTCTGTTCTTTAGTACGAGGCAAGAACACAACTGCAAAGATTTGCTGGGAGCTCCTCTATAAGTTCAGCAGACCTTTTCGATGATCCAAAGAAACAGACCAGTAAGAGACCACCATCATCTGATTTTCCCACCAATTAAATTGGTGTTGTTGATAAACATGATTAAATGGATGAATAATTAGTTTCTGTATGACACTTTAAGCCTCTTACAGTTACATTTCTGTATTTTTATCTTAAGTTCTTCTTTTTCCGTGCAAAGCTTGTGTTGGATTTCTCAAACTGCATACACTTTTCCATAAAAGGCGGTTTCAACCAGATGAACACCACTTATTCATGAGGATTTAGTCATGAGTAGAATCCACAAACTGCTGTAAAAGGCTGCCTCCTCAGTATTGCCTAACAGTATTGGTATTTATTTTCACTTAAGTCGATTTGTTTACCATTTAAACTCTAAATTAATTCTCATACTGCATTATATTGGCCCTCAAGTGCTTGGACCACTAATGAATATCGTAACAGAGAAAATTCTGTGTATGAGAAAAGGCCACAAATTCTTCTAAAAGTTGCATGTTCCACTTGAAAAAAAAAAAGAGGGTTTTTTTTACTTAGTTTACTGTTCTCTGTCTTTGTCTTACCCTCTTGTCCTTCTCTGTGTCGTCTCATGCACACAGCGAGTTCGTACCGTCTGTCCAACGTGCTGCCCAGTGCTCCCGACATGTCACAGCTCAAACTGGGAGTTCGCTCAGTCGCGGGGAAACTCTCCGTCATGGCCAGCGGCGTAGTCAGCTCAATTCAAGTCAGTTAAGAAAATTGTCACTTGATGCAAGAGTAGGTCTGACCAACATAAATTCAAGTTCTCATTATACATATTGTTTCCTTTTTTTTCTCCAGGATCACTACAGTTCCTGAGTCACGGTGTGTCTCCTCTTGGATTCAGTCCTCACTGTTAAACAGTCAGACAAGTTTCCCAGTGAGTGGCAATCAGTCAACTGAGGAGTGAAGGAAGGAGAGAGATTGTCGTGCTGTGGGCAAATCTGCTCCGCGACGGCACCGAAATGTAGCCCCAGATAACCCTGTATAATCAATATCTAGTTTTTTATTAGATAATGTATATACAAGAGTTGTTAGAGTGAAGATGATTGAAGCACAAAATTTTCAGTGCAATTATTTTCTCCTGTAGGCATCTTGAAGGGAGATCTGTGTAAAATTCTGTTATGAAGAATAATTAGTTTGCAGTTTGCTTAATTGCTTTGAGGTTTGGGGGTTTAAATATTTGAAAAAAAATGCTGTATGTAGCAGTCTGAGAGGGTTTATGGTGTTAGGGAGGAGGGGGGGTGCTCTTTTATTCCGTTAGGTGGTCTAAAGAAACCTAAGCAGTGGAGACGACTGGTCAGCACACACTCGCTCATCACATGCATTATGTAGGGTCATATTGTGCTTTTTTTGCACATTCTCACAGGTTTTAAAGTGTCCTTTCCATCCTTAAAGTGCACTTAAGTTTGCTCTTCCACAGACAGGACCAAAACCTGATAATGAGGCCTTGGGGGACCAGACATAAATATTCCTTTATTGTGTATTATTTGACTTATGTAACTGGAATTGGCCTCGCTACCACATAAGCTTTATTATCTTGCAATTTTTTTTTTTGTCTTTATAGGCTTAAATCTGTAGTAAAAGATAACAGGAAGCCTAAGCAGCTATCATTAAGTACATTTAATGGACACAAATTAACACTTTGGGAAATATACTGAAACGCTGATTGATAACAATCTGCAGTGGGTTAACTGGGGACAAAGCAAAACAGCTAAGATAGCACTGAAGGTGACAAAGGACCAGAAAGTCAAAACTTTGGGTTTTTGTAAGAAATGCATTGATACCTTCAGAGGCAGACAGGCAGAAAGGAATCAATTTGAATTGAAGTAAATGACCCTGCTTGATATAGGTCACTTGCACTTTGAGTTTATACTGTTTTTTTTTCCTTAATCTGTTTTAAGACTTTGTAATCAAGAATATGGTCAATAATGTTACAGACAATAGATTACTGAAATCATAGGGGTGCCTTTTTAATGTTGTTGCTGTAGCTGCTTTCTGTTTATATTTGTGTTTACGTGTATTAGTTGACTTTTTCCCTCTTTGGTATTGAACTTTAAGGGAAACACTTTAGACTCTTCAAGGCTAAAATTAACTGATGGAGTGGGACCTTTTTGTAGCTTTCAGGCCCGAGTAACACAAAGTTTATCAATCTTCAGGCTTACAAGTTCATTTTTTGTTGTTGTTACAAATTGCCACGGTCCAGGTTTTTAATTTGGTTAGCTATAACAGAGCTGTTAATTTGGCAAAAAGAAGCACTACAGGTGGGGTTGTAGCTTGATTTTGGATTTAACATTAAAAAGCAATAGAAAAGCAGCTTGATATTTGTTCCATGCTTTAGGATTTAGGTAAAGTATGCCTTGATGCTAAAATTGCTACGTCAGATAAAATTGTGCGGAGTCTAAGGACTAGAGATGTTGAAGCACTGATCAGGAATAGAATGATTATATTACGGAGCGACTTCTGTACTGTTTATTTCTCTCAGGAGTTTGATTTCAGTTTTTACTTATAAAACATTAAAAGAAGATGGAAGAGTGAAAAATGCAGATCCTTCAATGACCAAATATTTGTTCACTCCATCTTCTCTCAATGCCTTAGTCCAAAGACCTCTGATTACACACATTCATTCTGTAATATTGTGGAGTCCTCTAGTTACCCTTTTGCACATAATTTGTAAGAAATTGCACGTGGCAGCTTCTGCTTGAATGTACTGTATTGCAATTGAACCTTTGCCTCGAGTCAATGATGCGTCCATGTTACACTTTGTAAAATTGTTTGTGTCTTATGCTGTTTATTGTTGTTACATAAAAGAAAAGTAGTTGGTGTAATTTGCATGGCCCTTGTAGTTAGCTGCTGACACATCCTTCATACAAGAAAGCTCAAACCCACCAATTAAAGAACAATGAAAATAAATGAATAACAGTTGTCCAGTAAAATCTTTAAAGTAGGCTGATAATTGCTACATACCATGTTGTATAGGATGTTGAATTACCGTTTATAGAAAGCTACTGATAATCAAGTTTTGACATATTTTGACACTCAAAATATAAGTAAGATTTTTTGAATCATGCAAAATAAACGGCTTGTACATAAGTTCTTTTTGGCTGGTCATTTTGTGCATGCACAAGGACAGAAAATGTGTGTTTCTCTGTTTTCAATCAATTGATTGTTTTTTTTTGTAGGAAATAGCAAAAAAAAAAGTCCATTAACATTTACACAGTGATGTGTTCAGATGTCGTGTCTTTTCCTATCAATTTCCTATCAATCAAAAATTCAATTTACAGCTTAATATAAAATTAAAAAGACAGAATACTCTCATTTCCTTTTGTAAAAGGATGGTTTGGTGTATCCTTAGCCAAGGGAGATAGGAAAGGAAGCATTAAGCCACATTTCCCAAACATTTAGACAATTCAAACAACTCTTATCATGAACTACTTCCGGATTATTTCACTCAGTTAAGAACCTTCCTAAGCAAAAAGACTATTCTGCTGCAGCCTGTGTCTTTTTCGCTTTAAATCCGGCTCAGTTACTTGGGGGCTTGGAAAAATGCTGGCAGCCGCTTACGTGGCTGGCTGAGGCGTTTAATGTACTTCTGACGATGTCGGAAGTATAACCTTTCAGATTGAAGCTCACTTTCACAATCAAACTAATCGGCAAACGAGACTGAAATGTGTATTTTTTTCTTTCAAAACAGTTTTGTCATGTATTGTTAAAATGTCATTTGAAATGTAAACTATTTATTTAATCCTTAGTCTTGTTAAAATTACATAATCGGTATTCCTAAGTCAGAAATTCAACAGTGTTTATACTTACGAGCTTGTGAGGAGAACTTGAAGGTCGCATATTTCCAAGGAAAACGTTGAAGCAGCGGTAATGTCATTAGAGGTAAAATACTCAGCACCCCGCACTTAATTAAACTTTTTTGGGGTAATTTTAGTTCCTACATTATGCTTGTGTATATGAAAAAAGTATTTTATTTTGCTCGGCAACGTAACGAATAGCTGGTTGGACATTTTTACCCTTAGGCCTGTTGAATTCCTTCATAGTAAAAGTTACCGACAGTGAGCTAAAATGCCAACTGAAGTCAAACAGAGGAAGAAGTCGCAAAAACAAAGTGATGAAGTGTCCGAAGCGTCGTCCACAAACGGCAAAGATGAAGCGCAAAAAGTGAAGACGGAAGTTAGAAACAACGGAGGTTCAAATAAAACCTCTTCGTGTTTGGATGTTAGAAGTGTGATGTGTTTATTGTCGCTTGCAGCATGCGGAGCCCTGAGCTGGTAAGTCAACAAACCTGATATTTTCGTAATTTATCGAGAGTTTTTTTTTTTGCCTCAGGGGTCCTTTGCTGAAGTTTCTGTGTTGTTCTGGGTTTTCAGGGTGGTGCTACAGCAGAATGAGAGGTTTTCTGAAATTGAAGAAAAGTACAATCTGCTGCATGGAAAGACTGCAAGTCTGTTCGTCATGGAGGAAGAAGTCCTGAAGGTTTCCAAAAAGGTGCGTTTGATGTACAGTGGAAAAGCTGGTTTGAGGGATGGGGGCTTTAAAGGGTCAATTCACCCAAATTACAGAAAAACAAAAACAAACTTCAATCAACTCTTAATGGTATCTAATCCTGCAGATTTTTTTTTGTTTTATCTGCCAAGGTCTTAAGTTTTTGTTGTTTGGGACCTCAGTACAATGGAGAGGGTGAATAAGATGTGAAATTTGGGTGAAATGATGCTTAAGTTTGTGTAAAAATATGATCCTTTTTTTAGTTTGTTTTCAGTTACAAGTAGATTTTGCGCAACTAAAGTAGATTAAAGCTCAAATTAGTGTAGCAAAGAAGAAAACAAGTAATTGGTTGGACTTAAGAGCTCCCACAGAAACAGCCCTCCTGTTTTGTGTTGCGGCTGCAGCTTGCCGCCTCTGATGATGACCTACAGGAGGCGCTCTCCGCTGTCTCCCTGGCGACACGTCTCAAGCAGGACATCTCCACCCTCCATGCTGCTGTCGTGGCGATGCAGGCTGACGAGAACTCCGCCTCCCGTGACCTGCAGACAGTCAACGCCCACTTCCTCAACGTGACAGAGACGTGGCAGGAGCGTCTGGCCGCCATCAACTCTGACCTGGCTGCCCTCAAGGCTGAGTCCCGGGAAGCCCACGCAGGAGCCACTGAGCGGGTCAACGAGGCAGAACGGAGGGCCCGGACTCTGGCGGAAAGGTTGGAGGAGCTGGAGGACAGCACAAAGAGGAACGCCCGAGCCATGGAGCGCACAGAGGAGGACGACACCAACCGAGCACAGGCTCAGCTGGACTGGAACACCAAGCAGATCCACAACCTGGAGCAGCAGATCAGCAGCCTGAGCAAGAGGGAGGCTGAACTCAGCTCTCAGCTCCAGGAGCACATTCCCAAAGCGCAGGAGTGTGAGGAGCATCTACCTGAGGTGGAGGAGGCGGTGCGCAGCATCCTGAGGTTGGGAGTAGATCTGAATGGGGCGGAGAAACGTCTGGAGGAGGTGACATTACAGGTGTTTGGGACTGAGGACAGCATGCTGAAGGCACTCAACGAAATCCTGGAGATGCGACAGGAGCTGGACACCCTGCAGGCTCAAAACAGCATCCTCAAGATGAAGAATGAGTTGTCAGTGGTTAAAGAGGCGGTCCGTGAACTCACCATGGTGCTGAGGGAAAACAGGGTGGACAGCCAAAAAGACTCTGACACTCTGGAGGAGGAGGAGGAGGAGGAGGAGGAGGAGGCATGGATGGATGAGGAGGAGGAGGAAGCATGGGAAAAAGATGACAAAGACGAGGAAACTCAACCTTTTTACACTGACCTCACTGAGTGATGTCATTCTTTTGATTCAGCAAGGGAAAAGAAGTGGCCTCGTCTTCCTGTTTACTGACAAAGGCTGCACAAGTTCAGTGTTAATGTTTCTGTAGTTATTGTATCAAACATGCTCCACTGCTCTAAACCTGTTGTTTGCACTGATAGTTATATAACAATATCTGCAGCAGTCTTTTCAAGTGTTACAACATAGCTAGATGGTTTTTTAAGTTACAAATTAGATTGACAGTAAAACACCTGTCAGCTTTTCTGACAAGTGATTAGTCATCAAAAGCAAAAATTCCCAACATTTCTTGTTTTGCCTCTTTGCTGTTTTTTGTTTGTTTGTTTGTTTGTTTTTGTAACTACTTGTAATAGTAAACTGAGTATTTTTCA
>JAPZDZ010000015.1:12743967-12761064 GCA_029783805.1 Acanthurus tennentii | reverse complement strand
ATGAGTAATATTTAAAAGTTTATGGGCAAAAGATACTGTTAAGAAGAGCATGGAATTTTGTCATTAGGAATAGTGTGACAAAGAAACTAAAGGTTAACCTACTAGCTTTTTCCACATTTGATTCGAATACTATTGTATTGTGGGTTGAAAAAAATCTTTTGAGTCTTGGACAGTTCTATGTCTCTGCTCATAAAGAAAAAAAATTTAATATATAATTAGTGTTCACATTCTGGGAAACGGAAAAGGTGGTGCAGAGAAATCAATAAAAATGTGATTTTATCTGGATGTGGTTAATAATTGATTATTAATCATTCCTCAGTATTGCTAGGTGAACCCCCACACAAAGTAAATTAACGCAAAACTCCCATCTAACCTGTAAATTTGCATGAGTAAAGATGAGTCATAATACAACTGTACACAACATCCTCAATACAGTTTTGACCTGTAATACATGATGATACACGATGCACTTGATAGTCAGGAAGATCACCACATAATGGGCAAAGAATGAATGAAATAGGATAGGGTTTCAATTATGTAAGTCAAGATGCTTTGGTTTGCTTGTAACACTGGAAAGGAGAATGATGAGCAGGCATTAATACTTACGTTATTTTAGTTTATGTACTTTATTTAAAGAAGTGCGAACTAATAATTTTCTTCCCTTTGCAGCTCAATCTGCTACTCTCAAACAAAAGAAAACAAAAAGAAGAAAAGTAATGTAAAAGAAAAATAATTTTCACCAGCTCTGAACCTTTTTTTTAAAAAACTTATTTGACATCTGCTCAATGAAAAAGTGTAAAAACCAAATCCACCTCTGTGGTTCACCAAACCCACCCAACCCCCACCAGTACATACAGTACAACTACACGGACGGTTATATAAGTAAACAAAAGTCATCTCTAATAAAAACACTGAATATGCATGATCTATATGTTATTCTGTGAAAAGTTTAGTAACTTCTGCAAAGGCTTTTTACGCTGCCTCTCCCCATTGATTCAGGGATTTTTCTGCCTACCTGTTGAACGACGCTCTCCATTTTTGTGCCCAGCTCTGCGCTCTGCCGTGCGCTCTCTTCTTGCCTGGCGTTTGTCTGGCGGATTTCTTCCACAACTTGCTGTAAATGAAAAGCAGCAAACCCTGCAGCGCCTATCAACGCGATATAAAACACTGTTGTTGCAACGAGCCCGAGGCAGCTTCCTGACCGTGGCCCCTGAGGTCCGGGGCCACTCACACCGTTGCTTGTGGTCTTTTGGCTTTTTTTCGACGCATCATCTTGGCTGGATGCGGTGCTCTTCTCGCTCGAGTTGTTCTTGTGTCGGTTTTTCGCAGTCATCTTTCAGTTAGAGCTCGCTGAGATTATGTGTGTGTGATGTGTGTGTGATGTGAAGGAGTGAGTGACTGCTGCTGGTTTTTGCAGTCGTGGATGGAGATCGTTTCCAGTCCAGGCCCACAAGCTGGACCAGCAGCGTATCAGTGAGCGCGTCGTGTCTTTCCACGGGGCTTTTTGCATTGAGGTATGCGGATGGGGGCTGTCCCATGCTCAGCCCCAGGCTCTGTATGGGTCCAGCCGAATGACATGTAAGAGTAGGAAACAATGAATGATTTCTACTGTACTCGGAGTGACAATGTTTTCTTTTTACACCGAAAACTACATTATTTTTGCCACCCAATCAAAGACGAGTGAGGTTCCTGTCGAGGCATCCCTCTGCCGCAGCAACCGCGTTTTTCTCCAAAAGACTGTTTACGAAACTTTAGTGACTATTTAATTGTTCCCTAGTGGAGGAGCGTTGGGTAGCCTTTTTCATTTTAAATAGACTAACTTGGACAGAGAAGATATATTTTCATTTTAAATAGACTAACTTGGACTGAGAAGATATATTGACAAATGATGCATCATTTAGTCCAAGCAAACGAACACCTTGGTCCACCTACAATATTATTATGAATTGATGGGTTTTTTTTCATAAATACGCTAACAATACATCTTTCATTACTGTAAAACATGTTCATTGACGCTACTATAATTTTAGAGACTGATGCAAACTTTCTGCAAGCGCTTGCTTGATCCGGACAGTGCAGGGAGGGGCTGTTTCTTCCCCCTAGTTTGCTCCTCCTTTCATACGTGGCAACTGAAGTCTTGCTGCAGGCTGCTTGTAAATCCCATAGCTACAGAGAAGCACATCAGACACATCAGCTGAAGTCACAGTTTCTGTTTCCATGGGCGAAGAAGTAAAAAGAGACACAATCCGAGTCGTTTCACTTCTTTAAATCCATTTCAAATGTAACTGAGTTATAATAATGATCCTTAAAAATGAACACAATGTTCTGGTTATATTAAAATTTCTGTGTTTGCGTTTATAGTCAGTCAAGTTATTATTAATAAATTAATTCCTGCTTGAATAAAGTCCTACTTTTTGCAACAGTCATAAAAAAATAAAAACGCTTGCATGCTAAAATTCTTAATTGCTTTGCATTTTGAATACGGAGTTAAATAAAAACCCTTTTTTTCTTTAAAAGGAGCAAAGCATGTCACTTTAGTGACATCATCGTTTTAAACGCTAGATGTCACTAAAGGAGCGTTTTAGGGAAAAAACAAATCATGGCAAGGAAGATTACCCCCCGAAGTACGGAAAAACGTAGGCCATACCATTTCAAACGATGATTCACACTGTATCCTAATTCAGTGTATATTTAGTTTATTTAGTGTATCTACACAGAAGCTTGCGAAAGACGTGAAGTGGGTAAAAATGGGGATCGAAGTGTATGCGGAATTAAAATTAAAAAAAAAAACTTTAATGACAAACATTTTACAGTTAAACATTTAACTTAATTTAGAGAAACACAAAATAATCCATGTGAGCTTTGTATCTTATTGTCAAGGATATACCAAAAGGTTTGACTGACGTTACGCATACAAAATAAAGAAATATTGTTTCAGTTATTATTGCCAAATATAAACATTTAACTTACACAGAACAAAACTGAATTGATTTATTAAAATTTGCAATATTTTCGCATCCTACTTGAAACTAAAACTGTCCAGGGTAATAACGATGCTTTAACCAGTAGTCATTTGTACATAATCTTTCTAGCATCTCTATTATTATGAATACATACTTTATCTCATCTCTTGATGAAGTTGACAGGTTTCCTAGCTGACTTTGAATGCATCATGACGCCCCGCCCAGGCGCTGTGACAACAGACGCTCTTCCTCCGACGCGCTATCCAGGTGTTCGGTGTATGATATTGCAGAGATCTGGACCGTTTTGGAGCATTATCAGTATATCAGTATGAAATGGCCTAACATGATACGCTTTGTCTCCGAGCTCGGCTGTCGCTCGGACTCGTGAAATGTCGTCTTTTCGCCTTCACTCCCTCATCTTTCAGAGAATGAAGCGGGAACACAGTTGAAATGAAGACTGACATGGGGATGAGAATTTGAGCCGTGTGTTTTTAAACGTTACCTCGAGTTGGAAAAACTAGCGGTCAGGCTAGCCCGCTAGCTTGGCAGCTCAGACACCCGGCGGCGGCGGCGGCGGCTCGTATATCGGATTTGTGCGGCCATGGCTGGTCTCATCAAGAAACAGATCCTGAAGCATCTCTCCAGGTCAGTCCTCTACGGCGGTTAGTATAACGTTACAGGGAAGAGAGAGAAAGAAACGAAGGAGGGACTCAACTGTCTGACAGACGTTAGCTAGCTATCACTAAAATGTTAGTTTTAACGGTACAAACAAGATGAAAACAAGGTATAATATTTGCTCGGCATTGAAGGGAATGTTTCCTCTTGTGGTTAAGCAAGTTAACTGACATTGCTGATGTCTGTCAGACTGTCAGTTGCGTTTTCGGTTGACGTTACCCCCGCTGACCTGAGACGTGGCTAGTCAGCTAACTTGCTAACATGGAGTTAGCTAGTCAAGGGCTAATCCTTGAACATTTGCTTTAGCAGGTTGAACCAGTCGAGTGGCTGGGTCAGATTGTTAAAATACACAATCTCAGCCTTCCCCCGTGGGCAAACTGTCCTCCAGTCACACGTTACTAACAAACACTCGACACATAAATTAAACACTGTGAGATAAGATAGACTCTAGTTTGACGTGCAGTAAATAATAGATAATTGTGAAAACAGCGCAGGTTTTGCGCCCAAGCGCAAGAGCATTTCAGTGGGGTGCAGATTTGTTCACGGGTTTAAGCCCAGATTATCTGGTCTTTTCACCTCTATGCCTCCTTATCGGACACCACGCATAGTTCACATTGCCCCTTAACTCAAAGCTGAAGGGGAGATCTGATATACTTTTAGCTTAATCAAACTTGTTAGACAGCGTTTAGTGGCACCCATAAGCATCCTATTATGTACCTAAAGATCAGTAAATGCAATATTGGTTCAGGATCTGTTTAATAGCGCCAACACTTGCTGTGTGAGGCCCCATTAATTTTTTTAATGGCCTTGCTATTGGTCAGAATTCAGTTCCACCCGCTTTCCATCTATTATTTATTATTTTCCACCGTCTCTCAAGGGACTTTCAATGGACAACTTCCTTGTTTTGTTTCAGGGGAGAGCTTAAGTCCCACAAGTAACATGCTATTTACATAAAACACAACACATTCACACCACCAAACAGTAGAGTTTATTGAATTAGAATTACAGTAGCAGTTTACTAAGAGTAAAAGTGGAGTATAAAAAAATGACAGCTGGCACATAAATAATGCAGGTTAAGTCTCATTAGTATGCAGGTGGACTGGTTTTTGCTCCTTAAAAGAAAAAGGGACAAGGTGATTCTGTCTAGGGAGTAATGTCTTTGTAATGACAGAGTTATTAGTCACTCACTGGTTAATACCCCGACTGCGATTAGGATTGCTTTGTCCGTCATACCACAGCCAAGATTTTCATTGTCTGCAACATGCAGCCTGTGAGTGGCATGCCCTTCACTGTCCTAGTGCTCTAGTTATGCATGTGTGTGTTGAGGCAAGTGTTTCTGCCGATGACTGTGCATGCCCTCAGCAGCATTAGCATCAACATCGACAGGAAATGACTTGAAGTGTTGTGATGTCATCTGTCTTTGGGCTTGTCATCTGATCTTCCTTGTCCTACCCTGATAGGTTGCGGCGGATGCTGACCTGCCTAACAGTCAGCCAATCCTGTTTTGTTCGGTGTAGTGATGTCATGGTTAAGGGCTGGTGTCAGAATGCCAAATCAGCATCACCATATATATATGGCTGCAAATACAGTAGACTGTTATTATGCATGCTTGGGTGGTTTAGCTCCAGCCTGGGCTAGATTTTTTATCTCCTTGCTGTCTTATACTGCTTCATCAGCATCAGCCAGAAATAGTTTGCACTGTTAGCCAGAATATTCATACACACTTTATGTGTTTATACAGCCACAGGTTATGTTGTGGGTGTCAACATGTCAGCTCAGCCTCCATGCTGAACAGTTGCAGAGGACACATGTCTGTATGATACCCTCTGTGACCGGAACGAGTCTGTGAGAGTTAGGCGGCACCACATCTTTACAGTTCATTGACTCAGAAGTCTGCAATGGCTGTTCCTCCTCTGGCCAAGACAAGTGCATTGAGGCATGCATGACATATTAAAGTAGTTGAGAGGGTCTGAACAGTGTGAGTCGTTAGAAAAAGTTGTCGTTTTTTGTGACTTGTATTGTGCAAGGATGAGTTTGTTAATGTTAAGTGACACAACTTAGTTGTTGTGCATTGTTCTATGTTTTTTCCTGATTTAAGAGTGTATTGATGAAGTGTATTCACAGTGGGTTGAGCTCAGGTTGCCCCTGGGGGTGACTAGATGACAAGGTGTGTGTTCGTCGGCATTACAGACGGGTTTAGATTATCGACTGGACCCCACCTCCAGACAGTACAAGATCATTTTACACACACACACACACACACACACACACACACTCACTCACTCACTCACTCACTCACTCACTCACTCACTCACTCACACAGATGTCTGGTAAAATAGATTAATACAATTACACATGCTTGGTTACATTCTGTCTGCTTGTTCCCCCAAAAGAGAGACGACTTCTTACTTTCTCAGGGAGGGAAGGGTCAGACTCAGCTGGCAGAGCAGAAGCTTTGAGTCGATAATTATTCTGACTCAGGAGCTTAAATACAGCTTTTCTATTTAAAGAATGAGAATCAAACTTTGTATGAATGGCTGCTCACACTCTCGTGACAGAGAGAATACATTCCCAAATGGAGCTCTGTAGAGAAAAGGAGACTTGTAATATCTTATATTCCTCCCTTTTTACCAACCTTTTTTTATTCCTTCCTAATTTATTTATCTTTTACATTCCTTTGGAAGTCCGATTTTACAAATGTTTCAGTTTTTTTGGTTCATCACTTGTTTATTTCAGCTCGAAATGCATCACTAGAGTGTCTTTTATTTTCAGCAGTATGAAAACAACTCATTATGCAGATGGTCTGCAGTGTTTTACTTAATGTCTGGAAGCATCAGTCATACCTAAAAGCCACCAAAAGTGATGTCGCAGGAGTTTTTTTTTTGCTTAAAATTAATCAAAAAATTCCATGCACTCGCTCTAACTCACCTCATGTATGGAGTTTGGGTCCTCAGATTGTAGTTTGCTTTGAAAGTTTGCCTTGAAAGTTTGCCATGTGCTTTCCATACCAAACTGATTACAGGGTAAATGGTTGCCTATTGGTATCATGAGACCACAGATCAGCATAATTCAGAGCCTTGCTCACAGAGAAATGTAGACATTTTGAGTGATACAGGGATATATTGTTTGATATGCATAAGGGAAAGCTGTAAATAGACTAACTTGCTCAGCGGGGCCCTAAGTAAAAGACGATCACTCTCTTCAGATGGGATGAGTTCATGACCTGGGAGATTAGCCTTATAGTCAGGCTGGTATGCAAAGTCTATTTCGGATTTAAGTCTGGATGTTTACCCTCCTCTTGTTTTTTTAGGGTTTAATGTTGAACAAATAACATATAAGTTTAATACTCAGTCTTTATCCTGTGAGTGGTGCCTTAGTATTTTCAGTTGATGTAATGAAGATGATTCATTTGTTTTCGGGAAATCCAAGACCTTCAACTTATCCCACAAGATTCTCAGTTATATTTTCAGTCAGTAAACAGGAGACTAGTTAGTTCAGAGAACCATTTTGAACTCTGAGTCAGCTGCGGTTGAGCATGAGGGATTGTAACGCTGATATTACGAACATGTATCATTGTGTGCACATGTAACTCTGTCACTTATTCATCAGTGGAGCTTTAGTGCCCATCGGGGTGAGAGATCAGCCCATTTCTGCTGTTGTGTTTATCATCATGAGCCTCTTTAAGGCCTGACTCTTTCCATCCTGCAGTAGCTGTGTAATGATGCACCACAGTGATAAACTCCACTAGTACCAGTGTTATCGCTCACTGCTGGTGGGACGCTATTATGGCATGAGTCATGACTGAGTGCCTGGCTGTGGGTGTCTCATCAGTGTGTAGCTGTGAAATAGGCGTGTGTGTGTGTTTTTAAATGTTTGTGTGGGCCATGGCATCCTCTGCTGCAGTGTAACCAGGATCTTGGATTGTTTTCTGCTTCATGCTGACCTTTTCTCTGTCTCCACGGGGTCATGAATATTCCAGGACTCCAGGGCCCTCCCTGCCAATATAAACTCACTTCACTTTGACAGGTTGCCTGGGAGTTGTTGAATTGTAGTGCTTTTGTTGTGTGTGGAGGAGTTTTGCAGAGTTTTTGAGTATGTGTAGGGCTGTAAGTTGTGTGTGTCCTTTTACATGTGCCAGTATGTAGGCTAGAAGTAATTCATCTAATCCCTCATAGCAATAACTTAAAGATAACTCAGTCTTTTTTGGGGACAGTATGGTTACTGGCTGGTCAGATATGATCAATATTGTAGCACTGAACGAGGGTATAAATTCCATAAAGTAGAAACTTTTAGTTTAATTTGTTTTGGGTCAATGAAATCAATTATTAGCAGCGCTCCCTTACTATCCTGCAGCTCAAAACTTAGTAAGCTCATCAAAGTTACCTTTATTTGTAATCACTGTAGGTTGTTGGTGCCAAATGCAGCCTAAAAGGAAGACTGCTGACACTACTTCTGGCTGGAAAAAGCTCCGTGTAGGTGTTAAGGGTTAAAAAAAAATACAGCATATTCCTCGAAAAGATGCTAGAATTGAACATTGATCAAGATGAGACAGCAAAGTACAGGGCTGAGAGAAGGAAAAGTTTTTGTATTTGCAAATGCACACTCACAAAGTGTCAGGTCTTTGTCAGTGATGTCATTTTACTTGAGTTTTTGTGTTTTTATAGTGTAACTATTTGCATTATTTATGTCAAGATGTCATCATTATGAAAAGCATGATAACATCTTTCATCATAATGTGTTTCAAACTCTTTAGCATTTCCCTTTTTGATTAAAACTCCTTTGACTGCTCCTGCATTATCACCAACCCTCACTTTTAAGACAAAACCAACACACTTAACATTTGGTAAGCTTTTAATAAATCACTTATTTTTGATAGTTTTGCAGACATTTAGCAGCAAAAGTACTAAAAGTTTTGCCAGTAAAGACACCTGGTCTGTGTTATGCACTGAAAAACAGTCAGTGTGTTTTTCTTCTCCATCTTTAGTCAAGCTTTGACGTCAACAGAAGATTCTTTGAGATAATGTCATTTCTTGTTAATATTAGGTGAGGATGTGAGATTATGCCAACAGATAATGAAAACAAGTTTATGCATGTTGTTTTTAGGTCAGGTCGTTTTAAGGTTTACAGTTAATTTACCAGCACACCCACACTGCAGGCACACCGCCTGTAAACACTGCAGTGCTGCTGTCCTCTAGCAGAATGAAGGAATACAGCAACATATGATCTCCGACAAGGCAATAAAAGATAATTTTTAAAAACAATAGTATAACATTTAATACCATGTCATGAACTTGCAACATATGACCACCATCATGTTTATGAAATTCTTAATTATTCACAGCATGATGACAATATTTTCATCAGTATATAATTGCCTGAAAAGGTCATTTCATATCATTAATTATTGATTGCTTTAGTGTGTCACAGGTATTTTTTAAGCTACAGTGGCTGTTTCTGTTTCTGTTTCTGTTTTTTTGTTTTTGTTTTTCAAACTAATGTAAAGTGGCTTCATTTCCATTTAGAGAAACAGACTTTACTGAGGAGAAGAGTCAAACTTTTTTTTATAACACCAGACTTATTACACTCATCACACTGTACCCTATCACACTGAATGGGCTAGTGAAGGATTTAGAGGCCTGTTTAAATGTCACATTCTTCGTTTGTGTTGTTGTTGTTAGGCCAAGCCTGCTGCTTGGTCAAATGAGCATTGGCAGGAAAGAATGTGGTAACATCCCAGATAATTTCTTGTCGTCCTTTGGAGAATCAGATTCCTAAATCCAACGTGACTGCCCTGAGAATACCTCCTGTCTTTCTTCCTTTTATAACTTCAGGTTCCAGTGTCTCTTTTTTGTGTATCCCTTTATTTCTTCCTCTCTTGTTACGTTGCCTCAGTGTTAGTTGCTAAAAACAAGCCTGTTGTCCATCTGAGTCACTCTGGACATCTTCCCTCAGGCTCCTCTCTTTCTGGCACTGATGTCATCAGGCTGCGCCACAAATCCACTGCTAGAGCAGGAAAAAGCTGGGAGTCTCCCTGTTTCCATTTACATCAGCATAAATGATGGTGGATTTCATTTTCCTTTCAGTCTTTTGTGGTTAAGGGAAAGTTTAAAAGATCAGCCTGCTGTTGAAGACATTTTTAGATTTAGCTGAATCACACACAAAAATCTAGAAAGTTAAAGTAAGCCAAATAAAAAAGGTTTCAGCAGATCTGTTGTGTAGGACTAGTAGTTGATACCCCCTAAAACATACATGCTTGAGGCACCAATAAGACTCTGTGAGAAGATCAATTGAGAAGTTCGAGCAGCAACAAATCAAAGCTATTGTTTATTCAATCGTGATTCTTTTATAGTCCTTATCTACAGTTTATATTTCTTCCTTAGCAAAAACCACAGTACACAAATAACTTGTAAAAAAATAAACTTCTACAGAGGAATGTGGGGGTGGATTTTATTGCTTAGAGGTTGATTTTATGTTTGACAGGCAGATAGGCTCCTTTCCAGCCAGTAGCTTGTCCTATCCTCTGTTATCCTGAATTTGGTCCAGCGAGCTCAGACCATGTTGACTGGAATAATGACTGATGAAGTGAAAGGGAATGATTATACTGTGTGTTAACTTAATGCTATCTGCTGCTCACTGTTTTTTTTACCTTTGGAGTGAGCAAGTTCTGTCTATATGTTTTACTTAGTTTATGTAGCTTTGGTAACCCTGATGTTAGCCACCTGATGAATAGAATATCATTTGATTGAAGTATTGGTTTATTTATGACTTTGGAAGAAGGGGAGAGGAAGCAGGAGGTGGCCCAGGTGAGACAGAGAAGCCAGATAAGGAGTGAGAGGGCGAGTGAATTTCGCTGGCTAACTGGTTGATACTTGATCAGCAGCAGGGATGAATATTTCACTTGGTCACAAGGCTGAGACGGTCCAGCAGCAACATTTATCTCTCAGTGTGTTTTTTTGTCTGAGTATGTGTTTGCCTGTGTGAATTCATGTCCACATAATGTAATTTGTGTTCTGTTGATGAGAGTGTGTTATTTTGTCTTGTTCCGCTGTGCCAAGTATCTGTTTATGTCTGCTGCTGCCACTGAATAATTTACAGGGATGTTGAATGAGAGAAGAATCTGACGCTGCCAAGAGAAGGTGTTGAGTGGAAAGACGCAGGAATTTGACTAACTGAATCATTTACAACGTGGGCAGCTGAATCACAAAGCATTGCTCATTGGACAAAGATTTTTTTTTGTTGCACAGCAGATACTGAACCTAAATGTACCTTGCTATGTCTCCACATAGCCTTCCTACAGTGAAGACTCAGACCATCAGAACAAAAAACCTTTTGTCTCGCTGTGAATATCCAGTTACAGAGCGGCTCCATAATCCTCACCACTTTTTGATAGCTGAGAATGCAAATGATCTTCTGGCAGCACCCATAACTTAATTTCAACAATAGCATTTGATATTATGAACCAAACTGAGCATTAGAGACCATATTTAACTCATCAGATATGAGTCAAGACAAATAAATAACATTTTTGTAGGATTAGGGTTAAAACAAAGAGTAATAGCTATTGGATAACATGTGAAGGATGAGATCTGGAGCACAATGTTAAAGTAAGAGCCTTTAACCTTATTAAAATCCCTCACTATTACCGTGTGCCCCAGATCTCATCTCTTCAGATCTGCCCCCGTTGTTTGTTAAGACGGCAGTTTGAGCTTTAAGGTGTTTCATGTATGCAGACTTTTAATTCAAAAATAAGGATTATTTTGGTATAAGTGTAAAACATCAGGTTGCATTGCCAGCGATGATAAAGAAGTTCTAATGACACCCAGCGCTGTTGTGGTTTTATGAGTACACACATTCCTTACGTGTATAACTAAGTTGTTAGGGCAGTAAAGTAATAAACCTTTTGTTTTATTCTGATGCTACTGTAATGGTTATTAAGTGGCCATGCAAGGAATTTTGTATTGGTGGTGAAACCCTGAGCTTTGATCTGGCCCTATTTACAGATAAACACATTCTTGTAGTGCGTGAGAGATTATCTTGGTAACAAGATTAAGTCTACCTGTGCTGTATGTGTGACTTTAAGAAAGAGTGAGTCTCTCTTTCCTTCCACTACAATAGACTAGCTTAGATCTATGCTACTAAAGCTTTCATTTTGCACCTGTGCATTACCGTGTTGTTACTCAACCTCAAACCACAACGTTCAAACATAAGGTAGATTGAAAACCAAAAGGACCTCCATTATGTTGCACCTGTACATGTTGCAAAATCGAGACTGTGTGGTTCTTGACAGCTTAGGAAGGTGAAATCAATACTATCGCTGTTCCTTTGCAGATTCCATTAGACTGATCCTCGGAGGTCAATGAACCATTTAGGATCTGACCACTTTGCTAACTATTAACTGCAAATCAATCTGTTAAAGCAGACAACACTTAGATCATTCACTTTGAGCTTGTGTGTTCAAGTTTACTTACTTAAGCTAAGAGCAAATAGACTAAGCACACAGAGTCAATACAACATACAAAGACCTTACACAAGATTTCCCTGAGACAATGAGGAAAAATCATTAATATGAGTTTTCACCTTGTAATTAGAGGTATTTGTTGGCATTTTATCTCTAGGTTTAAGTACACTCTGTCCTACACCCACGTTTTATCTAGCATATATCTCATAGACTGCAATTATCCTGAGCTTTAACATAAATTATAGTGTCAGACCAAGGCCCTCACCTCATTTCTCTCTGTACAACCCTGTCTGCTGTCTTTGAGTCATATATACTGCTCATATTGTACCTATTTTTCATTAATAAGTCCAAACACTCTGTACCTTGCACCTCTCTTCCCCTTGGCATTATCAGATTAGGCGGTCACTTTGGAAGCAAAGCAAACAGTTACAGTCAATAACAAAACTCTGTATCTTTATTGACCTAAATTAAATTATTTTTGGGTATTCTGTAGAGGTCTCAAGTTTGTTCTTATATGTGATTCATTCTTTGTTAAAGTATTTTTTTCTTGTTTACAAAAGGCTCTTGAGAAACTATATTGGCTGCTACTGATGTAAAACTATGATTAATAAACATTTATTCATAAACAAAGTGTTGAACTGGAAATGAATCTCTCTCTGTTCCTGTCCAACCAACCAGGCCTAACAGTCGGGGTTTTGTTTTGCCAGCCTGTCACTTCGCCAAGAACTTGTTTCTATAAATATTTCCCGGCTCAAAGCTGCGCCTCTCAACTGTGTCTCGTAGGTTTGCAAAGAACCTGTCGCCGGACAAGATCAACCTGAGCACGCTGAAGGGGGAGGGCCAGCTGACCAACCTGGAGCTGGATGAGGAGGTTCTCCAGAGCCTGCTGGACCTGCCCACCTGGCTGGCCATCAACCGCGTGTGCTGCAACAAGGCCGCCATCAGGGTGAGGGACACTTTGGGAAATAGGTCAATTTACTTTCCGGTGGAATGTTAAAAGAGAAGGTTAACCTCTCTCATACTTGACCATGGATATAAAGCCGCAGCCATGAGCTGTATAGATAATCTTTATGTAAAGAGAGGTGACTGCTAGCCCGGCTCTGTTCAAAGGTAACAAAAGTTATATATCATATACCTTTTAAGCTTGTTACAGGTCCTTGGTTTAATCATTACAAAAACTGAGGATGTAAAAATGACATATTGTTTCACAGGTGGTTATGTACCTGACTGTTTCTTGGCCAGACACATCAACTTCCTTCGCTGGTTGCATGGCAACTGCTCAGAGACAAGAAATGGCCAGGCAGGTGACCTTCTATAAAACAGGAAATTGTTCTTTTTACACTTTAGAGGTGCAGGTAGTGGATTTAAACACCATCAGACAGAGCCTTGTTAGCTGTTCCCTCTTGTTTACAGTCCTGCTGCTAAGCCATACTGACTGTCCACAAGCTGAAGCTTAATTTTAATAGAGATATGGTAATGTAAATCTTTGACCAACAGCTTTATTGGCCAAATGTATTGTTAAAACCGGGATACAGAGAAAAATTTATTTTACTAAATGATCTTTAATATATATATGTAAAACTGATGTACATGGTTTTATTTCAGGCTCAATTCAAAGGAAACCTAGAAAACATAACTGTATAATTATCTTCTATTTACATACAGACAGCATGACACTTAAATCACATAATGTAGATAAATACAAATTAACACTCATCATGGACGTTTTGAACGCCTCTTTGCACTGGGCATACACATGCCGGAGCACTCTGATGCCCTTGATGCAATAATGGTCGTCATGTATAAGAGCAGAGTCTGACACACCCTGGAAACAGTGAATGGGGCTGTGTTACTTGCTTCGTGACTGGACTTTTATTCAGACCAAGGTCCACGTTCCACCTCTTCTTTTCCTCCTCCACCTCATTTTTTTTTCTCTTTGTTCTGTCACATCAATCACCTCGTTTAAATACACATTTTTTTGTCCGCTAGCTTTTGTAATTCACTCATTTGGTCTGCAGACTTTACAAATGTAGACTGTTTTACTTACTTGACTTGGTTGCTGTGTCATGGACAGTATGTGTAACACAAATGTAGTGCTGCTCTTATAAAACCCACTTCATTGACACTATGTTTGTGTGTAGCTTCAGATATCTCAGTGAACAGAGGAACCATGGGACCGCTTGGCTTCAGCTCACTGTGTGTTGCACTTTTACTGTTAAACTTGTTAAAAAAGAAGAACAGAGATCTCTATCTCACTTCCTTGATTTTGAGATCCCCGTCACTTTTTTGTGTCTTCCTGTTGCAACGGAGCTGAACCCAAGACTCTCACAACATAGTTTTAGCCAACTGTCACACACTGATTAAGAATATATATAAGTTGATTAATTAGTCATATCCATACATTGATCTAAAAAAGCAATAAATGATTCTGTTTTAATGGCTTAAAGTAACAGGCCTGAGCTAGCACCCAGCAACTCCCAGTAACTCTATGACAAGTCGATAAAATGTGTCTCTAATTCAATTAGAGCAGTAAATTCTGAGCATTTTCTCACTTCTTGATTTATGAAGTCTCAAAGAACGAGTCACTCCGTGGAAAGGAAAAAAACTACACATGAAAATAAGCATTTAATCTCTTTTGCTATATAATTTGACACAAAGCTGAATCAAAAGGCTGCATGTTGGGGATTAATGGAGCTCTGGAGCTGAATGGAGTGAACTGCCACTCAGTGTAGACTCATTGATTTCTTTTTTCTCCTTCGTCTCTGAGCTATTTCGCCTGCTGTTTTGGCTCGATTTATTTCTGTGCAGTTGAGTTGCATTTCATTTGATTTGTACATCCCATTGGCTAGTAATTTAGCCTTTTGGAAGGATTAAAAGGCCAAGTGCTTTCTGTAGGGATCAGAATACTGTGAGGCTGGAAAGCCATTAACTCTGTTTTCATTCACAGATACCATGGACAAAGTTGAAGACTCACCCAATCTCTTTGGTAAGTTTTACCTGCTTCACCGTCTCTCATAATCATAACAGAACACAAGTCTTTCTGTATTTAGGTAACTGTCATTGAAGCCATTGCATCTTCTTGTGCCACAAGTCAACAAGAAGTAAGAATTGATTTTGTGTTTCACGGTGGTACGCTATTAGAACAGATTAACCGCCTGCACTCCTGCATAATTTACTTACGTCCATCACATTTTAATTGAGGCAGTTCATCGCAAGGTGAAGGGTATCGTACAGCTTCACGAACACACTGTCTGCAGCCTCGAGCTGCAACACTGCTGTTTCATATCTGGCTTTTCATCATCAGTGACACCACTGAGTTGGGATTGTCTGGATTTAATATTGTAAATGGTGTAGCTGAGGCAGCACAATTCCCCACCCTGGTGATGAAGATGGTAGTTGCGGTAATGTAAGTGCTGCCAAAGTTAGAGAAGATTCTTATCTTCAGCGGTGGATCTTGTTCAACTGAACCTCCTAGAGCCACAGTGAGAGTGGCCTTTGACTTACTTGCAGATATGTTGTCTTTGAGTGCCTCCAAGTGCTTATCCTCAGCCTGGTGTACCTTCAAGAGCCTCGTCCAGGCTTTTGTGAGACTGCAATTTGACTTTGTTTGTGGCCATTTTCTGCATCACAGTGCCAAGCTTTTGCCTAAACAGCCTCTGTGTCTCTGTCATGACTGCCAGCTTCTCCCTCATTGCAGGCTTTAGGTGTCAGGGTGACAGGCTGGTCCCAGTCCCCAGGTAGTTGTAATTCCCATTGCCTGAAACTAATAACAGAAGGAGCACGCACTCCATTGCTTGTGGTCCTTAGTCCCATATATACTCTAAGCACATGGTGTTTTGCAACATTTTTGGCACAAGAGAGGAGATGTTACTGCTTGAAGGTAGTACACACAGCCATGAAAGGCTAGCTGTAACTTATCTAAGAACAGAATTGGCAAAATTTGTAGATGAAAGTTTGTAGGTGTTTTATCTCACTTAACAAGGCTACTACTCATGTGTAAGTGAGCAATATGTAGGCGACTCTCAGAACTCCAGTGACGAAAGTAAACAGACTGCAACAAAATATTTCAAGTTTATTTTTATCATTTGAACTGAAAAACAGGTTTCCAGCCTCCAGGGTTGCCTCTTTTTAGCCTAACTCTCTTTCTGAATGACTGACATGATTATCCTACCATTGAAAACATAGATTACAGCCTTTAAAACAAAGCCGTAGTCATCAGGTTGATAGAAATGGCCACAGCAGCCTAAAAAAAAATTGTGAAATTAAAGCCATGTGTTGTTGGTGGTGAAATTAATTCCACAATTTGCTTGCAGACCCTGGATAAAGTGGAGATGGAGATGAGCACCTGTGATGAGCCCCGCCCTCCAAATGGCCCCTCACCCATAGCAACAGCATCAGGTCAAAGGTGAAAATCTAGAAAATCTATGGCTCAATAATTAAGTATTTGTTCTTGAAATGATGTACAGACTAAATCTGTTGGCACATTTATCTGTTGTTGTTTATAACCTTGTTGACCTAACTCTTCCTCCATCCGTCTATCCTTAGTGAATATGGCTTTGCAGAGAAGGTTGTAGAGGGGATGTCGCTGTCCATTAACTCCATCGTCATCAGGATCAGTGCCAAGGCCTTTAACGCCTCCTTTGAACTCTCACAGCTGCAAGTCCACAGTGTCAACACCTGCTGGAGCATCAGTGACCTGCGATTCACCCGCATCCAGGACCCTCAGAGGGGAGAGGTCTGTACTTATTTATTTATTTATTTTCAAGAGACTGCATGGATGTCGTGTCGTCCAGTTTATTGTAGTAACGCACCTGTTCGGTCCAGATCCTGACGTTCAAGGAGATCAGCTGGCAGATGATCCGAATCGAGGCCGACGCCATCCAGAGCGCCGAGCACGAGATGTTGAGCGCCCCCATTCGCCTCATCACCAACCAGTCCAAGATCCGAGTTACTCTGAAGAGACGGGTCAGCCTCACACACACACACACACACACACACACA
>JAPZDZ010000015.1:12726449-12743867 GCA_029783805.1 Acanthurus tennentii | reverse complement strand
CACACACACACACACACACACACACACAAATGCACAAGTATAAAACTTTTGAACAGATTCATAGATCATAGATTTCCATTCAATTTTGGAAATTTGATGGACCAGCCATGAAACCAAAACTGCTCCAAGCAACATCCATTCACCACTGTGAACAGTATTCTCTCTGTGCAGCCTAAAAGGCTGGAGGGACAGAAGCAGCGGTTTATCAGAAGACTAGTGTGCATTTAAATAAAGAACACAACTTATTGTCAGAGATATGGAGATTGGAGATATGGAGATAATGTACCATAACAAGCACAGAGTTTTTTTAAAAGTAATGGAGTCTCCTTAAAATTCTGTCAGTGTAGTTTTGATCATGTTATTCAAGGAATATTCCTTTGGGGAATTGCCTGATAAAAGATATGTAATGTGTTCTTAATTTGTCTTTGTGTTCAGAATCAAGAAAAAGAAATTCAGTACAGTTCCAGTGAATTTAGTAAATCCCTGCTGGTTATAAATGATGTCACACAGCAGAAGAATTTCCCTCAGAGTTTCATGTTACATCAATGGAAGCTCTCAGGCTAACTCCACCTGCATAATGCATGTTCATAACAACTGACTGTACCCGATGCAGATTAAGGACTGTAATGTGGTGGCCTCCAAGCTGATTCTGATCCTGGACGACCTGCTGTGGGTGCTGACCGACTCCCAGCTCAAAGCCATGGTGCAGTATGCCAAGTCTCTCAGCGAGGCCATGGAGAAGTCTGCACAGCAGAGGAAGAGCATGGCCACTGAAGACCAGGTGCATGCATGACCGACTCACATAGAAATCCACAAATGTAGTAGCATATGGTGGTTTTCTTTACTTGTTTCTCACTCTCTATAATTGTTGATTAATCCTCCTATTTCTGTCTCCCTTTCCCTTTTCACATTCTTAACATCTCCCACTCCTTCTGCCTGTCAGTGCCCTCATTCTACCTCTGTGGTGAAGCTACGTCATTGTCTGATAATTTGTCCTTGTGTCCATGAAAATCTTGTCTCCCCCTCTCTGTGTGACAAACCTAATGCCATATGGCGTCTATCGGCCTACATCATCATCCTCCCTCTGTTGCTGATGGGGTCTTTCAGTCTGTTCTATTTATTGCTTCCTTAGCACATGCACATACGAAATGTACATTGATTGCCCACACAAATTCACACCTATGCTCATCCCACAGAACATACAGTGGACAGTGTGTTTTCTGTTGTTAGGTGTGACACGCCATCTGCTGGGAGATCTGAGCATTGCATGATTCATCTATTAAATGAACCTGAGTTTAGTCTCTCTGTTTTATGCATAAGGTGTAGATTTTTATATGAAAACAAACATGTAAATAGACAAGTGACTAACTACCAAAAACTTAAGCTGAATTATTACCAGACTAAACATAGCAGCAGTCTGAAAAAAGCAAGAACCAATACTACAAGCACCATCATCAGTATCTCAAGCTTCAACACTAATTATGGTATAATGTGTTCACCAGGTGTCATCAGCGCCCCCCTCAGCCCAGCAGGTGCGCACACAGCAGGCGTCCACAGCAGCTGACCAGAGTGCAACCATGGCCAAGCTGTTCAGCGCCTACGATGTGTGTGAGACATCCCACCACCTCCAGATCACACACCTCGACCTGCACATCTGTGACGACATCCACGCTAAGGACAAAGGTAACATATGGGTTTACATACATCATACCTCAGTAGCCCCTTTTACACGTGTTTTATTCATATTTCTTTGCCATCAGTCTGTTTTTGGAACATTCTACTGAAAAAACTGAATTGATTTTTTTTTTCTTTCTGTCTCTCCTGCTGTGTAGTGATTAATAAGAGGATAACAGGTGGAGCCATGCAGCTCTCCTTCAGCTCCATCACTCTGGACTACTATCCTTTCCACAGAGCAGGTATGAATCCTGCAGTGAAACCACCATCACTACCTGACCATAAAGTCAGAGCAACATATTTAGGAATATTAAACTTGCTGTAATTCATCAGCAACTACCTGCTAATTTCATAGTTGTAGTGTCACATCAAACTGTTTAGCTAGGTTAGCTTTAGGTTTGTAGTAAATTCAGTTTATGATTATTGGTACCTTGTTATAACAAAAAGTAGTACAGTCATATTTTTAGTCTCTTAGTATCTAGTATGAGTATATATCTGTGATAGTAACTGAAGTAATAATAACTACAATCTTAAAAAAACATGCAATATCGTGAAAAGCAGTGGCAGAACCAGAACAACTGATGGACTAATTTTCCTCCTCTCTCATCACTAGGTGACACTTGTGTCCACTGGATGCACTACAGTGAAGCCACGAAGACCAGAGAGGGCTGGGCACGGAATCTGCTCGATGAGTTTAAGTCAAACGTGGAGATGTTAAAAAGCGCCGTTCGAGACCAGCAAGGCCCGGCTCCTGCACATGGTTCCCCACAACATGGTAAAAAACACACATCTAAACACATATTACATGTAGGGTACTTGTTCGGGGTATATATTTTATTGTATATCCTGGCGCACACACACAGAATATCATCCCTGTGGGTTTTCTGTCCTCCAGTGTCCCTTAGGGACGATGTGTATGGGCCTCTAGGAAGTCAGGAGAGAGCAGGAGGAATAGGGCTTAGAGAGGCAGATGGAGGACTCCCAGAGTGGAGCTCACACACACAGCCTCCAGTCCAGTGCTGCTGGTGTCTAGAGCCAGGTACCACGGTGTGTGTGCGCACAGCAGGGTGCGGTGATACACACCATTTGTAAGGCACTGAGGTTTCCCATTGCAGAACTAAGAGGTCGCTCTGTTTGTCTCCTTCTTTGTCGTTCTGTTTTCATTTTTGTTTCCTCTTTCTCTTTTCCTCCCTTTCTCCTTCATCCTCTGCAGGTAAAATAAGCACCTCCTCCAGCACTTCCTTCAGTCCACCTCCCACTCACAGCCCCAAGACCCAGCTCATGTCCAGCTCTGTTGTTCTAAGGATGGCTGACTTCAGCATCTACCAGGTCGTTACAAACGCACTCAGGCTTACAAGCCTTCATATATGGAAACCTTGAATCAACAAATATCTGTACTGCTAGTTTTTAACAAAGGTGTCTGTTTTTTGGGGGGGTTTTTTGTGTTGCAGGTGTCAACAGCAGACCAACGTCGCTCCAGCCCCAAGACCATGATCTCCTGCAATAAGAAGTCCTTGTATCTTCCCCCGGAGATGCCAGCCATTCATGTGGAGTTTACAGAGTACTACTTCCCTGACGGAAAAGACTACCCCAGTAAGACCCCTGTGCTTTAACGCTTAAGAAAGTAGTACCTTATTTTACAAACATTAATCTGTGTTTAACATGTTATAAGCTGTGTAAGTGGCTGTTTTTATACAGCGGGTCCACTGTTTTGGCACCAGTTTTCTATTTCTCACTTCCCTCGTTGATCTATTCAGCACATTCGTTCAGCTGTTGGGAAGTCATTGACTGCTGTGAGGCTGAAAGGACATTGATTTTCTGAATTACGCCCAGTGTTCTGAATGAGAAATCACCCAATTAATTCATGTTATGGATTTCTCACGAATTCCCTTTATTAGAAACCATTAGAGGTTTTTCTTTTCATTTTTTTTTGTCTAGGAAATTTCTCTTAACGACAAGAATAATAATAAAAAAAAAAAACAAACAGGAAAATTAAAAACAAAGCTTCACAATAATGTTACCATAATATCTTTTACTCTCCACATCTCTGTCCTGTCCTGTAGTCCCATGTCCTAACCTGTACGTCCAGCTGAACGCCCTGCAGCTGGTTCTGGATCCTCGCAGCCTGGTGTGGATCAACCTTTTTGCCTTGGACCTCAGGCAGAGTCTGGAGCAGTTCATGGAGATCTACAAGCTCAGCGACTCACAGAAACCAGATGAGCATGTTGACATCAAGGTTGATGGACTTATGCTCAAGGTGAGGTGGAATGCAGAAAGGTGGACATATTATTTTTCTTCAGTATTCTCTGGTGTACATGCTTATGCTTTTGGTTCCTGTTTTCTATTAGCTGGTGATCCCCACTGATCGGGATGCCTCCTGTCCCGCCGATCTTCCCCGCTCCATCTCAGTGCAGACTTCAGAAATGGTGGCCACCAACACTCGGCATCCAGCTAACTGCACTCGCTCCCACCTTGAAGCCTTGCTGCAGGCCTTTGAAGAGGAACCCTTCTTTTCTCCCAGTTTCTTCTCATTCCCTCGCTCCTCTTCCTCCTTACCCCTCCTCCATCCAGTCTTCCAACGTCATGCTCATGAACAAGACACCAAGCTCCATGACATCTACCGGGGCCTGGTAGTGCCGACGATGGGCACAGATGCCCTCAAGATGCCGGCTGCCACTGACTTTTGGGCGTTGCACTTTGCCCAGTTCTGGGTGGACTATGAGGGCACCCGTGGGGGCAAAGGGCGGCCGCAGCCCTTTGTGGACTCGTTCCCCCTCAGCGTGTGGGCGTGTCAGCCTGCAAAAATTGTACAGCACCAGGAGAGGCTCAGAAACGCTGCTGGATCAGGTCTGTCCAGGAGCACATCAGGAGAGGCTGTTGCACGTCTGCAGAGGAAACGATTACTAAAGGAGTATTACAGCACTGATGGTGCACCAACATCATCTCAGAGCAATGATGCAACGCTGCCTCCCAGCAACGGACTCCATAAACGCCTCTCATTGGACAGCCTGCCCTCCTCCTCCTCTGCTTTGTCATCAGCAAGTAAAGATACAGGTGTGCATGTGTTGGTGCACGTGCAGAAACATTTAAGCGCTCAGGTATGTTTTTAATTGTTATTTTTTTTTAAATACTGGCAATATGTTTATGTGGTGATTGTTTAAATTCTGTGTGACAGAACAAAGTTAAGTTCAAAGTTCTATCATGCCAAGAAGGAGCAAGGACTGAATAGCTGCCTTAAGTGCTAAAATGAAAAAACATCTCATAAGTGAATCAATGGGAAGTTCATTTATCATATATGGAAAACATCTGCTGGCCCATCCTCTAAAATCTAGATTTGATCAATTTGATGTAAAGAAAAATTTTGAAATAGGAAAAATTAATCTTGTGGAGATTAGAGAAAATGAATGTCTGAACCAAATTTTGAGCCAGTCCATCCAGTAGATGCTGGGATATTTCACTGAATAAGTGAAAATTTTAAGCTGGCACAAAGGAGAAGCTCAAGGATCATCAAAGACATCAGGATTCCTCTTCTGGGGACGATTAATGTTTGTAAAAATAAATTCTGGCAATGTCTGTAGTAGCTGTTGAGATATTTTAGTCTGGGCTGACTTATTGTCAGCTAGCATGGCAAATGACCAGATTAATGGATAATGAAAATAATGGTTATATAAAGTGATTCTTCTCTCATTTTGATTCCCTATTAATTAAAAATAACCCATTACATCAGTGATCCATCACCATACAGTGTAATGACCAGTTTGGTCTGTGTGTGCAGGTGAGCCACCGGCAGTATGTGTTTTTGATGCATCTTCAGCGCAGCATCAAAGCCCTTCAGCAGACACTACAGCAGGACCTGGAGGAGATGGGCTCCAAAAGAGACCGCAAGGCTCCTTCTGAGCATCCTGCAGACCACCAACCCTTCACTGTCTGCCTGGGTCTCCTGCTTAAAAGTGCCGAGGTCTCCCTGCTCCTCAAGCCTGTCCCTCAACCTGAAGGTTCAGGATCTCCCCTGGGGTCGGAGCTCTCCCCCTCAGAGAGCCGAGGAACACTGGAACCGGGCAGCGATGCAGGGGATGGGGCGGAGAAGGGGAGTGAAGGAGCTGGATCTGGATCAGAAGGAGCAGCAGCAAAAGGGCCGTGCACTGTAGACCAGCTCTTATGTGGCGAAAGCACAGAGGGTGGACCCATCCAAGGTCCCGCCCCTCTCATCCCTACATCCTCCTCCTCAACCACACGCCCGGACTCAAATCACAAAGCTTCACTGGAGGAGAGGACTTCAGCTAAGAACTCTGGGAGGTGGAGTTCAGAGGAGGGGGGCGACACAGCAGTGGATGGGATTGCTGGGGCTGAGGATGTGGGAGTTGGACTAGACTCTAAAACCCAGATAAGTGACCCCCCGGCTGACCCTCTCAGCAGCAAAGACTGGAATGACAAAGATGCGACTGCAGCCACCAAGATGCCTCAGTCAACATCCAGGTATTTACTTAATTACACAAAAGGCTGTTTGTTCATTTAGTCAGTGCTCCACACAGGGCCAGCATTTAATTCAGACAATTATTTTGCTTTAAGCACCTTTCAGACTGATTCATTTTCTACTTGAATCATTACATTAATTAGTTACTTGACAGAACATTAATCCACAACAATTTTTAATGCAGAATATTTACTTGATTTCTTGTTGCTAATGCAATGATGGACTGCTTTTTTGGAGTTTTTAAATGATAGTTAGTTTAATGTTTCTTAAACAAAACAAGCAACTTAATCATTGCATTGAACTGTCAATTATTTTTTAATTAAAAAACAAATTGTTCACCTCAACCTTATCCTGCATTTCTCATCATCTCTGACATTTTATAAACTGAACAAATAACCTTTTTTTATTTATTTATTCATTAGATGAATTGATGAGTTTAAGCCTTTAAAAGCTCATACATCATCCAAGTAATCGCCTGTCAGTTTTTAAATTTCATAATCGACTTTCCCATGTGCTAATCGATGAGTGATGAAGCTAATGATGAAGTCTTTCTCTCTCTAATTGAATTTGTCTGTTCCTGAACACAAGAGCTGTGTGTCGAACTCCCACATGAGAGTGTGTGTCAGTATAAACGTTCAGTCGTCTCACTTCATGTTTTGAATGTTGGCTGGCCTCAAGCTGCCATGTCTTTCTGTGTTTTCATCCACTGTCTGTCCGCTCATCATGTATCCTGTCATCAGATCTCATTCACTTCCTTTTCTGCCTCTTGACCTTGGCTTTGACCCATGCGAGATGTGTGTGTGTGTGTGTGTGTGTGCGCGTGTGTTTTCTCTCTACCAAGGAAAGGAAGTTTGTCTGTGGTTTCTGATCTCCTCAGCTCCTCAAACTCCAGCAGATCCACCTCCCTTTATTCCATGTCCAACATGTAAGGCACTGGATCTGTGACTAGCTGTATTAATCGGTGTGTGTGTGTATATACTGTGTGTTTGTATGTGTGAATGTGTCCTCGTTTTTGTGATCCTTGGATGAAAACAAATCAGTGCAGATGTGTGTATGTGGGTCCCCTGTGGGCATGCATTGCATGTGTGCATGACACGCTGGTCCGCCTCTGTGTGTTATGTGTGTGTGGTGAGTGAGTCAGTTTTTCCTTCGTGTGGTTTCAACCTGTTGACTCGTGGTTGATGGTAGAAATAAAAAAATAAAGTTTCTTGTTTGTGATAGTTTATTTTTTCAGCCTTGTGTTCTGAGTCTTTTGGGAGCCACTTTGATTGTTTTCATTGTGACTATTTTTCTTTGTATAGTTTCTAAGGCTTGGAAGGGTAGTACACTTGATTCTTATGTGACCTTTTACAACACCACACACTCTTTTCTGATTCTTTTTAACTCAATCAGTCATAAATCAATGGCGTGCATGGTCAGTTGTACCTAAAGCAGATTTCAAGCTTTACAGAAGCTATGATTTAGATGATCTGTCTGTTACACACACTCTTCTCCAAGTGACTCAGTGTCCTTTCTGTTGTAGTGGTCGTTTGATGCGGGACCGTAGCCAGTCCAGTTTCTCAGTGTCCTACAAGAACATGAAGAAGAGCCCATCCCTGCAGTCACTGGACAACATCTCCATAGACAGCTACTCAATGGAGGATGGAGACGCTTACAGTCTACTGGAGAGAGGTGAGGCAAACGTCACTCTTTTCTCACACACAGCTGCACAGTAGTAGCCTTTGTTATTCAAAGCTGGATAACTTGCAAGTTAGTTGTGTTGTTTATGGTGTCATGTTCATACATAAGAGGATGCAAAATACAGATGTAGTGTTTGAACATGGACAAAAAAAGAATAGAGCATTTTTACTCGTCACATTGCTTCGCAACCAAAGATTTTTTCTTTACATGATCAAGTTTTAAAAAAGAAAAGAAAAAAAAAAGTTTTTTGCACATGCACTGGTACTAAACTCCGTTGACCAGAAGGTGGCAGCATTGTTCCAATATGTAAGTAATATAGTATTGCAAGAGGAGCTTCTAATGATTTGATAAAGCCTAACAATGTGACACTGTATAAAAAACGAAGTTGAAAGTGTGTCTTCTCTTATAAGTAACCTTTGAATGTCTTTATGTACCGTACAGATGACGTGTCCATCTCAGGCTTCAAGGATGCCATCAGTGAACAGAGCGCCACTGAGAGTGCGACTGAAGTGGTGATTGGTCAGGAGCAGGAGGGGGGCGTGTCGCCTGATACTGTCAGCGCTACCTCTCAGAGCACCGACGATCCCACCAAAGATGTGGTAAGATACGGAAATCTTTAAAAAGTCTGGAAAAAAGTCGGTAAATAACATGAAATGTCTTAAAAAGTGCCCGTTTTCATGGGTTCTTTTCCTCCAGGTGTCGGTGCTGGTATTGAAGGTGCAGTCGGTGTGTGTAGGCATGGAGGCGGAGGGGGAGAGCACGGCCGTGGCTCTGGAGGTGGGCCAGGTTACACCCAGCCAGCTGGGCAACGTCAGCCTTAGACAGTACCTCAGCAACCGCAGCCTGGGTAAGAACACACATCCATACATGTGCTATTGTGGGAAATATGGTGCTTTTTATTTGAGCTTTAATATAGTTCATTACACTTATAACAGGCATTTTTCTGTGTGATTTCTAATTTGGACGTACACTTAAAAGCTCTTAAAAAGGATTGAATTCAGCTTTAAACATTTAACATAAACCCTGCAGTAACATCCCCCATGAAACGAGAGGCAAAACAGCTCATGAGAGGGTTAGATGTTTGTGTATTCATGGTTTCTACCGCATTGCCATGTAAATGTAGTCATAATCAATAAATAATGATGCATCATAGTGTCTCAATTTATTGCAAATCACAAAGAACAAGCAGTTCCTGTTTTTAAATTGTGAGTTGGTTGATTACATAAACCAAAAATATAAAAATAGACCACTGAAGCAGGCTGTGGTTTTTGACTAAAGCCAGCAATGAAACCAAATTTCTTTTTTTCCTCCGTGGATTATTTTTAGATCATCATTTATGGTATTTCACCTTATTTTACTGTAAATGGTGAGAGGAAACACACGGACGCAGAGAGGAAACACATTTAAATTTTGCTTGTTCTTATTTTCAACATCAAACAGACAGATTGAGAGACCGAAAGCAACATCAGGATATTTATTTTCATGCAGAACAGACAGCAGCAGGAGCAGGAAGCCGCACAGCTGATTTTTTTAAAGAGCTTAAGTCAGTTATCATGCAAAAATAACAAAAATTTCATGAGTCCAGGTTCTCAAATATTAGGATTAATTGCGTTTCATGGTTGGGCTCCAGGATATTGTGATCTTCAACTGATCATTAGTGGATTAATTGAGAAAATAATCAGCCAGTTAATCTATAATGAAAATAATCATCAGTTGTAGTCCTCATCTGAATCCCATAATAGCCCACATTAAGTTAGCCATGATTTCAAGTGTACACACAAACACACATTTGCACACTAACAGCCACCCCCTCGTTTTATTTACCCTGCCATAACTCCCCACAGGTATGGTGTGTTCAGTACCAATACCTGCTCAAAGCAGCCAAGGTAACTGCTGTGTGTTAATTCACCATCTGTAACTTAACATGCATGCTTGCCTCAGTGTGTGCGCGCGCGTGTATGTGTGTGTGCGTGTGTGTGTGGTTCAGTGTGTGTGTGTGTGTTTTGTCCCAGTTTGTCTTCTGTCGAGTCTAATTTCCAGACTCAGGACTTTTGCTCGGGAGCATGCACTGCAGATGCTCATAGACAGGATGCAATGCAAGTAATCGCATGAAGTGTGTTTGACTGCTCATTTTTCAGCAGCAGTGGGTGTTTATGTGACATTAAGATCTCTTTCCTCCAATCTGTGTGTGTGTGTGTGTGTGTGTGTGTGTGTGAAGAGAGGTTAAGTTTGACTGTAATGGAGTGAGTGGTCCCATTATTTGCAACATTAGGCCCAGATACTTTGTGTGCGTGTGTGTATGTGTGTGTGTGTGTTAGCCAGATTCAAATTATCTACAACTATTTGTGCAGAGTGGTGTAACCCCCCTGATCTGTCTATTCTCTCCTCCGCTTAATTTGCCCTCGCTCTCTTTGTCTATCCCCCCTCGTTTCTCCCACCACCTCCCCCATCTTTCCACTGCAGCAGACTTTGCAGTTTCAGTCCAGTGATTCAGGCAATGAGAGAAACGCCAGCTTTACCCCTCGCTACTGTTCTCCTCCTATCTCACAAGAGCAATCCCTCCTCCTCTTCCTCTTCCTCCACCTCATCCTCCTCTTTTTTTCTTCTCCTCCACCTTTCCTCCACACTCTTCCCTCGAGCTTCTACTCCATCTCCCTAATAATCCTCTGTCATTTAACCCCCCTCTCCACCTTCATCTCCCTCCCTCTCTAGGCCATCTTTTCTCTTCCATCCCTGTCTTATCACAGTCACTCAGTCCTTGGCTGCTTGCTGCCTCCCTCTTGCTCTTTTTTTTTTTTCTTTCTCTCTCCTCACCCACTCCATCTTTTTTTCCTCTCTCTCTCTCCCTCTCTACATCTGCCTCGACCTCAGCTGCCTGGAATTGAGAGAGAATATGTCATTTTATCTGAGAAAAGCTGACAGCATTATGTGTGTGTGTTTGTGTGAAGTGTGTGTGTGTGTGTGAATGTTTCTGCTGGTCCTAAAATTGCTCTGTGATATTAACCCATTCTTGACGTTTCTTTAGAAAGAATAATTTAAGGATGTGACGCTCTTCCTGCTGTCATGATGAAGTGATTTCTTTAAGTGGCCATTTTCATGCCTTGCTGAGTGTTTCTCTTGCAACACGTGGTGCCTCTCGCCTGTTGAAAATGTGCCCGTGTGTGTGCTTGCCAGCTGAATTTGTGTGTAAAGTTTGTGTGTAAGGAGGGTTTCAGCCCTCCGCCTCAGGTTTAACACCTGTCACCCTCGACTTTCATCAATTTGTTTGTCTTTTACCTCTTTATCCTTGCCTTTTCTCCTCCGTCATCTCTTACTACAATAAACAGAAATTGTTTTATCACATTTTTGTGCTACTCAGAGTCAAATTCAGGTCATTTAGAAATTAAACACTTCATATAGTGGCACACCATCAAATATTTCACAGTTTTCAGCACCTTGGAGCTTCGTTTTTGTCGAGTGTCTAATTCATAAAGGTGGGAGTTTTCACTGAAGCCTCTAATCCCTAGTCCTTGGAAATAATTAAACATCATTGCAGGAAAAGAGCCTGTGGGATTGTGTAAAATCTCAAGTCTCCTTCAGCCCACCTTTTTCCTTAATTCATTCCTGCTTCTCTTTTCTTTTTTTTTCAAAGCTCTCTTTTCATTTTCTGTCTTTGTGCTCAATGTTCTCACCAGCTTCCTGTCTTTCCCTTAATCTTGCCTTTAACTTCGCCCTCATTTAAACCTGTCCTTAACTTGCACCCTTTTTTTTTTAAGGAGTAGAATGACATAAATTCGTTGTAGTAAAGCATTTTGTGGGCAAATAGAAGAAAACATTAAAGTCACAGTGAAACATCAGTAAAAACATATCAGGCTTTCGTAATAGGATGTTTTTCCAAGCAGAAATGGAAAATTGTGGCATGCTGAAGGTACCAGAGGAATCCTTTAAATTTGATTGGATCAATCAAAGTGGGCGTGGCATAGCAGATATGATGCTGCAGGCTATGGTCACATGTACAATATTACCATTAGCTCATATCTGCTTTCCATTTTCTTCAGTATTTCTGCATATTCACATTTCAGCTTCATGTGTAGTTTACCATTGGTGACCTGCAAAGACAGTCTGAACCAATAACGTAAAGATGTGTTAGTGTGTGTGTGTGCGTGTGTTTGTGTGCAGAAACCAGCAAACTGATTTGTAGTGCTGTCACATCCCATTCTGCTCACATTCAGCACTGGAAGGTGATGGTCAGCTGCCTGCATTCAAGTATTTGTGACCTTGCCCATATGGAGCTCTGGAGGACTGTTGGCCTCCACTCACTCCTCCCTTTCTGTTGGCTGTGAGGCTGAGATGGAGAAAATTAGACCTCATCCACATCCTTCTTGAACACATTTTTCACCAGCATTCAGGCTGAGCTCTTGTACGGATGGGTCATGATTTGTTTGTTAGATTCAATACATTTACATTCATGCCCTCGTGCTGTCAAGTCACCAATGAAAGAAAGAGATTTTAGTTGAAGAAAGATGTTGATACAGACACTTATATATGATAAATGCCAGCTGGATTTTTGTGACCAAAGCTATTTTTATTGTTAAGGAGTTTAAAAATTCAATAAAAATATTTTGGTCTGTAGTAATTTTAAGCATAAATACTAATGAAGACAGTTTTCATGAATTTATTAGATTAATTAGTGTTTTGTTGTTGTTTTAGTAGCCAAGAGAGCTGGTACGTTTACAGTTGGAAAATGAACCAATGTGCCCTCTGGTGGCCAAACTGTATCATAATTGCAAAGTTTCTAAATTATTTTAAACAAATTTTTGCAATTCTTTCACTGTGTCTTTAGTGTCACTGTTTTAGTCAAATGAGGCATTAAATATCAGATAGGATGTGGGCTGACTAGGCCCGAGGAGCTTACTTTTAGCTTCAAAGTCCCTAAATTAGTAATAGAGAAGTCCTACTTTATATTGGGTGTATTTTAATGTCAGGTTTACATGTAATTTAGCTGAATCATCTCGACATGCACTCCACTGATGTTAATTTAAAGCTAAAGCTAATGCTAACTGCAGCCTCGTCTCTCACAGCAGGCGGTGAGATCAGCTCTGCGTCTGTCGGGGGCCTCCACAGTCCGGAGGTTCGTGCTCGCCTGGAGAGTGGGCCCTGCGCTGCAGCCCACTCCCCGCTGGCCGAGCGCAACGGCTTCCTGCAGCTGCGTCTCCACGGATACCAGGCAAGCTTCTTGATGTCAACGATGCGTAACCTGGCCCATTTCCTGGAGGACGACTCTGCGCCGCAGGTGCTGCCCATGGAGATCAGCGTCAGGGACACACACATCAACTTAAAGGTGAGATTCCCTGATGTTTCAATAATACATATAATGATTTCACATCCTTTTAGTCAGGGCTTAGAACTTTTTGTTTTACCCTGAGGTTATTATTGCAGAACTACTGTTTACCTGCAAGTTTTCAGAAGGAGATTTGCCCCAGTTTTTTCTGACCGCGCTGCATTAATAGACCCCATAACTCACTGCCATACAGTGCAGTGCCTCAATGACCAAGTTTAAATATTTTGAACCTTGGCCTAATTGGAATTTGGATTTGAACTGAATGTTTAATGACATAGAAAGGCCTTTCTGCCGTCTCCCTTGGGTTCCTTCACGGGTGAGTAGATTTGCTGTGGAACTGATGTGAAATCCTGGATGGGGGATAATTTCTCTCGCACCCACATGCTTAAACACGTCAAAACTACCACACTCAACATGTGCCGTCTCTTCTTGCAGGACGACAGTCCGCGGGACAATCCCTCCGACCCCGAGCCGTCCCCCATCACCCTGCATGTGGACAGCCTCATCATACACAGAAGAGACGATGGCTCATTCTCTATAGGAGGTGACAAATGCACGCACACATTTTTTTTATGCCAGATATTTCCACCTCCACTTCAGCGTTGATTCACTGCGGTTATATAACATGCCTTATTAAATGCTTCTAAGTCCACGCTCGGTACATCCACACCTCCAAACTCCCCCCTGTTGTCTCCGTTTGTTTGGCCTAACAGTGGACACGACAGCGGAGACCAAACCCAGGAAAGATGGTGTTTTGACGGACAACGCCCTGAGTCCTGTTCCTGAGGTTGTGGGCGGTGTCTGCGGGGCATCGAAGGCTACACAGACCCAAGCCTTGACCCCCAACCCCACTCCATCCACCAGAGAAAAGGTGAGGCACACATGAAAGAACACTGTGTGGGGGTAGATGGGTGCAGAAACATACAGGCACAAGCAGCACCTGCAGACATTCTTTCATGTAGCCACACACATTTTTTTTCTTTCTCTTCTTTCCTTCTTCTCGTTTTTTCCTCCTACAAACAAACTGCTGAACAAAAGGGACTTTTTTTTTTTTTTAGTGATTGTTCTGGATGGATTGCCAGATTTTTGTTTTCAGGCTATTCCAGTTCTCTGCTTGGCTTCCATTTCATTTACAGTGGGAGTGGTATTTATCAGTTTATGCTGAATACAAGTATTACATTCTCAGATGGAACCTTAAAACTGAGTAGTTGCATAATGCTGCTTAAGACAACATGTCCTCTGATTTTAACTACTAAGCAGGTTTTTTGATATTCAGTTTCACCTCCAAAAGCTGCAGGTTTAGTTTGATTTGAACCAGCGTTTCCCAACCTTTTCTTTTAAAGACCCCGTTTTATCATTGAGTAAGTGACATATTTAATAGGTTTATTTAATGTTACATTTGGTGCATTACAATAACCACACAGAGCAACTGAGAAAATGTATGATTATAATGTCTTCATTGTTTGTTTGCAGATGCTTATAGAGGAAAATGAATGTTTGAAACTGGAACTGTCCCGAGCCAAGATGGCGCTGGCTGAGGCTCAGATGGAGAAGGACTCGCTGTTGCACCGCATGAAGAACCTGAAAGTCAACACCAGCTAGATTCGCTTCTCTCTCTCATCACAGCCACCCAGCTAGTCAGGTCACTCAGCCCCAACTGGTCTGCAGACATGAGGACTGGAGCTCGATGGTCAGCAACAAAATCAAAGACAGCATCAACAAGTAAAGGAAAAAGGGGGATTTCTCGGCTGAAACGGCTCCCTTTATGCTCCTGTTAGTTGAGTGAGCCACCATGTGACTTTAGACTTCAAAGTAATTCCTTCATAAAGCAATTTAAAGTCTGTGAGGAGACTTGAAAAATACATTTTTACATGCTTGTTGTCTGCTTGATACATGTGGAATGAGTTGGAGAGGGAGGAATGACATTAAGTGGTACTAAGTGTGTGTGTGTGTGTGTGTGTGAGTGTGAGAAAGAGGACGATGATCTATATCCATGGTTGTGCCTACACAAAAAACCCTTCCCACACTACTCCTGTTGTGTAAGTTAAAAGAAAGCATTCAATCGTGTTGGTATGAAGGAACACTGAATGTCGAATCTTCAGAGGAATGTCTTAAAAAAAAGACTTACTTTACTTATTTTGCACTGCAACAAAATTAAACTTGTAATTTTGTGCTTTCATATCGGGTGTGGGCGGGACAAATCACTCTCTCGCTCATCCTCGTGGTGTGTACAGTGTAAATTGTATGAGAATGTGAACACATTAATATTTTCTTCAGGACTTCTAATGGTCATGCAGTGTTTCAGCTGAATGTGTGTGTGTGTTTCGTTTGTCTCAGCCAGAACAAGCATTTCATTACAGTTAGACCATAAATTTCTACGTCGGCTCCATGTGTTTGTCAGCAAAATGCCCCCCGCAGATGGCGTCTGTACTCCCCCCTTCCTATTTTTCTATATGTAAATAACTACTTACCATGTGCAGCACTTTTAAAGCTGAGGCACTGTAAATAAAAAAATGAGAACTGTGAGAGAAGAAGAGTTAAGGTGACGAGTGGAGAGAGTGGTGCAGAAAAGTATCTTGTGTGCTCCCTTCTATAAAAGAGAAGGAATATAAAGGCACATTAATGCTGCCTGACTACAAATGTATGTGTGTGAGTGTGTGTGTGTGGGTGTGTCCTAAAGTAAGTTTCTAATCTACCATGTGTAATTTTTTTCATGGACAAGCGTCGATCATATCTGCTGCTGTTCCATGCTTCACGCCTCTGTGACGACTTTGCGGGAATTCCCTCAGTAGATGTTCAAAACGACTAAAAGAGACTGACTTTTCCTACAGCACAGGCTTTGGCACAGCACAAAAAGACTCTAAAAGGACAGATTGAAACTTGGCTCTCACTTAAAGGCCAGCACTTGATTCAAGTACATCCGTCGGCCTACATATGCAACCGTCACAACCTGTACTTTAGCTTGACCCTGTTCATTTCAGTTTCTGTCTTTAAATAAAAAAGGTTTTGGTTCCTGTAAATGACGTTAAAAAAAAACAAAACAGACGACTAGTTCTCTGCACAAAAAAGGGTATCAAGACTTGAAATGTCAGAGGTAGGATTTTTAACATGATTGTATGTGAAGAGTTTTCTCTTTTTTTTTCACCTGTTTTCTCCTCCATTCACCACAGCCCTCCTCCTCCCCATCTCTGGGAAGACTTTAAATCTCAGCGGAGTGAGAAAAAGACACAAAGTAATAAGTTGTATTTTGTCTGTCAAAGCTGCTGAAACGTTGATGAAAATAAAACGATATCTGACTCAAGTGACGTCACTTGAGGCAGTTTATCAGATTTCTTTCTTCTTACTGTGTCCATGATTTTGTGCGGCTCCCTTTGGCACCACAAAAAGGTTCTGTTATCTATCGTTTTCCCTATGAGGTTTTGTTATACAACGTTTTCCAGATATGCTGTAGTGCTCCTCAAGACCTTTAAGCAGCTTTTTGATCTGTAAAATAAGTGGATTTCCCCTTCGATATCATTCAAGCATGACAGAAGTACACGCTACCGCAAAACATGGTGTAGAAAATAAACACATAAATAGACCAAGTTAACAAGAACAGGCATGAGGAAATCCCACATGACCAGAGTTTGAGTAAACACAGATTTTGTAATGCTGTTTACACCACATCAGTTCCTTACAGCCAGAAGGGTGCATATATTATAACTTAAATAGTAAATATCATTTATATCCACCACAGATGGGTTATAAAATGTGCACAAGCATTTTAAAATCTGTTTTTCTGGGTTAAACTCTTAAAAACTGCAGAAAATTATAATCCGACGGATCCAAAGGTTGCACATACAATAAGCGTTCAGTGCATACTCTAATTGAAACCTTAAAAGGCTTTGTACCTTGATTAAGGCTTATAGCAGGAGTTCATTTTCTGCAGCATTTGTAAATTAATTAGCAACAATGTTGGCGATTGTTCTGCGATAAGTGGGGACTAGCAGCCTCTGTGGGCTCAAATGAGCTGCACTGAACCGAGTGTTTGGAGTATGTGCACATAAATGGTCATGACATTTTAGGGCTGGAGTAGTGCAGTGAGTCATAGAAGGGCATTAAATGTTGGAGAGTGTGTGTGAAGCAGAGAGAAAGAGGGAGAGGAAAGTTCTGCTCTGCTGCTGTTGACATGAAAGCCTGTTTACATACTGTGGCTTAATGTTTCTGTGATGGCGGCTACGTCACAGCGCGGGGCCGTTTATGTAAGCAAATCATGCATGCATTCATTTAT
>JAPZDZ010000015.1:12696993-12715837 GCA_029783805.1 Acanthurus tennentii | reverse complement strand
ACTCTGCTGCTGTATCCTGCCAAAAAACTGAGACCTCTATACTTGCCAGGATAGACACACACACACACATACACACAAACACACACACGCTCTCTCTCTCTCTGCACTTTAAGCCTCCGTCGCTCTTTGTTCCTCTCTCAATCTAAATCTTTGTTTTTTGTCTCAAATCTCTGCCTCTCTCCCTCCATCTGGTGTCCTGGTTTCTCTGTCAATATCTCTCTCTGGCCTCCTCCTCCATCACTCACTCCACAATCTCTCCTCCTCCTTCTACTCCAGTCCAGAGACAGACAATCCAGTCTTCCTACTGTCACTCTATCGTTTTCTCCACTCCCTCCCTCCCTACCCATCAAAACTACCTTCTCCTCTCTCTCTTTTTTTCTCTCTTTCTCACTCACCACTACATCTGTTATCACCACATGGGAACATCTTTTACCCATCATGCCTCTCGGTGCGACATTGGTGTTGGTTGACAGTGGCAAATGGGGAATTCGAGGAATCCACAGCTCCTCCGAGAACTGCTTCTCCCTATACAACCTGAGATTTATTAGTATTGGCCAGGTCACGTCAGAAGAGGAAGAGATGTAGTGGCGATTAAAAAAGTTACTGATCTATGGTTTCCATGTGTTGATTACTGAATGGAAAAAAAGGCTGTATGTCTCTGCAGTTTGCATTAGTAGCAATAGCATATCTTAGCTTAATCTGAATGATAATATAGCAGATTTGTCCTCTCCAACACTGATGGACACAGTGTTAGCATGTTTGCAAATATTCCAGAAGGGCATGTAACTGTAGCAATTATAACAATCACAGTTGTGCCGGCAGTAGTTGAATATATAGCTTTATAAAAGGATAAATTACCAGTATACTGTGCAGTTAAGTCAGACTTGTTAAAATTGAATTCAAAACTAATTTTAGAAGTGCTGCAATTGGGTATAAAATCCTTACAAGACACTAGTGGATGCTTAAAGTTGTAAAATCACCTTTCATTTGTTTCTCCTCCAGTTCATTAGTGTATTGGAACATGAGATTCGAAAAATTAAAGAACCTGATGGAAAAATCTGTAGTCCCCAATCTGTTGGTGGTTCATATAACTAGCTATGGGCAAATAACTGCACACAATTCAAATAAATAAAATTAACCCATCCAAACCTTTAGAGAGTAGTAATATTATACAGAGATACTAGATCAAGTAGACATCAAGTAATTAACTGAGGAGACATGCCAAAGGATGAATCTGTGTGTCTCTGTGTGAGAAACAAAAATAGTCCACTTCCCCCGAAACAGAACAGATTGGTTGAATTGGCAAATATAAAACATGCTTGCCACATTTGACCAGGACTTTAGATAATTTAGCTGTGGTTAGCAGATTCTCAGCCAGCTTTGAGTCGACCCTTGGAGTTTTGGTAAGTTATTAATTATGAGGCAATTAGGCAACAAGATGTGCTGGATTTGTGCTGTTTGGCGCAGCATGTTTTGGCTGTCTGGGTAACAAACATTTAATTTTTCCTGTGGAAATTCTACCTTGGTGATAAATGAGGAAATTCACTTAATTTGCAATTTCAAAGGCATATAGTTAATAGTTTGACCCTTAACCTTTATTCTTTTGGCTATGATTCGCTGAGATACCCCACTCATATCAAGTCAATGTTTTTCTTCTGGTCCATTTTCCTATTTCTAACTATATTATACACCATACAGGATATAAGATACCTATTAAGAAGATACATGAAAGGAATTAGTTGAAATACAAATGACTATATCAACAAATGACTGTATAAACTAATTAGAAACTGTGCAGTTCTGGATGGAAAAATACATTTCTCTTGTCTCTTATTCTTGATCAGTTCTGATGTGACATAGAAATTGGTTTACACTGTGTTCTTAGAACAACTCAGTTATGTGAAATCTGTATTGATCACCACTGTTGTGGCTTGTTGCCTAAAGACGTAATGAAAGACGTAATTCATGCTGGTAATGTGCTCAATCTACGACCAGAAGAGCGTTGCTGGGATTTTTTAGTTAATTCAATTCCCTCATGACTTTCCCCTTTGTTAGCTTCAGCATAAGTAGATTTTGTGCACTTCCTGTTCTGGTCAAGTTGTGTTTTCAGTCCTAAAGAGGCAAATGTGTTGAAACTGAGTGGAGGAGACACAGAGGCAACATGCAGCTGAAGGACGGAGGGAGAGGTGTGATGTCCAGTCTGTCACACTAATCTACAAGTCTGTGACCCCACGTAACACTGCAAGTGTTGTGGAGACACACACGCACATTCCAGCTGGCTCCCTGCTCTCTGATAGATGGCAGTAGTTAATGAAGCACTGCTTTTGAAGTAGATAAGATGTGGAGAGAAGGGGTCTAGAAATGCTAATGTCATTATGTGGTTAGGGCAAGAGCTATGCTGGGAGGCATTGGAGGAAAGTTATGCATGTAAGTGTGTGAGTGTGTTTTGAGAGGTTTTGGCTTTTGAAGTCCAATCCTGGTATTTTTTTTTAAATAAAACTGACAAGACTGTGTTATTTGATCATGTTCGGTATCTTTTGGTTTTGCCTTTTTCATGCCAGAATCTCCCAACTTTTTATCAAATTCCTGTCATGAAGGCTGTAAAACTTATTAGCTGTAACTACCACTGCTATAAATAATCACTGTGATACACATCCATTAAGTCTTGTTGTATCTAATTATTGCATTATAATCAGTAATGCAATGGATGTTTTTGCTAATAGGTATTTGTTGTAGTTTTGTCCCTGTTTTCTGTCTGTCATGTTAGAATTTAATAATAAGCTCAACTAATTTAAATGTGGGAACAGACCAGCTATAACAAAGCTCAGTAGGTTGAGCAACGCAAATCAGATGGTGAGAGAAGTTGTAAACAGTTTAGCCATATTATCCAAACCATTTATTAGATTTCAGGGAGCCATTTCTTGGTTTATCTTTAGCTTTTCTTACTGTGGGAGGGAGTTAAACTCAGGAATTAGAAGTCCCTTGGAGCGTTCACCAAATTTAATTGCCTGATCTGAGAAATAAATAAAATACATATCTGGCCCAAAAGGAATAACAAACAGCAGCGTTTTTCACAGACCCAATTTTTGTTAGTGACAGGAAAACAACACAGGCGTCATGTTGTTGTTTGTAATTTACTTCTGGCAGTTTTGTGCTGTTGAAATATTGAAACGGAACCATTTAGAGGTGAAAATGAAAAACGAAAATTCTAGTTTAGAGTCTTCAAAGAATTGCAAAACTGTGATTATTTTCTGATTATTTTAGTTACTTTAGTTCCCACATCGCCAACTATTAAAGCTTGGTTTGTTTTTTAAGTTATTGCCATTCTGTTAGATTAGTGAAGGAGCTTTACAAGTAACTCTCATCCCAAGACTTTGTATCAACACTAGTGAAAATCAGTGCTTGTTTGCAGTCTAGATGAATGTACTGTACAGATACTGTTGCACCCTGGAGGCTTTGGTTTGACCAGCTAATGGTATTTTAAAACTCCAGATTCCCAGATAGTATGGTGCATTTGAAAGCCCCAGGGAAAAGAGGCTGTGATTCAGGAATGAAACTGGAACCAGTTTCTCAGCTATTTTACTCAAGGAAGCCCTTTTTGTAGCTTTTAGCAAACTCACCACTCCTGACAAAGTGACATTTTTTTTAAAATTAAATATTCAATGCATAAAAAAACACCAAACAACAACCACAAAATAAACTTAGATTTAACTTTGATGTATCAGAAATGAGTTTTTCTGATATTTTTAGTGAACTTTTTAAAAAGTTCGGTCTGTATGATTAATTTTTAAAAATCTGAACAATCATACATACTAAATTTTTTGGACTAATTCAGAGATTTATTCTTATGTTTTGCCATTGTTCTGTAAGCTCTTTGATTGTTTTACTGCGTACAGTTAAAAGGATGCAGGACGAGGTTGTGAATTCAGCTTGTGTGCAGGTCCTGAAAGTAAACTAACCCTGTTAGATTGGGGTCAGGGTCATCATCTGACCTGGGTTGGGAACCACTGTTGTACAAAACAATGTGCTTCTGATTTAGTGGCTATAGGCTGGGAATGCCCTTTCCTGTTTCAACATGACAGTGCTCTCGGGCACAAAACCAAGTCCATCAGGATGTGATTTTCCCATTTAAATGTGGAAAAATTTACCAGCCTGCAGAGAAGACTAACTGCAAACCCTGACCTCTCTTGTTGGAAGCCTTCAGGGAAGAATTCAGGCAGTTATCATTGCAGATTAGAGTCAGTGGTGTCAGAGTGAGATGTTCAGCAGTCCTGTAATGCTGTAATTTAATGTGTCTACATACTTTTGTCTATATAGTGTATGCACTCAAGCCAGTTCATCATCTTTCCTTTCTACACAACTGGTGCAGTACCTCCGCTAAAGCAACCAGTGCTGTTTATAAATGAATATAGAAGCAATAAAGAGACATGCATCAGGAATACTCAGCAGGGGCATGCACAGATACACACTAACACACACACACACATGAAACAGTTTTGCAAATTGACATGCAGACTGAGAGATGCAGACATATGCAATAAGGGAGAGATTCCGACCATACTTTGCTGCAGTTTAACACATTGCTGAATAAGCTCAAGAAACTCTTTCATCTTTTAGTCTGTGCAAATATGGAGTTTTCCCAATTAATGCTGCACTCCCCCAGTCTCTTTGTCACACACACACACATACACACACCCAGCTAATCACCTCTGATTAGTGTGCAACTGAACATTTCCCCAGCCTGTCACAAAGAGACTTCATGTGAATATTAAACACAAATACAGACTGTGTGTGTGTTCTCCTGACATATGGCTGCTTACAGGTGTCTTATGTAATTTGTCACCAGGTGTGTGGATAACAATGGCCTTTACCTGTATGAGTGATGGAGCTGAAGGCCAAGTTTTTGTTGTGTGAATGTGTGTGCCTGAATGTGTGTGTATGCGATACAAAGCTGGGCATGATGGCCCCTTTAATTCCCTTCGTGATTGATTCCCCACTCGTCTTCTTCTTGGTGCTGACATCGAGAGAGCGCCTGCACATCAACCAGGAAGTAAATTACCTTGAGCTGACAGCCTCCCACAGGACACACATTTCCCAGCAGGCTTTGCTGATGCCAATTGATTGCCTCCTGTTGTCGTTTTATCTCACGCTCTCTGTCTCACACTCACAGATGTGATGCACTCAGTCAATGATAGTATGTGCTCCAGGCTGATAGATGCAGCATCATGTGGATATATATGGATATAAGGTATTCTGAAAGCCTTATATAATACATTTACACCCACACATCATTACACAACTTTTACATGTATAACATAGTGATCTTGCAACTATTTTGGTGCTTTTATTTACATTAAAATCAGTTTATGAGATTCAAACAGTAGTTAAATTCCCTTTTATGAACTAAAACCTATTGGAGGAAACTGTACCAATGCATGCAGTTGCCTTTCAATAATAATTCAATTGGAAAAAAGTTAAATAATAATCTACAGCCACACTAGCTCACTTTGTGACTCCGTACACGATGAGCGAAATGCTAATGTCATCAGGCTAACATGTGCTCCCCCCTTATATATCACACTTTATATTAGTCTGAAAAAGCTCTAATAAACTTTCATTTTCTGAAAAATAACAGGCTAATAAGTTCAGAGTGACAATGCTGACATGCTGATGTTTAGCAGTTCTGATAATTACCTTGTGCACTGTCCTAGTAAAAGGTGTTAGCAATGCTAGCAAGTGCTAACTTGCATTAAACACAAAGCGCTGCTGATCTTTAGATACTACAGTGAAGTTTCTAGAAAACTGACACAAACAGCTTTTCACAAAAAGCCCCTGTTAATGAGCTTGACTGTTCCACTGTTATTTTTAGAAGTAATTTTGACAGCAGAGGCTCAGTGGCAATTGTGATACTAGTTTGGTAACAGCTCTATAGTTCTGTTCACTATGTGGGAGATGTCTTAGGTGTTAGAAAATCATAAAATATTAAGGGCTGTGAACATTGACAATAGGTGAAATAAATATTTCTCCTCCACTGAAGGTAAAATGTGCTTTGACTTTTTTTTAAATTATAAAATAAAGGTGGTCATTTTTAAATCCATGTGTAGGTTGCTCCAGAGTCTGGGGTTGAAGCCAGAATTTAGATCAAATTTTATTCCCATAACTCGCCACTACAGATGAGAGAAGTATATTTTTGAGAAGTTTATTGAAGGGGTCTGACCTGCAAATTCAAAAAGTTATATTAGTTTCCAGATGGGAAAAACTTTAAAGCTCAAAATCTCCAAATTAAAGTACTTTGAGTGTAAATGGAGCATCGTCCAGTGCCGCAGTTCAGTTCTTTCCTCTTCTATTATTCTAACTCCATCACTAGCTTACTCTGTCTTCTTGATAATGAGCCCCAATAAAGTGGACGCTTTTCATAAGTCTGTCTCGCCATAACCTCCTTCTTCGTTTCCGCTGGCCAACATGAACTATATGATGAATGAGTCTTTTAAAAAAGATATCAAATATTCATCTGCCCCCAGTCCACTGAATGAAAAATTGGGAATATATCATTCACAGAGTGCTTATTTTACTTTCCTCTACTCCCAAATTCAGGATTCACTTATTCTCAACAAGCAGCGAGACCGAGAAGAGCAGCCGGGTGTGAGTTATCTTGCAGATGGTTTTATGCATGAAGGTTAAGTGTGAGATTTCCTTGACTGATGGGGAGGCAAATCAGTATCCAAAAATGCTTTCTTAGCCATCATCAGACTTGCCTTTGGTGCATAATTTTGGAGTTATCCTAAGATTAGTGAGATGGGGAAGAAAACAGAGAGGGATAACAAAAGGGAGGGAAAAAAAATCCTAAATATTTACGTAATTTTTACTTTTCCCCCCTTTGTCTCAAACTCCAAGTGAATTAAAGTGTCTTACAAAGAGTCTCCTTTCCTCAAAAAGACAGAAAAAATATATGAAAGAATAGACAAGAAGAAAGAAAGAGGATGTTATGAAAAAGAACTTTGGAGGTAAAAAGAGTCAGTGTTTGTGGGTTGGGGGAGGAAAAAGAACGATGGAAAGGGTCTAAAGGTGGCCATGAAGGTGTTGTATGTCTGTGGCTTCAGGCTGTGAATGCTGCACATTCACACACCTGGCAACCCCGAGGGACAGGTCTGAAAATTAGAAATCTAACCTTCACAAAACATTTCTCTCACCTTTTCTGTCACTTTTTCCCCCTCTTTTCAGCCTTGTGCATTCATTCTTCACATTTCAGATCTATTATATAGTGCCAGGGCATTATTAAGTAAAAATGAGTAAATGGAACAAGATAAGTTATCTGTACAAAGTCTTTTTATACTTCATTTTCTGAACCTGATTTAATCTTTATGTCCATATTTTTACATTCACACAAGAGTTCAGACAGGATTTTTTTCCATCCGCCCTCTGAAAATTATGCACATATGTAACCAGTTAGTCCAAAAAAGGGGTCAATACTTTATTCATTTTGAAATCATTAAAAAGTCCTGTTAGATAAAAATCAAGTTTCTCAGCAGATATTTGTCCCTTTTGTATCATTTCTCTTAGCAAGGACAAATCTAGCAACAATACAAATCGGTCCTCATTAGGACTTTCCTCTCAGTTCAACCCTCGTCCCTCCCAACCCTCTTCTATGTTTCTGACTCACTCTCAGTATAATAGGAGACACTGTAGCTCTGCTGAGTAAGCACCCCTGAATTTGAACTAGTGAATACAGCAGAGACCCCCTGCAGACTCCAACCTACGCACCAACCCTTTGTGTATATCATCATGTGTGTGTCTGTCTGCCTCAGCCTGCCTGTCTTTCCACATGTCCTTTGGTGTCTTTCCTTCTTTTTCGTCCTTTTTTTCCCCCCTTGCTTGTCTGTTCTCTTTTATTTCTTTATTGTCGGTCCATGCATTCTTCTTCCTCGCCTCTTTGTATCCGGAAGCATGTGTGTGTGTCTGTCTGCACCCTGTCTGTCTTTCTGGCATCTCGGCACAGCCAAAATGATTTTTATAGCTTCTCCCCTGTGTCTCCACCCCCACAGCCCCTCGATTTTTTTCTCTTCTTTTTTTTTTTTTTTGAAGTGGATGAGTAAATGAATCTCTTTGTCTTTCACTGTAGTCTAACCCGCTAATCAGGCCATTCACTGATTACACACTTCACGCTAATCATATATGCGTGTGCCTGACTGTGTGCATGTGCAATGTCTTTGTTATGGTATACATGTTTGTGTGTCTGTCATATTGTCTGGTATAACAGTGTGGGGTAATAGTTAAGCAAAGCTTTCTCCACTTTGTCGTTAGCTCATTGTTTTGTGAGACTTTCAGGTCCAAAAATGCAAAATGTGACACACTGAATGTAGAATTTACTGCTGTGCTTTTTGTTACCTACATGGATTTGTGTGTGCATTTGTGAGTGTGTGTGTGTGCAGGGAGAAAGAGAGATGTTGGGGTGGAGGATCGAGATAGGGGTAGCAGGCAAGGTAGGAGGGATGAGGAGGAGGAGTAGGAGGAGGAGGAAGAGGAAGGATGCAAGAGGGGTGGAGGGGCGTAGAGGGGAAAACCAATTATCGTCCAGATAACAGGCAGGCTATGGATTTTCTACCAGGCCTCCTCTGCAGCTCTTCCATTCTGTTTCTTTCACTCTCCGTCTATTTTTGTCCCTCGTTCCTGTAGTAGATTTAAATTCCAATTCACAGGAGCTTCATTGACATGATAGAAAATCCCAGTGTTTGAAACGGTATAGACTCTGTAATATATTGTGTTGTTTTTGGCTCATAGTGTGTGTGACTGTGTGTGTGGTCCCATTAACTACAGGAGATGCCCTGCTGAAATGTGTCAGACAACTGAGTCTGACATTTTGTCAATATGCCTTGCCTGTGTGTGTGTGTGAGTCACCGTGACCGGCAGCAGTCACATTATCTAATCTGCATTGTCATGTTGCCCTTCTGCATTAAGGGGTTTTGTGTCCTTGACAGTTTTATTGTAGTGTGCAACCTCTCAATGAGAGATTTGAGATTATACAGAAGGAGACTGTCTGATTCTTACCTATCCATCAAATAATATCAATTAGATACGTTGCTGCCTATTTCTGTAATTATTGATAGACTGTCACAACATCAAATTCTTTGCAGTTGTGGCAAAAGCTACTTAGCCAAAGCTGATGTGAAAAACAGTGCAGCAGTTTGAAAGTGTTGGCCAATACTAAATATAAATTTAGGACTCCTAAAAATCAATATAAAATTCTGATAAATGATCTCAAAAGTAAATGACAAAATTGATAAGGTTGATAGGGTTACAAATTTAATTTGACATTAGAAATAACCTGTTCTGTATTAAAAAGTGTAGACTCTTTCTTAAAAATTGGTCACGTGACTGTGCTAACTAGAGTGTAAATGTTAGCTAGCGAGCAAAGAAAGAGCTAATCCCACAATAAATAATGTTTGCACTAAAAGTTAAAGTAGTGTCTCAAAAGTAGAAATGATTTGTATTTATATCTATTTAAAATGGAGAAAAAGAATCACAAATGTCTTTGTGTTATCATAGTCTGCTATGCTAACACTAGTAGGACATACTTACTCTGGTGCTGTAAAACAGGATATGGTACAAGTCATACTCAGTCATACTTAAAAGTACCCTGCTTTACAACTTCTAGTTTTTAATTCAGTCTGTAGCAAAGAAATGTAGCTATTAATTTGGATTTACGTAAATGTGGGTGACAACATGTCATCTCATAATCATTGCTGCCACTGATGAGATGTTTGCTTTCAAAGCTAGTGACGTGTTACGCTAATTTTATTTGAATGCATCTCAGCAGTCACACAACATCTGGAGCAAGTGGGAGTGCTCAGTATTTGTCATTTAGGCATGAAAAACTGAGTCTGGTAAGAAAAAGAAGTTGTAGAGAGAAAAAAAATGCCATTAGTAAAGACATATTATACAACCTGAATACTTATTTGAAATATAGAAGGTAGCAAGTTTATTCCCACAACAGTGCAAGTGCATGAAAATCCAGACTTTGATCAATAAAAATAGAGGATTTGCTGACTTGAATGATAAAATATAATATTATACAAACAAATATGTATCCATTGACATATATCTCTGCAGCCAAGCCAATACAACAGATTTTAATGATAATATTGTTAAACGGGTATTCTGAACACTAACTATTGATGGAAAGGTTGCTGTTAAATTTTTTAGAAATGTCATTTTTGCATTTTTGCTCTACTCAGAGAATTGCTTCTTATTATTAGCCTTGTTAATTGATTTAAACTGAACAGATGACATTTCAGAACCAGCTATCGGTATGACACGATACAATTTAACAACCTACAAAATAGCAGCTTAAAAACACCTTCCCTAATACTCTGCATTTAAAATAAACCTCACGTCCTTTAAGAGGATATAATTTATTTTGTACTGCAGATGAAACAACCATAAAGTTTATCTGTTATTATCATTTTCTATTGGTAAACTCTGCTAAATTTTGGTTTAAACACTAGTTTTTGTTCATTTGGAGGTATGGTGATTAGAGTAATAACATTAAAATAATTAGAAGTGTCTTCAGTGTTTACAAAAATAGGGTGTTTCACAGCTGTGATCTTCATTACAGTCTTGGCAGGGATATGTGTCAATTTATTTTTTTGGATGTACTCTTGACAACAAACCTGCAGCGATGACTAAGCCCCTTAATATGAACCAATATGAATTGGATTTACAACAAGCTGTCCGGTGACTCATTATCATCACTGCTGCCTCTCTCATTAATCTTTACTTTTTCATAATCCTCTTTTTTTCTCCTTCATTTGTCTGTCCTTGTCTTTTGCCTGCCTTTACAGCTGAATCACTGGACCCTCTCTCTCTCTCTCTCCTTCTCTTTCCGCATGTCTCTCGCCCTGCCTGTCCCCTGGGCTGACTGCTTTTAGACGTTCTCAAACTCTTTAAAAGGCTCCGTCTCAAACACACACTTGACCTCACTGCTCTGTGATACTCTGTCTCTGCTTTCTGCACACACATCCTTTCACACACAGGCGCATTTCACCCTGCTGTGTTTACACACTTAATTTGAAGCAGCCAATTATGCGCCAACATTAGTTAAATGTAACAGGGTGAATGTCAGTGGTATTTCAGTCTGTTGAACTTCTAAAGAACCTGTGAGACATGGAGGGAAAGATCACTCTTGTGTGTTTGAAAATGTTATCATTCAGCACTCCAGCCCCGTTTCTCACTGTGTGTCTGTCATCCCGCCTCTGTAATAACAAACAAATAACAAATCACACTGTGTTGTGAGTGTGATTTGTTCTTTCGTGTTGTGAGCAAAGTGTAATCTTACAGTTAAACAAACTCAGTGTTTTAGCTTGCAGACGGAATAGTGGAGGACTCAACAGTGTCTGCAGGCATGAAACCTACATTGTTTTTATGTATGCATGCACAGATAGACAAATAAATGGACGAATATAAGAAAAACAAGAGTAATTGCTTTCTGGTATTGAATACACAAGTTTATGCTTCTCTGCTGGAAAGAACTCCCTCTCTTACATCTCCTCATCTGGTGTTTTGATGACGCTGGTGCAGAGTGCTGTCTAACACAAGGGTCAGAAATCTGATTTTGGCACCTATACTTTTATGTGTTTCAAACTTGTATCAAAAATGTTTTTCATCTGATTACAATTCAAGGAATCGTTAATTGCAAATGTGACTTATAGTCTTAAGTCAGCCCGATTGTTATCTATGCAAAGCTTGTGTCATACCTTCGTGTTTTCAGACTACATATCTTTCACGTTTCATAGCCTCATTTTATCTATAATGACTGACAACATCTGTGCTTTCAGTGTCAATATTAATACACTTAGTCATACTCCGCCACCACAGTGACTGCAATGATAACAGAAAGCACAGCACATAGATCAGCCAGTGGTTTAGTTTATATGATGCACAATATTTCTCCAGTTATCAAACCTTTCACTGACTCTTCTGCCTTGTATAGGAGACTCTGCATTGGTTTGCTTTCTGCTCTTTTTATTGTGTTTTTTTCTGCGAGTGTGTTTGTGATCCCAAATCTGACTTTCACGTATTAAAGTAATGTTGAAGGCAGATTAGAGTCTGCTTGTGTGTTGATTGGATTAGACAGTATTTGTAAAGCATTTTACTCTATAAATTTTAAATTAATCCCAGGGATTCTCTCTTTCAATTTTGTCCTTGTCTTCAGCGCTATCCGTGTCACATATAATAATGAACACAGCATTATATAAAGCTGTCAACACTGCTGCTGTGTGCTCGTGGTTTTGTACTAACAGGAAATGACAGAAGCCACTGACAGATTCCAATCAAACTGCGGCTTTGAAGCACAACTGCGAGGTTCAAATGCCACGAATAGTGAGCTAAGCTGTTTTTACCATTAATATATTTGTTAATTTTTTTGCTTTTGCAGAACTTTCCTCTTACTTTTTCATTTAAATTTTCTGCATGTGTTGCGCTTTAAATTGTTAAACAAACACAAAATCAAACGTGAGCCTTTTTTAAGGGAAACTGGTGTTGTGTGGTCATTTATGGCTTCATATTGTCATTTTTTTCAAATTTTGATCCTGAAATGCATTAGGATGCAGCTTCTTTTAGGGGGGAATTACCTTCTTTACTTGGAGACTGAAAACTGCCAATGAAAGAGATTTTAAGAAATGCCTCATATAAATCATAATAATGCTTTAATGTGTAATTAAAACATGCAGATGCAATGACTAAATTCCAGTCAGTATTTTACTAAAACAAACTCCTTTAACTCCTTCAAATACACAAGTGTCGGATTAAAATTAATTTCATGAAGGTCAACAAAAGAGATGATGTTTTTTATTTGGAAGCTGTCTGTGTTTATGTCTTTGTTTAGATGCCTGAAGAGGAGATGTTGCTGAGCGCCTGTGTTGCTTAAGGTCACATTTGAGTTTTTTTGGGTTTTGTATTTTTTTTCTGTGCTCTGTGTGTGAACTACAGACAGTCCCCAGTGTCTGGCTGGGCTGTAAATAGCCATGGGAAAGCCAGGGAGAAACATACACACACACATGCACGCACACACACATGCACACACACACACACATGCACACACTCATTCACACTGTTTTTTTGGACGTTTTCTTTTTAGCATCCAGAGATTTGGCTTTGGAGTAAAGCTCTCTTTCTCCGAGTCCCTTTATTCTCTCCCATAGCAGTTTGGGTCTCTCTTTCTCTCACACGAAATATCACACAGTGATTCGTTTTTTAACAGTTCCATGATTTCTTATGCGGTGTTTTCTCTACAAGCGTGTGTGTGTTTATTTTTGTATGCGTGTGTGTGTGTGTGCATGTGTGTGGGTGTGCATGTGTGTGTGTGTGTGTGTATGTGTAATGGACTTAGCCTCTTCACATAAGTCTGCTCTCTTTGTGTGTTTCCCAGAATTGCTCTTGACTCTTGAGTTGACTTTGGGGCGATACTATGAAATTTCATTCGTATGAAATATTGATATTGAATATGAGAGCATGTGCTCGCGTGTATTGCAGTGGGTGATGCAGCTCCCTTGGTTGCCTTAAAGTTACACTGAGCAACTTTTTACAGGCCTATAAAAACACACTGACACAGTGTTCTTGATACAAGAAATAATTTGCCAGAGCTAGCATTTTTTTTAGACGTATTTTAAACTTATAATTTTTAGTGGAGCACTGCACACAAAAGAACACACTGTGTTTTATTATTTTTTCATTAAAAAATTAATTACATTTGAGATGGCTTTTAATGTTTTTGAAACATCAAGATGTCAAACAAAACAAGCGTTTAATCACCATATCGCTGTATTAAAAAATCTTGTAAAAATGGCAGTTGTGCCAGATGTAGCAGTCACAACAAATCAGTCTCTATGAAGCGGTGCCCTGCTTTAAAAAACTTTGGGAACAGCTTGTGTTTAAAGACACAAAATGACTCTGGCAGCTACACCTAATGATGCTACAGTGTTGACAATGAGAGGGAGTCTCTTCCTCCCTCGATGGAGTCTTTGCTCCATCTCTTCTTCTTGTACCCACCTGCCAATCACAGTGCTGTTTCCCTCATTGAAAAGCTTAAATCAAACAGCTTGTCTAGTTTATTTCTAACTGCTGTTTCTCCATATACCGCACTTTATCACCTAAGGGATGAGAAGAGATTTAAGGAACGTGGAAGGTAATAAAAGTTCATTACAAAAACACCCTTAAAATTTTTAAAGTCAGTTTTCATTCTGGGAAATGTCTTATTCACTTTCTTACCCAAAGTTAAATGAGATTACTGATGGAAACGTTAGCTTGGCATAGAAACTATTAGCAGAGAGAACAGTTAGCCTATTTCTGTGCAGATTTCAATTTTCAACCCACCAGCACCTTTACTGCTCAATAATTAACACATTGTTCTTATTTGTTTATTTCTAAATTTATTTATAGACAACAACCAAGGTGTAAAAACGAGGCACTGAAATGCTTTTTCTGGTAGTAGTTGCTTGTTGTTTTTCACACTTAAGTTTTTGTACACATTAAACGAAAGAGATAATAAATGTTATTAAGTGAGCTTTAGAGGTGCTGTTTGATAAGGTTTGTTTTTATCATAGGTCCAGGCTAGGGTCGAGGTTATTACATCAGTATTGTGCCATGAAACCAGCTTTTTTCCTTATTTTTGGGTATTGCTAAACTCTTAACATAAATGTGGTCTTTTTTCTGGTTCTTTATGCTTTACATTAAAATAAAATATTTTTCTTAACTTACAAGACTTTTATTAACAATATGTGCTTTCACCTACTTTGTCATTATATTCACATAACTGATGATTATTTATCAAAAATCTCATTATTTATAGATTTTTTAAAAGCACCCATAGTTGTCCTTGCATTGTTGCAATATCGATATCAAGGTATTTTATCAAAACAAGAAATCTTGCAAGATTTGGCGGTGGCTAATATATGCAGAGATATAACTGCCCCACCTAGTGGAGAAGTCAACCCAGGCCATGCCACTGCTCATACTCATTGTTTTTGTTAAAAGATGTACTGGTATAACATGGTAACTCTGACCTGCTAGTTTCCGATTCAGCTTGACTTGTTCATCAAATTTTCAAGACACATTCAGCATCTTAAAAAAACCTGCAGAGTAAGCTCCCTGTGTATCATAAAATAAGACTTCTTCTAACAAGAAAATTCGTGAAATACGTTGATATGAAATGGAAACAGCTAAACTTATCACAGCCCCATGGGGAGTTTAAGACTCAACATGAGATAAAATGACTTGTTGAAATGACTTTGAGAAATGGCAGAATCTTTATGGCGATGCTCTCTCAGTTACTCTCCTTTCTCTCATTTCTAAACTGAAATCTGAACCCCAGATTGCCATTCCCAAAGCTGCTCAGACAGCCATCGCCCACATGCTGATGGTGACTGACATCCAGGCCACTTTCACAAATGAATGGAGCTTTCACAAATGATCTGTCACTCCTTCTCTCTATCTCTCCCTGTGCTTTTCTTGGTGTGATAGAAACACACACCCGCAACTGCGCATATCCCAACTGTCATCTGCCACCTCGTCTCAGCGGGAGCAGTCAGCCTAGATCTCCATGCTCTGCTTCCTGAGGAGCGTTAGCTGGATGAGAGGGGGGGGCATCTGACCGTCTGTTATTGCCATGGCGGGCACTTGCTGGAGCAGGACTGGGCACCAGCAGGTCCCAGCGGGCATCACCCTGCCTGCCCCTGAGCAGAGACTCACTGCAGGGCTGCTCACATGGCACAGATAGGCCTGTTTGGTTCTGTCAAACACAAGCACCCCTTGCACCTTATGTTCCTTTTACATATGGATAAAGTTATGAAATCAGTGCCTCCATAATATAATGAATATGTTGAAATATATCATTCCTTTCTATCTTTCTATTTTAAAAGTAACTTTAATTTGTGAATTATCAGTGACAGCTCTAGTATACATATGTCAGCACGTAAGCATTATAAATGCATGCATGTTTGCTCATGCATACATAAATACTGGTATGCATATGCTGGCATTTGACTATAGTCATCAGAATGCGACAACATACTATCCCTAAGACTTTATGGCATGCAGTCTGTCCATATATCTGTCTGTGTGGGTGCATGTTGCAGAGCCCTTTGGCCTGCCCTGATTGATGCATTTCTCCTTGAATGCCCTCCTGTCTTAGCAGAGCATAATGGCTGTTCAGAGGTTGAGACCTCTTTAATGAGCAGCTAATTTGTTGATGCGGTTCCTCAGACTGCTGTGTCACGACAGCACACAGGCAGTTGGTTGGTTCTGCTCTGCTCTCCTACCCCGAGGCTATGAGTTAGCATATTCATTGTGTGTATGTGTGTGTGTGTGTACATATGCGTGTGTGTGTGTGTGCCCAAGAGCTGTTACTGTCAGCAGTTATGTGTTAGCATGGAAACTTAGGGCATGTAGTGCAGATGTCACTGATCCTCGTATAAATATTATGCTGAATATGTCATATGTGGATGTCATGCACCATGTCTGAGGCTGCAAGTATAAATACATACAGAAAACTAGTCAAGTAGCATCTCATTCCAAAGTCCTTGTATTCTCTGATTTACTGGAACATGTTTAAACTGTTTTAAATAATATAATTAGAAGCATTTAAACTAAACTGTTTCTTTGGGAGTTGTTGTGTTTGTTAAATTAAAAAAACATCAACATTTTGATTACTTTAGCACGTTAATCTTGATCTTCATTTCCAGAGGGTTTGGTTTAATGAGACTAAGGTCGTAGCATTATTCTGACCTTTCTATTGTGTTTGTTTTTGCCCTCCAGGAGGGCAGGAGAACAATCTGACCGAGGCTTTTGTCAGTTTTAAATTAAGGGTTAAAAGAAACTCCAGAGAGTTTGTATTTTTGCCTGCAGTCATAGTTCAGATTGATGTTTAAAAGAAATAGCTGGTAGTTGACTTGGGGCACTGAGGCTGACTGCTAAGGTCAATATTTAAGTTTAAAGGGAAAATATGTTGTGAAACACTTCAGAAAACTGCTGTTTTATTTAACCCAGTTGTGCCTCTCGAGGCAAAGATTTAGGCATAACTCTGTAGATAAAAGCTACTGATTCAAAAAATAAAAGTAAATAAATGCTGTGATACAGCAAGACCAAATGCCCACAAACCTTCTGAGTTCTCCTACAATCCAAAGGGCTCTCCCTCTCTCCACCTACTTTGGTGATGGCCATGTGGGAGCTAAATCACAGCTCAGCCCAGGATTTTATCGATCTGATATGGAGGAGTCCTCTCCAGCAGCTTCCCTTGTTGCCTATGAATCATCTGGGTAACTGTGTGGTGCCCCTGGCCTGCCTGGCACTGTAATGCATTAAAAAAAGCAAGTACTGGAAGGTTCGCCGATCGTACATGGACTTTTTCATCACGTAACCTCCCGCCCTCTTAAGTTCTTTGCCTTTTTAAGCTGTATCATCATCATTACTGTAATGATGAGTATGAATAATGGCTGTGCTGCCTGGCCAGATAGCAGCTTAACACTTTCATTAATCACAGTGACAAAAAATTATTACAACAAAAATTTTCCTACTCTTATCAATTAGGAGTGTTGCGATATACAGGTATTGACAAAAATTATGATATTTTAAAAAAATTACTTATTGATATCTTTATGATACATATATGATACTACTGTGTAAATAATACAATGCTCTGTTTCTTTTTGTTGTTGCTTTGTCACAGGAGGTAGGTAGGTGGCGCAATGAAAAAAAATTATATATATATATTTATTTGACTCCTATCTGGCTGCCTCGGTTTGTTCCTCTGCATTACTCTCGGTCTCACCCGCCTTCTCGCTCCCTGTCACTTTGTCATCCGTGGCCCTCACACATCTGCCTGGTTGTGATAATAGCTATCCCTGTCAACAAGAAGCAGGGGAGGGCAGCAGAACGCTGAGGGGTCTTCACAGCGCTCTCTCTCTCTTTCTCAGGCGTACACACAAACACACACTCAAACACACACTGCATCAGCCACACAGCCTCTATTAAATTACAAAACGTGTACCCCGGCCCGATGATTGCAGGATCGATAAATGTTTGCCTGCTCAGTGAATGCTTGGTCGCCGCTCGGAGCCGGTTAGTTAGCATGCAGGATGTTCATGGAAGGCTGAACAGAAAAGTAGTAGAAAGAAAGAAGGAGGAGAAGTAAAATGATAGGAGAAAAGCCAGAGAGAGAGAGAGAGAGGAGTGCAGCACAAGCCACCAGTTTGACAGAGTCACAGCCAACCATCACCCAGAACCTTCAGTCTTATCCTATTAAACATTCACATTTTGAGGGATTTATTTGACAAAACTGCTGATGTCAGTAGTAAGAATTGCTGAAACAGGAGGACTTTTATTTGTGCACACTCATTGCACTCACTCAAAAAGTGTTCATTTTAACCTTATTTTTAATTTTGTTAGCCAAGATACCAGCATGGCTCTAAGAATAGCATGTTACCACCCCTACGTAGCATTGTCATTTGAAACATGTAAGCATGTTTATGTCAGAATTTAGCACAAAGCACCACTAAGACAAACTAAAGCCTCACAGAGCATGCCTGTTGAATGCTAAACTGTGTCTCTTGTAGGAAGATCACTTTAACACAGGGAGGCCCTTTCAGATGTCTTAATGAAACTAAACCGTGTTAAAAAATAAGACCTCTTGTTCAATTTGAACCACATTTTTTGCAGTGTATAAAATTTGTAAGTGATACCATCCATCCTCACTGCTTAGCGTCCCTGTGGGTCTGCTGAGTCACATATTCCAGGTCATCTGAGTGTGTGAGCGAGAAGGCCTGTGAATGAGCAAGCATTCGTACCCTCATGATTG
>JAPZDZ010000015.1:12675677-12696893 GCA_029783805.1 Acanthurus tennentii | reverse complement strand
GTGTGTGTGTGTGTGTGGCTGAGTGTTTTGTGTGTATGTCATTCTTTTTGGGGGAAAGGTCTCTGGCGTCAGCTGCGATTTCTTGGCCGATCCAAACCAGCCAAACTGGACAGGCTGTTCTGTCTTCTCTGTGTCTCCCAGACAACCACTGGTGGTAAACTGAGGGGTCAGAGGAATAGGGCGGCACAGAGTGTGTGTGTGTGTGTCTGAGAAAAGGGAGAGGGGTGTTTGTGTGTGTGTGTGTGTGTGTTCTGTCCCGAGGATGTTTTGCTGCTGATTCAGAGGCCCAATATAGAACAGAACACCCGGGCTTTGTATGCTTTGCTGCGTGCGTGGTGTGTTTGTGTCTTTCGGGGGACGGCAGTGTTGGTCCTTTGGTGGAAGACTTGAGACTCAAGACTTAATAGAGACATTCATGGTCCCCAGAGAATTAGGCCTAAAGAGTTTGGTGATGCCCTGATTTTGTATTGTGCTGCCAAGAGGTCACAAAGTTTGTCCAGCTTGACCTCTAGTTCATCTAAAGATAGCTCTAAAAATAATGACCAAGTTATCATTAGCCTGAGGTGAACTGTAAGATTAAAAGATAATATTGGATATTTTAGATTTTTATCAGTTTCAACAAATCCCATCCCTACTTTCTGACTTTAATCATCATGATCATTCATTCCTGCTACAGATAAAACTATTTCAAAGGAGGGCCATTGATTTATTGTTTCATGTTTTGAAAAGGAAAAATAATTTCCTTCTACCAATCATTGCTTAAGTAGAGCTATCAAGTGCATTTTTGGGGGACTATTTCAGTAGCAGATTTATAAACAGTGAACATTTACCGCAACAGGATGGTATATGCAGGATTAGCTCAAAATAAAGAAAAGTACCCATGACGACCAATACAGAAATATGTCATCCTATTCACCAGTGTGGTTCAGTGTGTTTTTAATGGAGCTTTATAGCACAGATTAATTAGATTTAACAGGCTTTGGCTTTACAGAAAATTGTCTTCTAATAGGATTTGTTGTCAACAAGAAATATACACAAGAAATATTACATAGTAATACAGAGACTTAACATGCGAACAACAAGCTAACATTAGCACAATGGCATATTGATTGGATCATCGTAGGACTATTTTAGGACTGTGATTATGTCTTCATGCTAGCATTCATTACAAAATGGAGTCTATGTACAGCTGAACCTGACAAGATGATATTTGAAAGTCCCGAGTGGACCACAATAAAAAAATAACAAAGGTTGTTGATCAGAGGCCATACTCAGGCCAAATAATTTTCATAAATGGTAGTTAGGTTGTTAAAATAGCAGTGTGTCCTTTTTTGCCTGTCAAGCAGTCAAGTTTCTGCTGTCAAATGAGTTATCGAGCCTCACATGGCTGCTGGCATGTCTATAGACTTTTAGTCTTGATGTGTCCAAATGGCAGAGGAGATAAAGTTGCAAGAATCAATACTGTACTTTTCTACAACAAAACTCTGTCCTTAACATCAAGGAGTTGCAAGAGAAAGACTATTTTTAGGAGGAATGATGAACAACATGAACTTATGTTGCTGAGAGTAAGATATAAAATGTGATAACTGGGGAATCTGAAGACATTTTTTCTTGTTTGTGTCTGTTTGAATTCACGAATGTAGACTTTTTACTGCATCCAGGTGTTGAATTGCATAAGTCTGCACACTTGGGATGGTGACACAGCAGTTTTTTGTATATATTTGTTTGTGTGTCTTTATGTATGCAACTGTGTGTGTCCACTGGTCACATCATGCAGCCCAGAGCTGTAAAGCTGAGCCACGCAAACCCTGTAGCTTTCTCTAACACACAGACATTTTCTCAGACATCTCTGCACCCACTCACATTCGCTCAAGGCTATACATTCCACATTTCCAGCCCTTTTTACTTTATACTGTAAGCCAAGAGGAATCCAGCATGTGCTGTGAGGGTTTGCCGCAGAGCAATGTGCAGCAGATGGAAGGATATCATATGATATTGAGAACAAACCTAATACCATACAGACCTTCCTTGGACATGACACACTTAAGTGGGTTTGTCTGTGTCAGGGCCAAATTATACTGAGCACTTAATGCACTCAGGTCAGAGCTGTTTACACAGTGTGTGTGCAAGTTTTGACTCAGCATGTGTCTCGAATCCTAACGCGGCTACGTTCATGTCATCACAACTGGATGTCCTGTATCAGCTGCTGTGCTGCAAACTCGCCAGTTCTCGAAACCATTGAACGCTGACTCAACATTTGATGGAGTGGCCCGCCAGTGTAAATGCTTAAAACATTTGGCTTACTGCCTATGCCATTTACTGTAATTAAGATTTAAGATGCTATTAAATCTGATTATTATGTGCTGATTCGCAGTCTCTTAAACAAACAGGCAGGAGGTAAACAGTTGGAAATTGGATGAGAAGAATCAATAATGCAAAAATCAAATCAGAAAAATACTGCAGTTGCAGTGTTTAGTTTTTGATTTATTCTGGCTAATGTGTGCCATAATCGTCCTCTTCATTTTCTACTCATTTTTCTTTCCAGTTTTTATTCCTGGCAGCAAATTTTATGCTGTTTTATGACCCTGGGTACTGTAAACTTCTGTGATTTGTGTCAACTTGCAGCAGGAAATAGATCCGTGTAGTTTCAGTCATTCAGTCATCCAGGTCATGGTTATCTTGAAGATTCAAAAACAAGGCAACAAGGCAAACTCTCTCCCCAGGAAGCTCTCCAAACATTCACACCTGGGATCATGTGACCACAACACCTCACATGACAGGGGGAGTTAACGACCCACTCAGGGTAATGACTCACGAGGGATTAACCAGCTTGTGATGGGTTTCTATTTCCTAACCCCTCCCTTTCTTTTGTTGTTGTCTTCCTCTCCGGCGATATAAGTATCTGCTTCCTTCACCAGCCTTTTAGATCTGAAGAAGCTTCTTGGATGAGAAGTGAAACGTCTTCCCAAAACTCAACACAGTCCAGTTGCCTTGTTTTTGAATCTTCAAGAGCAGGAAATAGAGTTTTTGTGCACATAAGAATAAATTAACTGTTGTTTTATTAGCTGAAGAGGAAAAAACTTCTTCAAATGCAGAGGTGTCCAGTTTGGCCTTCATTCCTAGAACAGCATTTTCCAAACTTAGGGTTGTGACCTAAAATGCAGCATGGACCTATTTTTATTAAGTTGCCAATTTGCAAAGTACATTGCTTTATAATGATATGATATGTGAATTAATTTCTCAAATTAAAATACAAAGAAAGATACTTTTTGTTGGTCTGTTCAGTAAAGATTCTGTGTGCGGGAACCTGCAAACTTGTTCACATTCTGGCTGAGGTAACGTCCGTTATTACCTCATTCTTGATCATATGCATGATGTCAAAACAAAAATATTAGCAAGAGTTTGTAAAAGTTGGTCCCACCAAAGCCATTCCAAATGCAGAGAAGATGCTTAAATGCATTTCTTTGTAGGGAGTTTCTTAATAAGGAGAGCTTAGAAATAAATAGATTGGACAGATTTTCCTAACTGAGTCACTCTCAGCACTGGAGCAATTTAAAAGTATTTTTCTTGTGCAAAGAAGAGTAATTGTTCTAAAAAAAAAAAACAACGAACCATGATCTTCCAGCTTAGCCGGCTGTGACTGGAAGGTTGCAAGTTGAATTTGTGGCTGATTAAGGTGAATGTTTTCCTGAATGACCAAATCCTGTTCAGATAATAGGCTTGCCAGCAGCTTTGCAAAGACTGAAGTTGCCCCATTTCAGCTCCAGTAACCACCTTATGATGCATCACACAGCTGCACCAGAAACAAAGACCGTTGTTGGTGGCCTTTCTGTACTTGCCATTATCTAATTTACACCACTGCTGTGACAGCTCTGACCCATGCTGTTAACCTGGTAGTGACCTGATTTAGTGAACCGAGACAGTAAACCCGGACTGGCCACTTTGCAGACCAAACTGTCACAGTGTCAGAGTGTGTGAGTGTGCTGCTTGCAGAGGATTTGTAGCCAAGGCTCTGATTGATCATGTTTGTTGCTTAGGTGTATTTGGCTTAGCAGCCTCACATCAATCGCTAATATGGATTTGTGGGCTGCAGCTATGCAAACAAGTGCTCTTAAGCCAGAGAATACACATATCCCCATTGCAGATCTGTGCTTTTCACTCAAAGTGCAAATGCTTCCCTTTTGGATAGAGCTCAATCCACTGTAGAGATGAACTATTCCTCGTCTTGGTTTGCTCCTGTGCTTGCATATGAATTAGGTCATACAGTATGTGCTCTGTAAAGTACAGTACCGAGCTATCCATGTGTGCATGCATTTTTCATGAGGCTCCCTGTGTGCATGAGAGAGGTTTGTGTGCTCCTGTGTGTGTGTGTGCTGGCTCTGTCTTTGAGCTAAGAAGGGAAGTCTTCCCAGGAAATCTATCTCAGTGTTTCTGTTCCTCTGTTGTTAGATAGAAAAGGGCAGCGAGAGAAGAGAGTGTATGAAGGAGTGTTGGAGAGCCTGCAGGGCGGCACAGCAAACCCAAAGAGAGGGTGATGGTGGGAGATAAATGAGAGGGGAAGTGTAAAGAGGGTAGTTATGAGCTGGAGGTAGAGAGGAAGGATCATAGAGAGAAAGAAAGATGGAGGGAAATCCCCATGCCAGGCGGATACACACAGACACACACACACACCGAGAGCTGCAGATAGACCTGCTTGACGACAGGAATCACAATGACTAACCGTAGACAACCATTGTGGTTTGATCGTATGAGACTTTGGGAATTTTAATCTACAGCTCAGCTCACAATGTGGCTGCTGAGCAGCTTATCCTCGTCACAAGAAAAATGAACAAATCTGAATTTATTAGGTACAATTAGTGACAAAGATTTGTTATGTCAAAGCATGAAAAAAACAACCCTCAGTTTTACAAATTAAGCAGAAGTTATGAGACTTTAGGACCACTGTGAAGTAATTGGGGCATTGCAGCTGCAGCAAAAAGGATAGATATTAATACAACTTTCTTTTATTTAACTTAATGGCCAACTAATAATCTGAAGTTGAACCAGACTGAAAAATAGCTTGTTTTAACTGTTATTTTGCACTTTTGGGAGAGACACTGTGGATACCCATTAACTTTAAGTGAGGAGAGGAAAGCATGTTGTAATCGAGGAGGGATGAAGGGTAGAGCCGGGTCAGTGGGTGACTCAAATGGACCTTTGTCTGCTGGCATATTCATGCTAAAATTAGCCTGTTTATGTGATTTGCAGCATTCCTACAGGCATAAACACAACCACATGACAGGAGAGAGAGTCTCAGTGCAGCCCTGTGAAGTAAAACTAATCAGAGCAAACCACAAACAACTTTCTGCAGATTGATGATTTATTTGGCTTCATTTTGTATCAGGTTTTCTAAAGATCTTTGCCTACAATGTGAAGCAGAACAAAACAAAGACTCTACTGTGAAATTATTACTATTTTAACAGCAATTTATTATGGAAACCATATCAGATTTTTTGATAATGCGCTTATTTCAATCTCCAGCTGTGTTGTAAATATTTTAGATTAGAGATTTAGAGATTTAGGTTTAATATTTCTTTTTAATACAGACCTGTAAGTGCTATTGATTTGAGAGGCCTCTGTAGCATAATAGTGAAGAGAGTAATTACAAAGTTCATGGCCTGACATTTAAGCATACTTAATTCAGCAGTCGTGGAGCATATGAATTCTTTCGTGGTGGTAGCTGACACCCTGAACCTCAATGCCACACTTGGTCATTTCCTCTGACTCATTTTCACCTCTTAACTTGTGACATAGTCTTAACCTGTGATCTTCTAAGAGCTCTGTAGAGTTTGAAAATGTTTCTGCAAGTTGCAAGTGATGAGAAGCTGCCATCATTAGCAATAAGCTTGGCCCAAAGCAAACATGCATCCTAGTGATTAGATTGTCAGATGAAGTTGAAACACTTTGTTTGCAGCAGTGTTTCAGTGTGATGGTCCATGTTAATTTATTTAAACAGCTGTCACTCAAGTTCATACTGATAAATATATGTTTAAAGGATCATTGAGCATGGGTTTACTGAATTACTTTCAATTTTACGTAATTCAATTGAAAGATGAAAAAATGACATGCAATGAAGCCAGACCAGGTGGAGAGTTTCTGTTCGTTGATCAGTGTCAAAATGTGGTTCAGCTTTTTGTTAAGCTTGTATTGTTGTAGTAACTGTGGACACTTATCATTTCAGATTAGTATCAGTGTGGGAGTTTCCCACACTGCCCTCCTCTGCGCTAACCACAGCCAAGTGGGCATTTCCCATGATGCAGTAGAGTCTGTATGTTTTGAAAAAGAGGCAGAAAGATAGAGACAAAGATGAACAAGTGACAGATGGATGGAAATTGGCAGGAAATTTGTCTTGGATTCCTGAAACTGTTTGAAAAGTTTCTTGGGGTTTTCCTCACAAACATGGTTGATTTTGCTCTCTGGCCCTGTGTTTGTGGGTGCCTTGTGATCTCCTTAGGAGCATTTAGAAAATCTCTTGCCCACAAGAGTGCATTTAACACAGCAGTCAGACACAGCCATGTCTCTTTGATTCAAAGTGCTTCATAAATACCTTTTTGGCCCTGAACACATCTTCCCTTAACAAGATTTACTCAAGCATGGGGACTGATAATGGCTTAATTCATAAAGTAATACGACCCTATTTTGCTTTCTGTCTTTTTCCCCTCTTCTCTCTTACATAATGTCTGAGTAGACACACACTCAGTGCCTAGACACACTCTCAGTGCCTAATGTCGGTTTTTGTGTGTCACTGACGGATTTACAGCATATCTTGGTTTTTATGCACATTGCTGTTATCGCATAGTCTTGTTCTGTTCTTAATAACTGTAGAGTTGACCCACTTAGATGGTTAAATCTGTTGTTTACGAGCTCAGGATGATAAGTGTTTGACTGGATACATATCAGTGCTTCTGCAGCAGCCTTTATGGTCTTGGCCTGCCATGTATTTATAGGATGTGTAAAAGGTGCAGTACTGTTTGCATATATAATAACACAACGTGCTCACACTGTGTCAAACTGTGTCTGGCCATAGATTAATGTGTCGGCTTGTAATAGACATTTGTTTGTCTGGCCCTTTTTTCAGAGGCTTCTTCCTCCTTGTTAGTTAAGGGATTTGTAATGATGGAGCAGGCAGACTGTGCGTCCTGTGTGTGCGTCAGTGTGTGTTTACGTCTGTGCATGCCCTCATCGCCGTGCGTGTGCTTGTACTAGACAGAGAAGTGATCATTATGACTGTACTGCATCCTTTTTTTTCACTTTAAACGACCCCGCACTCTCTAAATTACAGCCAGCTCTGTTCCACCATTGTGCCTGAGAGAGTGATTGTGGGATCACAAGAAGCTCTGTGTGAATCAGGGCAGAGACATTCGTTTTCTCTGTACTCAGCAGTCAGTCAGTTTTATGCATTTGCAGGTGAGTTGTACAACTCCATGAAATAAAACTGTAGAAAACTGCATATGAGAACTATTCAGTCACAAAATTAGTCTTCCACTGCCCACCTGTGGCTCAGGACTCACTGTAGTTCCCCTGTTTTTTTTCCTTTTAAACTGTAAGTTTGGTTCAGAAAAGCCACTATTCTTTTTAGTACCTAACGCTATTTACATGGTTTCCCACAGACAAGGTAAAAAGATGCATCATGTGCTGTGATTAAGGGATGCAAAATATACATAGGTGCAGATTAATTATCAGCAGGTAATGGAAAAGAACATCGTTTTATATTATGATGATTATTTCAATATTGGTAGTATTGTAATAGTAAAATAAATAGAGCTGTTAAAGGGGGTTTATGATCCACCAATGATCACATAGAAGTAAAACAAGAAGGAGAGTCAAAAATGTCGTCGCCTGTGTGGACTTTTTTACAGTTCAGAGGAAGACAACAGGATTACATGTTCTGCAAATATCAGATAGGAAGGAGAAGTCATGGTGCCTGTTGAATTTGGTCAGCTCAGACCTTTGAAATATGGATTCATTCATCGCTGCTCTCTAAATTTAGCCTTTCTTACCTTCAGATGTGCTCAAACATCGAATCTGCAAGACACAGATAGAAATGAAAGAGTCCAAGCATGGGTTGAATGTTTTATCTTTTCTTGCCACCAATTAATATCTGATTTTCCCTTTTGACCAAACTGAAGCCATTTTTAATCAATTTCATGATAGCAAGATGTGATACATGCACAAACAACAGCTGCAAACACATATGAATGTTATGATCTCAGCCTTAACAGAAAGATGACTGTTATATCTGTTATAACAGGCTGGTCAACAACAGAGTCAGCTTGTTGTGTTTGAGGACCCTTTTTATTTCCAGCTCCAGTTATCAGCAGGGGAAAGGCCTGAGGTGCACTGAGATTCACTGATGTTTCTTCCTTTATGTGTGTGTTATCTGGGACAAAATACTGAGAAGAGAGCTTTTTCCCAACAGGAGAAAGAAACCGCAACATACCTCAGCACACCCCTATCATATGCTCTACATGTTTGCTTTTCAAATGGTTTGTTTGGATGATGGCGCGCTACAAACAGCCTCTGTGCTACAGAGACTGAAAACCCTTAAAGGCACTGGGTGTTTATTCACTGATGGCATAATTGGGATAAATTAATTGCCTCGAATGCAATAACCTTTTAGATTGAATGAACTTCTCCCTTGTCAATTCTCTGTTGGGAGCTCTCATTTTTTAATCAGTCAATAAAATGTTTTTTTTTTGTACAGCACCTATCACACACATTAGTGCAGCTGTGTTTCACGGATGACTGATAAACCAGTAATGAGACAGACCAGGTGTACACAATCAGAGTGAAATAAACTAAATTTAAACACTGGAGAAACTGATAAAAAGGCAAAGCAAGGATAAAATAGTGACAGTAAAATTTATATGAAAAAGTTAAAATAATCATTATGTAAATTTAAATAAAAGCTGGACTTAAACTTAAAAAAAATAGACTCAGAAGACAAAAATATGAAAAGGCTAGTTAAAAAAATCTGATTAATAAAACAGAATAAAATTTACAATAAAATAAATAAAAGAAATGAAGTAAATGATGTATATTAATCATTCAAATAAAAACCCAGACAGAATTTTGGAGCAGTTTCACCCAACTTGTGAGACTGAATCAATTTAATGTGATTGTTTTTTTGTATTTCCTCTGTCTTTATGGATTTGAAATAAAAAGCTGACTTTACTGTGTGTAATTCACCTCATTATTTTATGAATACAACTTTGGAATTTTTAATAACTTGAAAATAATAATTCATGAAGTGTCTATCGTTACTTCACAGTGTATACATAAACTGCGGAAAAAGTACAAGCTTGTTCCTGTGTTTCAGCTTTTATCCATGAGTCCATCTGTTCTGAATAATATGAAACATTATACACATGTACAGTTGCAGGTATGACATGGTGAGAGATTGATGTAGATAAGCGAGGAAACAAGTTGTTCTTTTGCTAAACTTAGACAGCTTTCAACCCTCCCGTCGTAAGCAGGATGTTTCTCTCTGTAAACACTTGTACACATACACACACACGCACACACACACATAGGTTTCTTGACATTCATGCAAGAGCTATTTTGATAGATCTGATAAATAACACGGGCCAGAGTCTTGTGTTTTAAATACCTTCTTGTGGCGGGTAATTGCATGCAGCTGTGTGCAAACGCAAGTTGGCAGTGCATACATGTGTGTGCTCTTTTTGGGTGTCTGTGATTGGCAAGTAGGGCGAGAATAGCAACCAAGATTGAAAGGAAACATGAAAGTGAATGTATAATTTTATTTAAAGTAAGAGACAGCAACCAATGAGGAGAGCGAGAAAGTGATTTAGAAGGAGCTTACAGTGGAAAATGCTTTCAGGATCCGCAGGACGCAAAGGTATTTACATTGAAATAAGGTTCAAATAATGAGCTATCGCAATTTAAGTCTCCAAAGTGACTGATGGACAGAATAAGTGTGGGCCGTGTCCTCAAAGGAGTCTTTGTTTCAACTGAAACCTGTATATGTACCTCCTCTGTGGAATTCTTAAAACATGAGAGGAAACAAATGACTCATCCTATTTGCAGACAAAGAATATGATTCCCTTTATTAGACAAAAACCATGTGTAGCTGCTCTCTGTTTATTTCTCAGGATTGTGGGATTGCTGTGGTTTGTCAAAGCATTGCTTGAGCATTAGCCACTTCTTCAAGATTTCTAAGACAAATTTGACATTTTGGACAATATTCCCATTTGCTTTTTACCAGTCTCATATTTGTCAGCTAGAATAAAGAAATGGTTAGTTTAGAGCAAAACCTGGAAACAGGAGTAAAACAACAACTTTGGATCTGTTTTAATCCATAAAAAACTATGTATAATTTGTGACCTTTAGAAACACTGGTGAGTTGGTTTTAATCCTTTGAGAAAGTAAAAAATGTATTGTACTTCCATTACTTATGTGAAGCTAAGCTAACCATTCTGGCTCCAGCTTTATAACAACCATACAGACATAAGTGTGGTTTCAATCTAATTTTCTAGCTCTTGGCATTAAGCAAAGCCTGAATTTATTTCCTGAAATGTCAAACAATTCATTTAATGACAACATGGAATTGACATTTTGCCCTGATTTTACACTAAGCTTATATTTCGACACAGAAAACACATCAATGACCCACTGACCTATAGATATAGCCATGCACTTTTAGTCACATCCGTTATTGATCGTCCAGTTTCCCCTTGGGGATCATTCAAACACCATTTCACCCCATTACTGGGTATGAGAGGCAGAGAATATCTGTAATAATAAATTTAGTTGCCTTGTTTAAATTATATATATGTAGGATATATTGTTTTATTCTCCTATAGCAAAACGAAAACTTTTGCTCCCCTGTTTTTAAGGAAGTATTAATGGGCTTATTGATTATAATCAGTGAAGTAGCAATGAATAAGAAGTATCAATTTAAATTTCTGCATCCAAATCTGTTTTAACATGCACCTTTACTCACATATTTAAAAAAATAGTATAAATTAATAGTTAAGATATAAATAGTTACACTTTTTGGGAACATATATTCACTTTCTTGCCAAAAGTTTTTTTTTTTTTACGAAGATTGATACCATTCTCATGTCTGTCCATTAAAATAAACTTGGAGCCAGGAGATGCTTAGCTCAGCTTAGTTTATCTCAGCTTAGTGTGAAGTCTGGTAATGAGGAAACAGCGACAAGGGAAATAACCTTCTGTAAAACCACAATTTGTCATTTTTACACTTGATTTATTTTTACTGATAATTAACATACAAGATAAAACATCTTAGTGAGCTTTAAAGGTGCCTGTAGGTGGACTTTGCTATTTTTAGACAGAGCCAGGCTAGCTGTTTCTGTTTTCTGTGTATTTGTTATGCTAAGTTTTGCTAACCTTTCTTATTTATTATCATATAGACATGAGAGTGGTATCAATATGAGAATGAAGTAGATATGTATATTTGCCAAAATTCTGAACTGTTTCTTTAAAGCTACAACCAGGTTTGGTGACAAAAACTCCAATACATTTGGCAAACAGGTTTATCTGAGGCTGTGCTCTTTTGTTAGTTTGTGATCCAGCTTTTGATATGGCATTTATGTTAAATATCTGCTCACATTAGCTCACTTACTCTTCTTCTGTAAAAAATGAATATACTGGTACATAAAAGGATGTTGTCAACTGTTGCATAAAATTGTTCCTGTTGCTGCAGTTTCAGAACTGCTGATAAAAATAGATAAAAACCACGGTTTAGGTTTACGCTGCTTCTAATGAATTGTTAGTGGGCTTTTCTAGAAGAGTAGGAATTAACTTCCGTGTTTCTTGGAAGAAAGTCAAAAAATGATCCATCTTGGCAAATGGGCCAAACACTTCAAATCATTTTCTACAAACTCACAACAGCGGGATCGGTGCCCAGTGATATCTGAGCAGCTGCCCAGTCACTGCAACTGAGACTTACACTGTCAATACACTGCATAGAGCAATTATGCTCATTAGTTTGCTTGTATGTTTTTACAACTACTACTACACCAACAATAACAGCATGTACTTACAGTATTCAGAATGAGCCTTTTTTTTCACATGAGCTGTAACCTGTTTGGATGATAAATATGATTTGTTTTACCAGTTTACCAATGAGTTTAAAAAATGCCAAAAAAAAGGTTTTATAAAATGTATTTGTGTGCTTAAATACTACATGTGCCTTAAAGTGAGACATTTTTTGTGCAAAAACTGGACAGAATGTGTATTTGTTTGTGTCTAGAATATTCATTATGAGTACATTTATTTCTAACCTCAAAAACAGTTTCCCCTGGTTTTGACAACATGTATTTGATATATATGTCTGATAATCTGTATGGGTTTTTTAATTACCTGAACACACTTTTCGAAGTTAAGCTTGACTATAAATTTTTTAACAAACTGTGCTCAAGTGATCTCCAAAAGGTTAACATTTCATTCGCTCAAACAAACAACCTGTTTACAGCTTTATTAGAATGCATTTTATATAGACTAATGTTTTTAATATGTAGAAAAATTTTCTCACCTCTCCCAAAAATACCAACGTTTATTCCTGCAGTTTATCTAAATAATTCAAAATCAACAAAATTTGGATGCAAACAGCTCAGAGCTGCAGTGATATGGGTATGCAATTATCTCTCCTGAAATAATTATCTCCTCTCACACTGATACTCCATTTGTTTCAGAACAAATGCCCAGAATATCCTGACAAATCTGGTTTGACCCCTGACACAGTAGGTGTGCGTTTCAGTGTCTGTTTAAGTGGTGTTTACCTGCTCTATCCTGCAGCAGCAGATGTGTGATCCTGCGGTCTGAGCGCTTTAAATGGGATGCGGCAGTCCTGCTGACAGGCCTAATACACTCTCAGAGGGAAAAAAACGGGGGAAGACTCGCATGCCATGTGGATACACAGCTGTTCAGAACACGAACACATTGCATTCCTCCACTCTTTATTGTAAAAATACCGACAAACGTGTAGAAAAACAGAAACAGATCAGCTGATGAAGTATGAAACATCCTTGGCTCACAGTAGCAATTGCAGTTAATTCATCCCAGGACAGTTGTATGGCAGGTCGGTTGCCATGGTGAAAGACTCAGTGGACAGATGTGCAGATGCAGTCTTTTTGCTGCCTGTTTCTTTACAGGATTTTTATTTAAGCAGGTGTGGATCTATAATGGTTAATGTTAATGTTTGTGATTTTAAGATACTTAACTTAAATTAAGATGTTTCTTACATTATTCTTAAAAAATCGTTCAGAGTGAATACGTAGTACTCTTTGTGAAAGGGGCTTTTTTTAATTACTTTTCCACTTTTCACTCAAATAGTTTGAAAGATTACAGTCCAAGCAGTAGTTATGAAATTATAGGAAGTTATAAGCCAAGATTTTGTCTATTTACAATGTGGGTATAAACATCATAAAAAAGGAATGAAATTACAGAATTGTAGAAGTACAGATAAATGAGCTTTGGCTTAGATTTTGAAGAATAAAAATCTCATTTATGACCTTTCTTTTTATACATTTATCATTCAGCCACCGTTTTCAAAATGTTCCAAATGTTATTCATTTTATGACTCATTTCCTTCTTAAGATTTATTTCCTGACTTGTACTTTTCCAGCAAATTAAATCTGTTTTTTTTTTTTTTTTTTGTTTTTTTTTACTAAACTTCAGTAGTGAGATTCAGATAAAAATGTTTCTTGTCTTTGAAATGTTTGGGTGGGAGTTTTTTTCCCCGGATGACATTACTGATATTTATGTCTCACATGTGCTTAGTGAGAGCAGTCGCTCAGTGTTTAGAAATTTGGAGAAGTGAACTCGAGAGACTGAAACATGGAGAAGTCTCTGGGTAAACCTAAACCTTCTGTCGGACCATATATAGCCATGGATCTCTGCTACTGCCCTGATGCTGTACACACACACACACACACACACACACACACACGCAAACACATCAACTTTACAGGATAGATGCTTTGTTCTAATCAGCTCAGACACAGTTTGAAAATGTTTGTTAGTGTAACTCAGACACTGAACAGCAATGTAAATGTTTAGATTGCAACCAATCTGAGCTGTTTCTTTGTTTCTTTAGTGCACCTCTGAGAGCTGTGCTGAATTAAACACTTTGCTTTCAACGCCTTCCCTGCTTTTCATCATAATGACTCTCCCACTGATATCGTTTTATCATGATTTCCATTGCGGCTGCATGGCTAATTTCCTCGTGGCAGAGTGGATAATGAAGATAGACTTGGCCTGGCTGTAACTAACCTAATGAGTTGCCAGATGATATTTAGCCTGAATTGACTTGCAAAATCCCTGCACTCTCTGCTCTGTATTTTGAAGAAAATAAGCTTAGTGAAAAATTCTTTTGCCAAGTTCTTTTGACCTTAGATGTGGAACTGAATTATCCTGGAAGAAGCAATTGTTTGATGCTGGCCTTTCACATTTCACAATTGTTCTTGTAGTTTGTTTATTCAGGGAGCTTTTGGCAGAGTCAGTGAATAAAAAAATAAACAGTCTTGTTCTGAGTGTCACTGGTTCAAATCCTTAGGATGCCAAGAGAAACCACAAAATAACAAAAGACAAGACATAGATTGAATAAGAAATTACTACATTTCCAAACTACCTGCTATACAAGAGATGATTGATAAGTTTTTGGCTGAACATAGAAGATGATGAGTTATCCAGCTCACATTTCATGCATGTAGACATTCATGGTTCCTAGACAGTGAATCATACTGACTTTAGTATTACCCTGAGTTCACCTCGGGCCAACATAAGGGAGCCATTTGTGGTTTAGAGTGAAATACTCTAACAACTATTATCATGAATTTGGGGGCAAACACTCATGAAGATTATTTATGATAACTCTGTCGATCCTATGACATTTCTTTAATGACTCCATCAGGTGAAAATCTGAATTGCAAAACTTAAATCCAGGACCAAGACTAATGACATTCCTATCAGTCTTAACTGTACTAAATGTTTATTGTTCTTTTTAAAACAGTAGCGTGTTACCATGGTAAACTAAGATAGTGAAAATGGTAGATATAACACCTGCTAATAGTGGCATATTAGCTTTGTCATTGTTAGCAAGATGCTACCAGTCAGAAAGGTCAGAACTGTGGGTCATAATAACTTCAATGGAGATCTCCTCACTAGATCTTCAGTATAAGTGCATCAATGGTTTCAGTCTCCTCTATGGATTAGTTATCCCACTTAGAAAGAGGCCCAGAGCTACCGTTTCCCATCCCGGATGCTACAGATCGGGTCTAAATTGATGCTTTGCTGGTGGATTTCTGGCTGGCTGTTGTTAAGTGGAGATTTAAGGCTTTCTGTCACTTACTTACTGAGAGCAGAATTGCCTTAGGAAGACACACACTCAGTTCACATGCGCTCTTACGGATTGTTTGTAGCTCTCCAGATTGTGACTGATTGGAGAGGCTGTAGTGTAAATCAATAGAGGCAGCGGTGAAGCAGACTGCAGCCATTTCTTCACCTCAGCTTCTTTCAGTTTGATTAAAGGGAACAGAGCCAGTGTTGTCTGCCTCCATCTGTCCCCCTGTCTCGCTGTCTCTCTGTCTGTTTCTCTTGTTGTGTACAAAAGTTTGTCTCTTCTGTTTTTTAAAGAGACTTTGTTTGTTTATTAACCCTAATGCATGTTAAGGATGAATGAATTGTAGTTTTAAATTCTGTAACCAATATTCCAAATAGTAACCCTGACCATTACTCTATAGTAGTTAAAGTTTATCTGTGAAATTATAAAAAGTTAATGGTCATCTGCAGGTGTATAATACCAGCTGCAGAAATGTACATAATGGAATGAGTGACATTATTTTTCTAAAGAACGCTAAATACACAGTTGGCTCAACATTAAAGTGATACAGTAAAATCCCTGTTTTTTTTAGAAAACTTGAACACATCTTTGGTAATTATGTGCTGTAATTTCTTGTTATTTATCAGCAAACACATACTGTCCATACTATGTCTTAAATTAACTAATATAGGTCAGTGTTGTGGAAGTGAGACACATTCTTTATGTAAAGCACATTGTTTTGCAGAGGTTCAGAATGTGAGATGTTTAATTTAGCTGCAATGATAAAGTAGACATTTAGTTATAAAGACTGGCAATAAGAAAAAAATCCCAGCTCCCCAGCCGGTTTTTTGTCCAAATTGAAAAAAGTCTTTTCAGCTTTAGCAGTAATTCACATGTGGGTGCTTAAATCAGGACTCCTTTTACTATTTCAATAAAAAGTCAACTTTAGTAAAAGGTTTTATATTAAGCCTGGAGGACTCATGGGTCTGAGCATTTCTTTGGTCCTTCCAGCCAAAATTCTGTAAAAACAATTAATTCTCTAGAGGTCACAGAGGTGTTTTTCTTATGAAATCCCTACAAACCTTGAGCTGCCTCTGAGAAGAAGCTGCCGGTTTGATGTGGAATCTGTATTCAGATGTTTCGTGCTGAGGATGACAAGTCAACTCAGGACAGAGGAGGGATGTTTCCATATCTATTTAAGGAGTACCAGATTGTTTAAGACTTGGAAAAAGATGGACTGCTGGGATGAAACTGTCTCTGCTTAAGTGGAAAGTAGATTCAGTTGTCTTTAGATGGTCACATTGTCCAGCTGTTTAACTGTCTCTTTTTAATTCTGTTTTCTTCTGTTTTTTGACCTGCTGCTTGATAAAAAAATTTGTCACATGAGATATATTTTCTTTTCCTGTCCTTCCTCTTTCTGCTCATGTCTTTCTTCCTTCCTCTGACCCTCCCCACATCCTTTCATCCTGATCAAGTGACATGTCAGCTTATGACAGAGGTCAAAGGTCAGGGGCATTTGGGTTTCTATGTACAATGTTTCCCAAAGAGCTGGTGGACATTCAAGCGCTGCGTCTTCATAATATCATTATGGCTTGTTTTTTCGTTGATAAATAAAAAGTGACATTTTCTGATAAAAAGCACATGTAATCAGACTGTGCTATATTGTTTTACCATGTCTCTTCTTATTTAAGCTCGGAGTGTATAATTGCAAGTAAATGCATAATAAAGTATGTGTATGAGTTTGTTGACGTGCACCAATAACAGCAGACATTAGTCTTACTCTTAATCAGTCAATTTAATGCTGCTTTTATTATGCACATCCTTAACTCTAAATAGTGTATTAGCATGAAAACATTTATTCAAGACAGAATGAATTATCAATTTTTTAAGAAGTCATGCTGCGGACCTCTTCTGTTTCCTGAGACTCTCACTCTCTTCAGTCCAGCACCTCAGGACAATCAAATGATCAATATACAAACTTCATTAATTGATTCACTAAATCCCAGCGGGGAGTTGTGCAGCTATTGATTACTTGTGTCTTATTTTAATTATTGGTGAATGCAGATAAAAGAGTGGGGTCACTCATTATGTGTGTCCATGTGTGTGTGAGTTTGACCCACTGCCCCGACAGCAACCCTCCATGTTATGTTGTACACCAGAGGTCAGTCTGACCTATAGATAAATTACTTCCTGTGATGGCAGCGGTGGCCTCTTGACCTGTTGAGCATGTCAGCTGATGCATGATCCTTGGAGGGCATTTGTCACTGACTGACTGGCCTTGTTGCATATTCACATCACACACACACACACACACACACACACACACACACCTTGCATAGTTATCTTCATGCATTTATACAGTAAACAGCCTCTCTGCATATTTAAGGACTTTGTGCTATATTTTTCTCCATGTTTTCTTAACTCAGTCAGTCACTTTGAAAGCAGTAATTCACAAACTGTTGTAGAACCGTCATCAAACTAAGGTTATTGTCTAACTTTAATTTTTAGGAATGTTAGTAACATTTTACTGAGAATTAGTGAGAAGATTGATTCCACTTTCATGTCTTTACTCTGATTATGAAGCTTCTGCTCGCAGCTGTAAAGTAGCCCTGCACAAAGACGATGAGAAAAACCCGAAGGGTGAAAAAACAAAACTGCCTCATACAAATACTAAAGTGTAAAACTTACAATTTTGCAGTTTTCTGAGGGTTTATGTTGTTGGTCTTTATGGTAAATTTAAGCATTTTTATGTTTTGTATGGATTAAGTATTGAAGGCACTTGTTAAGCTTCAAAGGTGCTGGTAGGCACTTTCTTTACTTTTGGACAACTTTTGCTTTATGTTTAAATACAAATATGAAATAACAACAGATCTACTCTCAGTCAAACTGCAGTTTCTATGTATGTTTCACTGAGAAATAAATTACATTTTGAGGGTTGTTAAATAGAATAAATGTCCACTAAAGGGAGACATTCAGAAATTGCCTGTTTGGCAAATTTGTTTAAGCTGTTTATGTTTACGTTTTCTGGCAGCAATAAACCTGATTTGCAAGTTGGATGGAGTCCCACACTGAGGGGGTACCACAGCATATCCTAATGAGCAAAATTGCTAATGAGGAAGTTGTAGAGGGAAGCTGCTGTTTTGCTAAATCTGCAAAAACATATGAGCCAATTTTACAAGAATGATTTCTGCAAATTAGGGATTGCCAGACGGTGATGAGGAGGGCGAGATCACAGACAGAATAGCTGTGCACTTCCTGCAGTTGTGAACTCTCATATTGCGTCGTTAAAAAATTAAAAATCTGTCGTTGAAACATTCATGTGTTCTCTAAATTTTTGAATCTAGCAGTTTTAGCTGCTATATAGTCACAAACTCAGTGTGAGAGAGACTTTTTATCTTAGTATTTTATCCCTTTTTCTGCTATCAACCATGCTGTCCTGTGGATTTATCCGTCACTATAATTGGTGTAGAAATGAAGCAGTAGTGGGTGACACATCTGTGAGGGAAGTGAGATGGAGAGCCAGGGAAACACCTCTCTCTGTGAAGGCAGTGCAGGATTGCCTGTTGATGTGTGTGGGTGTGAACTGGATTTTCTTTTTCACAGCATCGTGGGAATATCAAGTGGAAATGAGATTGCTGTAATGTTGGAGGTCACAGAATAACCTGTGAAAATCTTCAGGCTGTGTAAAGTTACTGTGGTGTAAAGCTGAAGCACTGCATGTGTCTGTTATCATCATATAGAGGAATGATATGATGAGGGATGTATATTGAGTGAAGGTCAGTATTATCGGTAATATTACAAATATGTGATATAGTTATAGGAGTTCATTTGACTTAATTTTTGTTGTGCTTCTTCTTGGAGTAATTGGATATTAAAATTTTTATGTATTTGATAGATTTCTGTTTATATAGAAGAGCCTGTCTTATTGGTTTTGAGAACTATTTGAAAAGCATTTTTGCATTACAGGAAGACACCTAACATGTGTTACTTAATTCTTTTTTTTTTCTTTTTTGTTATGTGATGTGCTTAATGGGAATGCAATACTTGATCCTTTTAATAGTCCTTTGAAGTCACTCTGTAAAATTTTTATTTTTTTGAACTAATGTAATTAACATTTGCATACTCTTTTATTTGCAATTATTTTTAAACTAGTTGACATCCTTATTTTCTTGCTGGCAGCAGCTATAAAAGGATGGTAAACCATCTGCAAGACAAGGACACCCACTTCCAGATATATCACTCTATAGCACCCCTGGTGGTCAAAACATCCACAAGGCTTCTTTGATAACTATTTTTTGTTATCTTGCCAAAAATGCTTATGACAATGTGATTTATGTATATAGTATAGTGTATGTATATATATATATATATATCACTCATAGTATTAGTGTAAAAAATTATTTGTCAGACAGTACATAGGCGAATAAATTCTGTTGTTATTGCGATCATTTTTATTTGGTTGCTTTCCCTCATTTCTCTACCTCTCTCTTTATTTGCATAGCATTCACACTCACTATACATCTGCAAATATATGCACATTTGTTTTCTAGTTGTATAGCATGCCAAATAAGAAGAAACCAAGGCTTTGAAAGAGGAGACGGGAAAATTGAAATACAGGGATGAAGATAGGAAGGTTGTTTCTCATTTCTCTCTGCAGAAATGTAATTGGTCTTTTGAGAGTTTACACACACCTTGCACTATAATTGTCTCTCTTTGGTTGAGCTGATCTCACTTATGACACACACACGCACGCACACTCTCACAAACACAATTGCATAAACCTTATCCATATGTGCACACCTGCTCAAGACTTTAGAGTGCATGGCAGAATTTTCATGCCCTTAAGCATCATGGGGGATGAACTGTCTCTCTTTGAGCCAAGGTTTAAACATCAAAGGCCAGCTCTAAAGAAAAATGTATGCGTCTCAGTGTTTGTGTGTGTATTTGTCATCCTGTGGGTGATATCAGGGTCTGCTTGTGTAACACTGCTCTTGATCAGCAGGTATCTTTTCTGTTTCTCGCACAAAACAGGATATGAAGTCCACATCCTTTATGTTATCTTCTCCGATAGCAAACACATCTCACCTCTTATTGGTTTCCTTTTTTGATTTTCCATGAAGTTATTGTGGTTGTTGATGTCATGTAGTCTGTTTCTGTTGAAAGGCCTTTAGTTTTCATCTCAGAAGGGGGTGTGAAGTTCAACACACTGTTTGATTCAGTCGACTTAACTTTCTTCCCCACAAAAAAGAAAAAAAGTTGTTCTCTAAAAAGTATCCAGGACTACAAAGGGTTTCTGAACTCCTTCCTTCCTTTTCCCTTTGAAGACAATGCTCAGCTTTGATGTAGCTTGAACTTTGCTGCAATGTGATGCCAGCTTTAATAACCATGGTGAGAACCAGCAAATGAAGGCTTTCGTTCTGAAACGCGGATTGAGAAGTTTGCATCCAAAATGAGAATTTTCTTGCCACTTGAAAGACACTACAGGTCCTCTCTCAGAGCGACTGATAAAAAAAATGACACTTCTAAAGAGTAAGTGAGTAATTTTAACTCTTTCTTTTTAATAAGCAATGAGGTTTTGAAATTGCCGAAGGTTGGTCTTATGTTTTTGCAAAAGGAATACACTGGTAGAAACCCCTTTCAGTCAAACATGAATGTCACCTTCATTTTGCTTAGCTTGAAAGCTCATATCGGTATCCTGTTTGTAAGTTCAGAAAGCCCATGTCAAGTACATACAGATCTGCAGCTTTTTATGTGCAGCTCCATGCAAAGCAGAGGAGAATAATGGAAAAGCAACACTCTCACACCCTATGGGGTTACTGGTTGGGAGCTGGGAACTGAAACTTCTCAGGTTGAAGTCCAGAAACGTCCTA
>JAPZDZ010000015.1:12625178-12661075 GCA_029783805.1 Acanthurus tennentii | reverse complement strand
TGCCTCCTGTTACTGTTGTGCTGCCAATCTGCTGCTTTACAGAGCAGACACTGGTAGTTTATAATTGTAGCATCCGTCATCTGATTATGTGCTGATAATAAAGAAAAACGACGGTAGGGACGGTGGGCAAGTAATGTTAAAGGTGATGCCCTGACACCATGTAACGCTGTTAAAGCCACTTCTAAGGCAAGCTTACCTTTAAAAGGGGTAGACACAGAAGCATTCATCTTTTAGATAAAAAGGAAGAAGCTTTCCCTTTGACCTGTGTTTGTAGACAGCTGGTGATAGATCATTATGTTCCTTTAAAGAATCCCAGAGAACTACAGTGTTTTCCCTGTTTTAAAGTGAAAATAAGGAGAAAGATAGTGACGAGCCTAATCATACTACATCCCAAGAACAGTAAACTGAAGGTTTGTGTGGACTTAAAAAAAATTAATGGAATGAGTATGCTGCCCTTGAGTAAATGGGAATAGGCATCCTTGTTAAACAGAAGTATTAGTACCCTAACCCAAGGCAGGAGGTACCCACTATAATGGCATTTCCCTTTTGTACACATACATTTCACAGTCCTCATTTGGCCTTCAAAGGACCAAGTCAGCATTCAATAGATACAGTCACTGTCAATGGTTCCAGCTCACAGAACCAACTATGTCCCCTGACAAAAATGTCCTGGCCTTTTTTTTTGACAAGGACCCTTTTAAGAAACTCTTTCTGGTGGTGCATTCAAGGATTCTCCAAACTGAGAGTCAGCCACTGAAAAGCTTCTCATTCACAAACTCTGCAAAGGCATAATCAAGTCTAGATGACAACAAATAACCAAACATACTGTTGATGTTTTCAAAAGAATTATGTTTATCTCCTGCTTAAAACGAAAATCTGCTGAATATCCTCATGTTCCATATTTATGCAGCTTTATCACATATAATGCCAAAACAAAATGATAAAAGGAAGATGTTCTGAGTCATATAGTGATATAAATGAAGTCAGTGGCTTCAGTCTTAAAACCTCTTTTTGGACTATGCCTGGCTGTGATGTTAGGCATACAATACTATAAGGAGTGGGATATGCCGTTTTAACTTCAGTAAGATATAGTTCAGTGCATTAAATGCAAGAAACACATTTTCTCTCAAACTTTTATGGCCTTATCATAGAACTGACAGTGGTAAGGTGACATGAAATCAGAAAAAGAGTTATGTCCCAAAGATTTAAACTAGCTGTGCTCAGTATAATATGTATCCAGGTAGAGTATATTGACTGACTAATAATGGCACATTTTACCAGAGCAAGACTAGGTTTGAAAGATTGTGTGTGTGGGTGGAAACCAGCACACAACCTTTGGGCTTCTTCTGCACGGGGCCTCTGGTCTAGTCAATTTAAGGGTTATTTTGTGTTTGTGTGTGTGTGTGGGTGACTGACTAGGTCAAGTATGTCCCCATGTGCTGCAGATATATTTCAAGAATGTTTTCTTTTCCACCAACAGAAGGATAGAGGGTTTATACTACTACTGCTCCCCTTTGTTCTACCAATATAGGGGGAAGGAGATTGGCAGCATAAAATCATTGAGATGACAGGAGAGATTATAAGGGTGATGCATGTTGCAATGTGTTGTGCACATGTATGGACACATGTATGCGTGAAATGCTTCCTGCAGGCCTCTCTCCAGGTGCACCAAAGCCCTTCGGGAGGCTAAAGGCTGTGTGAACTAAGTCAGAGGTAAAAGGTCGTGGGATTGTTCGCCTGCTGTGCATTTCCACAAATTTTCCTCTGCATTTGTGCTTGTGTGTATTTTTCTCACAATCTTGATAACGTCATGCCCTTTCATGCACCTATGTTGCTACCACACATGAACATGAAACCGTATGTTTCCTGATGGTCAACATGTGAACAAGACCTCTGTGAGAACACATGCTACCACCTGAAAGCGCCCCCAGTCCTTGCTCAAACATTGCTCACTACCACGCTACCAAAACACTCACAGTCATGCTGAGCCATAGGATGTTTTTTATGACTAATCTGTTTTTAAAAAAATGTTACATCATGTGTTTTCCTCAGCCTAATGCTCCATCGGCAGTGGGCTTGCTAATTAAAGTTCAGTAAATGAAAACTGATTCATCTTGCAATGAATCAAAGCAAAGAGCCCTCAGTGATTGTTGCAAGTGAGCGTGTTAATCGAGGTGTTATATAAAGACATGGAAAAATATTTTCGGGCCTTTCATTTGTGTTGATAAAAGAGGAACTGAAATATGTTGCTAAAGTAACCCCATGGAGAAATTCATCTTAACCTTGCTAACCGTATATTGAGGTCAGATATTGTATTTTAGCTACAGAGCAGAAATCCTGGAACTTCTCAGAATTTGTTTGATTTAGATATTTCTTTGAACTTCTTTTATTGGATAAATTCTTTTTGATTTAATACATTCTACGTTTTTAGGTTAAATTATATTTTTTTTTAGCACAGTGCTAGGTAAGGATAAACTGTACTTTTGTTTTTTGTTTTAATATTACGTTCAACAGTTTAGAAGACCTCTGATAAGGATTTTTAACTTTGTGTTAAATTCTGAAAGGGAAACTGGAACTGGCAAGCTAGGTGAACTAGCTTTCACTCAGAAAGTGTAAGCTTAGCTTAGCTTGGCACTGATTGCTTGAGTGATTCCTCTTGGTCATGTTTGGGTCAGCATCTTCTGAGCCAGCTGAAACTCCCTCACTCATGGCTGTGTTCATTTTGCCTTATAAATAGGAAAGGAATGATTGCTAGTATTAGCTGTTTTATTTAATGGATCCTGCTGTGGAAAAAAGAATAATACAACCACTTTGCTTTGTTTCATGATGCATTTAACGTAATCACTAAGAAAGGTACAGAGAGGTCACAGATAATACACAATCAGACTGCAACTAGCAGCTAAAATCTTAATTTTTTTTGCTTTTAATATAATTAATAGTAATATGCACAACGGTATTTAGTTCCATATCAATTAGAGAAGGTAGGAGTGGAAAGGAGAAGAGTTTAACCTTGTGTGTCTCATGTTTTTCATTCTCCATTTACCCCAGCTCCCCCTAGGCAGCGGGCTGAGTTGCTGGGATTATGAGATCCTGTAACGGAGACGAAGCTCATCCTGCATATCAGTCCATCAGCATTAACAGGGTGTATGTTCAAACAAATACCTCTGCGCTTCATTCACTCTGGTTTCATTTCAGCTGGGGCCTGTCTGATAAGGCTCGCCTATTTGCATGGATACAGCTGTTTGTTTGGTCCCATGGAGATGAATTTAGATAAGACTGATAGTGTTTACCATGGGAGATGTGTGTGCACGTGTGTGAGTATGTATGTGTGCAGATAAATACACTGAAATACACTACAACTTTTTGTGGATGTCCTTCAGTTGATAAAGATGATAAAGGGGTAGCTGCACAAGTACAGTTGTAAAGATGTATCATAAAAATAATAATTCCTCCTTTAACTATAAAAATAGCAGTCTTGGTGAAAGTAGCTAGGCAGCTAAGCAAGCAGGCACTTTTCATTACATTTTTGTGTATTTGTGACTATGAGCTGTGTATCAGTGCCATATGCTACTGAGGGAAAAGCACTGACATCCATTTGTATAGGCATGTCAATAATGTGCTGCCATGCCTGTTGATGTGTCATTAGGAAATGGCTGTTGCTCAGAGCCCAATCAGCAACAATACATGGAGTGCTAGATGTTATCGGGAAGCTGTCAGAGTAAGCCTAATGGAAATATATAGCCCCCTCTGAGAACATGGAGGAGGATTTTCTCCTCTTCTCTCGCTCTTTCTCCTCCATCTCTCCCTTGTCCTGTCACTCTGTGTCTCTGTTCATCTATTTGTCATTCCCCTTTCTGTTTGGGAATTGTGTTTTTACCTATCTAAAGCTTTATTGTCTGTTTAAGGCTGCTGAGACAGAACGGTCAGTGGCTGCTACACCAACAATAGTTGCAATCTCCGTCCTTGTGGTTATCATACCAAGATTTATCTCAACATTTGTACGCATGTTATTGGTTTGCCTCATTAGCTCTGTCTGCATCCATGATCAAAATATTAACAACCAAATGTTGACAAAACAATCTCACCAAGAGATCCACTCAGTAGCTGCCGTGGATATTTGCTTGTATTATGTGACTGTCATCATTAGATGACAAACTAAATAACAGCTACCCTAGGTTCAAGTTGTTTATGTTTATAATGCTACTAAAGAGATTCAGAAACACTTTATACAGAGGTGGGGGCAGAAAAATAGATTAAGAAATAAAAATATATAAATAAACAGCGATCATTCAAAGAAAAAAAGTCGGGAATTGTTTGCCACTGTATTTAATCAGCATGCTCCATTTATATTCTCTCCCGATAACCATATAAGTTATAATCAACCATGCTTTATGTTGTGGCACCAGTTCTAAGCCTCTTTTTCTCCTTCAGTAACTGCACATGAGTTTGGCTTCGAGTGTGATAATGCATTCTGAAGTGCTTGAAAAAATAATGAACTTGGTGTCATGCTGTACCTCAGGCTCACCCTGTTTACATTTATCAGGATTCTTTGTTGGGTATATACTGTGTATACCCATGATTGTGGTGGGTTGTTCCAGACGCTAATACATTTTACCTTTTAATATATTATTTGTTCTTCTTCCTCCGTATGTGGTAGTAGATATGATAGGTAGATATTTAGAAATGTGGTAGCAAATAGGGATGTGGGTGTAGTATATTACACATCGATGAAGACAGTATATACAGTAGATTAGATAAGATAAAACCTAAATGATCCCTCAAGGAAAGCTGAAAATAGTAATATTGCAGAATATCCACACAGGAACAGAGCAAATGGAGTTTATTAAACATAATGCACCCAACAATTACAGCAGTAAACTGTGATGAATGTGAATTACAGTGTGTGTGAGTGTGTGATTATTGTGCTTACAGTACAGTGGGTCTGCAATCAGACCTGCTTTGGAAGGTTCCACTCTTCCATCAATGGAGGGGTGTGCAGTCCGGGGGGAAAACGAGCAGATCTGATTGGCTGAGGAGGAGGCAAGGCTCTCAAGCACATTTGTGATGTTTTTGCTGATAGATCACGTGTTGGTGTGTCTTCATATAGGGGCTCTTTCCCTCTTGTTATTCACATAGTATCTCTTCATCTCTCCCACTCACTGCTCAGAGGGATAAATGAAAGCAGGAAGAGAAGGGAGAGGAAGGGGAGGGAGGGCTCTGGCTCTGGGGAGAAAGAGAGTAAGAAAAGGCATGAGATGAGATCTGAGCAGCAGAGAGTGGTCACGGTGTTTTTTAAATTTTATCATGGAGGTTTGAGGGGTGCATTCGAGGCAGGAAATATGAGAGACTTTGATAAAGGAATGGGGGGGAGTTGGTGGGTGGATGTCAAGGACATGTCTGAAATTTTAAGCATAAACAGAATATTTTCAAATGTCAATTAGTGTTGAAATGGGAAGTGTATGCAACTTTATAATCAGATGAATTGCCATTTTATTTCACACAATGCATGCAGCCTTATACTGTGTTCTTAGGATTTTTTGTGGGGGGTGACTGTATTTTGTGCTTTTGGCAATTTTCCTATTTTACCAATTATTCGAGTTGCCTAGCATGCTAAGAAAGAAGATGACATCACCACTTCAGATTCTGCATATTAAAATCTGATTGGTTCATTGATGGAAATAATCATCAGTGGGTCCAACAGCAAATATACAGACATGAATGAAACAAATCAGAGATGTGGCAGGTTTGCTGCATATAAAGCTTATAAAGAAAATGTAATCAAAGTGAGCTTTAAACACTTGTACTACTCATCCTACAGTCAGTTTCGTTTTTTATTATGACTTTAAATTTTTATACATCTTTGTTGGCTGGTCTAGGACAGATGAAAGTGAATGTGACAATGTACTTCAGGGATTTGGAGTATGACGCAATTTCATGGATTTTATCTGAAATTCTTTTCATCCCATCTGATTTCTCTGAAAAAGGCAAAAAAAAGCTATACTGTTGCAGTGAACACTATAGACTGGAACCAGATTCCATAGATATTTTATTATGGTCACTGTATATACTGTGTAATTTACTCCATAGCAGTCTGTTAGAGACGAGTGGAGATTGATGTCTTGGGTTGTCTCAGAGTTTGTGGGACAAATTCCTTCTCTGTCTTACCCTAAATTATTCCTTTAGTTCCCCTACTCCCCTTTCCCTCTCCTGTCCTCATCTCTTCCCTTGCTTTTGCTCATCCTCTCGTTTTTTCCCCTCCTAATGTTAAATCTCAATAAGTTACTCAACATGTAGGCTTTGCTCTTGGACAAACCCCAGCAACAACACAGCCTAACATGCATGCCCTTTTTTTAACTTTTCCTCTCCCCTTTAGATGATTTCAGCAGAAGCCTAAACGCATATGTATATGCTTCCACTACCTCTTGGTATACCTAAAATACATGCTCTCCAGATTACCAGTTTTTATTTATATAGGAACATCCACGTTAAGCCTAGGTGTGCTCTCTCTATCTTCTCACTCTTCTCCCACAGTGTGGCTATCCATTATGTCTCCTTCTCCTTCATGGGTGTCCCGCTGCACAGTTTCTTAGTCATTAATTGGCTGTTTTTACCCTGAGCTGCAGGACCCCAGGGAACACCAACAGCGTTCTTGTCCTGACAGATGCTGAGAAGGACCATAAAATTGCCAAAGTTCCTCTAAACATGAAAGCCTCCCAAGTGCAAAGTAACCTTTAAAGCCCACACAGTTCTCTCAGAGACATCTGGTAAATGTGATTGTTTAAAGTTGATTAATTCAAGACCTTTATATATAATTATGAATTTGAGGTACAACAATAATTTAAATCTTAGTAACCCACTAAAGAACTACTTCTTGATTTTTTTTTTTTCATCATCCACTTCAGTGGAAGCTGATTGACTCCATTGGTGAGTATGAAGTAAATTGTTGGATCCAAAAGGCACAAATGGTTTTCAGGGAAGCTCTTTGCTTCCAGCGAAAATTCTTTTTCACAGGCAGGTTGCTGTAGATTTCCCTCGACAGCTCTCACAAATCTGACACGCTTGTAGAATTTGTACGTACAGATTGATATACTGCCTGAGACTTGTGCTTCATATGTGTAGCAGACATGTCTGCACAGAGTGCAGCTTTCCATCTTAAATATCACCTTGTATCAGATTTCCGGTAAATAAATCAGCATTCTCCTCCCTCTTCTCTTTGCTTATATCTCAGTCCTTTCACCCACATTTGCTCTACTTTTACTTTCCACCTTATTTCTTATTCCATTAATTGCCACCAGCTCATCTTCCTCTTTTTTATCCTATTTTCCCAAAACTGTTTTATCACCTTTTTCTCATTTAATTTTTCCTTCCATCTCCTACCTTTCTTCTTTATTTTATTCCGTCTCTGCTGCCTTCACTGCATCCCTCAGTCTTTCTTGGTTCTTCCTTGCCTTACTTCATTGCCCTTCTGCCCACTCTTGATCATCCCTGTATGTCCTACATCCACTCCCACCTTTCCTCTCATCCTTCTTATCTTTTCTTTCCCCCTTCATACTAACAATCTGTATTTTCATTCATTCTCCTACAGAACCATGAGAGAGAAACAGCGCTTCACTGTGCCGCCCAGTATGGACACACTGAAGTGGTCTCAGTGCTGCTTCAGGAGCTGACCGACACCACCATGAGAAACAGCCAGCAGGAGACACCTCTGGACCTGGCAGCACTGTATGGACGGCTGCAGGTCAGTGAGATTGATAAACATCAGTCTCATGAAAAAATAATATAAAAAAACATAGGCTAAAGGTGTGTGTTTTACACTACCAAGGCCAGGAGTTGAGTGTGGTTTGTAACTTGGAATTTCTCAGATTTTAAAGTTATATTTTTTGCCTTTTCATGGTGTGAACATTGCTAAAATGGAAACAAACCAGTCTGTAATGGTTAAACTGGAGGAGATATTTCCACAAGGAAGACATATAGGACAGAGAGAATTGGGTTTTCCAAACCTGAATCTGATGTGGTTTATTTTAAATAGGGTAGATATTCCGTGAAAAGAAAACTTCCTTAAACACTTTTAGTTTCACAGGCAAACAGATTAATGTTTATAGAATTTGTTATAGAAAATGTTCTCTTTTTTTACTTTTTTTTTTTTAAAGCTGTCAAAGCACACGTAGGCACAAGTGTAAATTCACACAGAAAGGCGTATGCCACAAATGCCTGCTGATGTTCAAATGCTATCACACGTTTCCCTCTGCTAAAGTAGTGAGTAATTGCAGTCAAGCCATACAGGTTTGTCTCTGTGTGAATGAATAATTTATAACAGCAGCGGTATTTCTCGCTTTCTCTCCCTCCCTGCATGATAATGAAGGGAAATCCCTATGGTAGAATGTAGTGCTGCATGGAGATGTAACTTAACACAGGGCAAAAGTTTACTATATACACACATGCAGTACTTGCACAAAGACACACATTAAAGAGGAATGTTTTGGAAGAACTGCGTGTTGTTGAGCTGAGTTATTAAAGGCACTTTTTATGATCAAACAGTGGGGAAGCTCCACTACCACAGCTAAAAACAACTGCTAGTACACTCAAGGTGATTGACAGGTCTTTTAATACAAGGACTACAAAACAAATAGTTTAAAACCTTATATTATTTTTCCACTCAGACTTGACCCTTAGCTGAGCCCAAGCGCCATTAGTTACTGCTGCTCTGCCTATCAAGCGTTTTATTTTCGCCCTACTGTTTTCAGTGATAATGGGGGTTTGATGTTCCCTGTTCTAAACTCTCCCAAACCTTTTCACAACAGGTGGTACAAATGTTGGTAAGCGCTCACCCCAACCTCATGACCAGCCACACTCGCCGACACACTCCGCTTCACCTGGCTGCACGCAACGGACACCACAGCACCGTCCAGACCCTGCTCGAGGCCGGCATGGATGTCAACTGTGTGGTAAGATTAAAGAAATTATTGCTTTTAGCTGTAAGTGTCCTTGGTGAACATCTAAGGCTTAAACAGATCTCGAGCACAGATTATAGTATCCTTATGGACAAATGATAACGAAATAACAAGCATATTGCCTTTTGATTTGCTTCAGTGGCTTAGGGCAAACCATCTTCCTTTTGAAAAAATTGGATTTGCAAAGCTCTTAGTAATGTCTGTTTACATGGTTACTTATGCTAATCCACAGCAGTTTTTTGTGCACAGCTGGAAGGTGTACTTAAGCAGGAAGTAGTTTCCAGGTAAAATGCTCACATAAAGATTTGTGGATTATTGTGAGTAATCTTGTCAGTATTTTTAAAAAGTTGCTTTGCTTGTGAGTTGTACAAATATAAGATGTTTAAAATACCTTTGAGTATGCTGTCCTGCAGAAATGTTGTACACAAAATATTAAAGCTTAAAATTAAATCATTTGTCATATAGTATTTTGGGTTGAAATGTTTCTCTAAATAAAATACATGTGCACATTTACATTTGGTTGCTCTTTGTCAGTTCTTACAAAGTAAGAACAGGAACTTGACTTTGACATTTTATTTGTTTTATCTGATGCTGCTGTGCAAAGAGAAGGTAACTAAAAAAGCAATCCTTTTGTACTTTGTCCGAGAAAAATCTTTCAAAATCTCTGTGACTCTGAATCTTTTTGCTCCTCTCATGTCTGCCGAATGTGAATATTTTAGAAGCTGCTGTCTTGTGTTTTTAATGACAGAGGGTATAGCTTTTTTTGTGTATATAATCCACCACAGGCATAAATGTTTGGCAGACTCCCCTTTTGAATCTGTGTGTGTCTGCCTCCACTCTTGTGTGTGTGTAGCAAAGAGCTAGTGTATGTGATGCATGCCTCCTGTGGTGTGTTGGTGGAGAGGGATGAATAATTGATTGGAAGATTGAGAAAGCAAGAGGAAGAGGAGGAGGAGGAGGACAGGGTGTTCCTGAGAGGTCCTGATAGTTCATGGTCTTCTCTCTCCTGCTCTTCACATATTCTACATTTCAAGTCAGGAAATATAATGGAAATATGGAGTCACTTACAGTCTTTCTGTCATGCTGTTTGGACTGCTCCTCTTTTTAATTTGCATTTTGTCTTATTGTGTATTCTGAGTTGTACAGGCAATTCAAACACAGCTTTGTCCCGAACCGTCTGGGCCATTTGTTATTGTGAAGCCTTGTCAAAATGCAGCCTCGCTTTGCTGCTCTCGACAATACTGTTTTCTTTCTCTTGAGACGATTTTCTCTGACAAACTAAACTATTGACTCTGCTCACTTGTCTTAACAGTTCAGTGTAAAACACAAAAAAGCCCTTCACTCTATAAATCAGTCTCAGAAGACAATTTGAATAGTCATTTGATTATTTGATTATGTGATATTCACAGTACATAACATTTATTTACTTTCAGATGGTTTTATGCTGATGCAAGATCGCACAAGTGATGTTAGAAAAGGTACACCCATGAGATTACTTTGGTTTGACAGATCAGCAGCTGGTGTAAATGATGCTGGTATTTAAGGGGAATTCTCAAGAAATAAGACATAAGATATTAGCACTGAGCTCAAAGACTTTGAGATTTTGACAACTGTGAAAGTTTGTCACTTTAATTGAAAGTTTTAAGTAATTTAGATACTCAAGTCTAGACTAAAACAGCATGGCATAAAATCATTTACTGTACTATTCAAATCAAAGATTGCTTTGGTTATCACCAATGCTCATTGTAAGGTTTGGCACCTTTGTCTTGTTCATTTACAGTTTTTATTATATTAGTTGTGAAATGTGAGTGTCTGATTCAGTGAAACTGTCGAGAAAACTTTACACTCTGTATGGATATAAACAAACTTCCAGGAGTTCTTTCTAATGTAGTAAACAGATCAAAAAATCTCTACATCTCCAGTGCATGTAGTTCCCTGAAGGAAACTGTCTTTAAGGTTTTCAAGTCTCAGTCAGACTTTAAGTCTCAGGGAGCTGCTGAGTCTGAATCAAGGAACCAAAACAGCTTGCTTAACAAACATAAGAACAAAGAAATCCTGCAAAGAAACTCTTTTTTCACCCTGAATGTTTTATATTCAAATGCACAGTTGCCAAAGTGCAGACTGGCGATGAATCTAAGATAAGTTCACTTCTACTGAAAAAATCTAATCTGACTCGATGTTCATTCGCTTCAAAGACATATGGCATAACAGATGCTACGCTCTTCCTTTCCCCTGCCGTGTGAGTACAGTTTATGTACAGTACATGAACCATGTAAGGCCACTCGCTGCTGTCTGATTAAAAGCTAAGGAAGGTTTGACTACAAAAGTACAAATCTGATAAGAAGAATACTTTGTCACATTGTGCTGCTGCCGTCCAGGATATGTTTAAAGCTGTTATTAACATATTTGGTGGGTGGGTGTGGATATGTTTGTGTTTTTGTGTGCATGTCATTTCTGGAAAGACAGCAACAACTTAACCTATTGGAATTTGGAGTCTGTGCCCTCACAGCGAGGAGACGCATGACTCAGCGGCACTGCGCCCATCTTCTCTGCCTTCTGTCCTTGTTGCAGGCTGTGTATGAGTGTGTGTGTGTGTGTGTATACATGTGCATGCATGCTCTGATCCAAAGAGTAGGGCTGTGTTTCTCTGCAGGGATTTGGCCTCAGGCTTCATGTGTCTAGCGAAGATGAACACCACACGCCTTTGATTTGCTGCGTCCTCTTCTCTGTACACACAAATCTCTGTCTCTTTCTTCTCTCTTTCTCTTACATTCTGTCTCTCTATCTAGTGATGATGAGTACTGCAAGCCTTTGATACCTTAAATCTCTGCAATTTAACCTTCACTCTTGAACTGCTCTTTCTCTTTTTGACTGAAAATAATGCATAATAGCAACATCTTCCCTTTTTTACACTACCAAGGTGTAACATAAATCTATTGTATATCTGGAGTACCGAATTGCTTTCTGGGAGCGTTAAACCTGTTGGTCAATTTAAGTAAGATGATGACTGCAATCTTACCTTTTATTATGGTCATTTCTCTTAGGACCGTTATTTAACATCACCAACATTTAAGCATTTAATGCATACTCGTAACTAAGTTAAGATCAACTTTTTGAAGTATCCCAGTTTTATGTTGCACAGAAGATCATCCTTTAGGAAAAGAGCCATTTTGTAGCAGCTTTTGCTTTCAGAGCTTGGAAAAGTTCTGTGAGCTATGTACTTGCATTCACATGATAAAATTAATTATATTGCTAGCTAAAAACTACAGCATGGGGATTGTTATAATAGAAACTGTGACTTACTGATGTCTCATAATTTTCTGCAAAGTGTTCAACTCCAGTTTATATATGTCAGTAAAACAAGACATATGATGGAAGGCTGTGTATTGATGTTTTACATACTCTTTTAAAGTGGAAACAAACTGTATTGTAGCTATCCTCTTTAATTAATGAACATAATATAAAGAAGCAAAAACTTTTTTTTTTTTTTAGTAAATACAGCACAAGCTATTAAAAGATGGTGGCTAAGAACATATACTTGTGTGCATGTAAGTATACTCATTGATTATGAGGGATAAACCTGTGATTACAGTCTCAAATGAATAAGGACTGGAAATGCAATCAATGCATCTTTTCTGTCCTAGTTTCAATGGGCTGAGATAACCAGCACTTTTTTAGTTGTGTTCTTTTTTCCACCTCCTCAATCCTTTTTTATATATCACCCCGTCTTCCTCTCTAAAGTATTTTCTTTGAGGCTGTGATGTTGGAGCTATACTGTTGATAGTGAAGAGTGAATGCTGTGGGCGACTCACAGATGGCCAGCTTGTAAATTGTCAGGAGTGGAAAGCTCTCTGTGTTTGTGTGTATGCGCATGTGTGTGAAAGACAGAGCGATTGTACAGGTCAGTAATTGGAGTCAAGCCATACAGGTCTGTCTGAGTGTGAATGAATAATTTATAGAAGCAGCACAGTCACACACTCTCCTTTCACATGCAATGTCTCTCTCTCTCTCTCTCTCTCTCTTTCTCTCTCTCTCTCCATGTTTGACTGTTTCCATAATAATGAGGGGAAATCCCTATAGAGGAACCTGCTGCTGGGTGGACAGGTAGCCAAAAAAAGGGGGAGAGTTTAGCATCAACACACGCTCTCACACATATACACATTAACACACTGGACAGCCTTTTCTAAGTGAACTTGAGCATTTACATTCATCCCAGTATCAACATTTCTGCAAGCAGCCCTGAAACAGAAAGTCATCTGCCTTTCAATTCCCGGAAACTGTTAGAGAGTGAGAATCGCCTTCCTCGTTTCCTCTTGGCAATGCTGCGTGATCACCATGGGAAACAGGACAGGAAGTGGTATAGAGATGACCGTAGAGGTTTGGAGGGCAAGTAGTGTGTGTGTGAGGAAAAGGGGGTGGATTATTTCCTGTGCTTCCACCTCCTCATGTGTGGGTAAAAGCTTTGCTTCCCCTGGTAAACTTCCAGAGTTTGATGCAGTCAGTAAGTGCAGATGTAATAGGGCATCTCCTTTTTATTTGACCTTAGCACCTAAAATCTTCTCTTTTAAAAACAAAAACTGGACCTTTGATTTTTTGCGGACATTCTGTTGGAACGTCTGGTTTTTGCAAATTGTCCAGTGCCACTTTTATTGCAGAGGAAACAGAACAGCTACAGTAAGTTTAGTATTCCCTGCAGAGGATGAATGTGTTGATCTGGTGCAGTGTCGCGTTGAGTTGAATTTCCCAGCCGAGTATCAGCAGACCTGACTGTCGTCCAAGTAATTTGTCTTCATTAAGGCTCGGAGTTTGGTTCACTCCAGGAATTCGTCTGTGTTGTCAGGAAGTCAACCGTGAAGGATGCGACGAATTCAGCATTTGTATGTTGCTGAGTGCGTGTTTGTGTGTGTGAGAGAGAGCATGTGTATGCATAAATGCATGAGAGTGTGTTTCAAGTTCACGTCTTTAGAGTCCCTGATGGGTATTTTAGCTTCAAGCAAGGTGTACAGAGCAGCATGTTCAGTATGTAATAGAGACATATAGAAACATAATGTCCCACAAACCTTTAGAGTAATAAAGCAGAGGTGTCAAGTTTCATTGCTACCAAAGGGGCCAAAAATAAATATAATTTATGTCCCTTTGAGCTATATCTCCCAGTTACAACCTTTGACCTTGACAACACAAATCTCATAATGTATCATTATTTACTAAAGTAGACCACTATCATTTGTGAGACTCTATAAACATATAACAGAGATTGCAACACCATCCTTTTTGTTAAGCAGATGACTTGCTCTACCTCCCCATTGGTGTTCCAGAACTCCCCCAGAAAGTTTTAATGTTGCATTTATATACCTGTCACCCAAATTAATTTAAGACTGACAAAAACTCACTTTAAAATTAGGATTCATGGGGGATGAAGCACATTAACAAACACTGACATTTTAAAAAAAAAAACATAAATGTTAAAAAGTCTGCGTTAGCGTAGCAGCTGATTTCACACTTTGTAGCTCTCAAACTTAGGACACCAACTAGCAACTTTTCTTTTGAAGCTGTCGTGTATGTTATTGGGATCGTTGCAACTGAATCATTGTCACGTAAAAATTGTACACCTGGTGTCTTTTAATCTGGCTGTTTTTGTTCCAGTCCCTCCCACGCAAATTGACTAAAGAGCTGTTCTTTTTTCTTATTGTGGCTCCTGAGTATTGTTCTATGAAAAGGGACCTTGTCACAGTAATCGTCTCTTTCATCACTGCTGATCCAAGATGAGGCACTTACCAGCGTCCTCTCCTTGCTAGTTTCTATGTGTTGCATCAGATTTGTGATATCCCTATTAAAAGCAGTGGAGACTGATGCGGGCCAGTGTATGTTGAAGGAAATAGGAACTTTTCCACACAGACTCCTGCTGCTTGTGTAATGGTTTGAAATTGGTGCGGCCACATGCTGTTTGCAGGGAGGGGGTATGACTTTTTTAATATCACTGAATCTTTTTTTGTTTAAATGCCAGAAAGTAAGAAACTGTATCAAATCAAAATTTTAGTATTTTTCTCCCTTTTAATCCCTGTACCTTTTTGTAATGCCTTTCATGCTCCCACTCCGCCTCTGTTTTTGTCTATTTTTGTCTCTGTTTTTAATTGTTAAAGCAATGTAATATTAACACACACACACTCTGTCTGTCTCTCTCTCTTCTCTCTCCCCCTCTTAGACCGAGAATGGCAGTGCCCTCCATGAGGCAGCCCTCTTTGGGAAGATGGATGTAGTTCGCCTTCTGCTTCACTCAGGTGCGTCTATAAATGTATCCTGAAAAAAAAAAGAAACTGTGTGCGTTTGCTTGTATGTGTGTGCATTTCCCTTGTCTCCCTTCTTATTTTAACCTGGGGCCAATTTTTCTTTCCAGATGTGGGTTGAATTTGCCCTCAGGTGAACTCCAGGCATCTGTCTGCTGTTATAAAGCACAAACTTTTAGTTTTGTTATGGTTTTGGCTTTTCAGTTGTATGAGGAGGAGGAAGTTTCACAGGACATGATAGGTTGTGTCCCATTTTGATGATGTCACTGTACTTGATAATGGGGTTAAAGGTAATGGTGATAACAAGGGACAAGAGTGTTCATCAATTGCTTGCACAAGGACTATTTTTGTTCCTGCTAAATTTAAAAAAATTAGCTAAAACAATATGCGTATGGTTAAAGAAACATATAGGAAACAAAAAATAAAACTGGGACAGAGCTACATTATTTCATTTTTGCCCTCCATATTTACAGAGCAGATTAAGGCTGAACCATGTTGTCCTTTGATACCGCTGCCAACCCCCACCCACTTTCCTTTAGCACTTCCTGTTTCCTGCAGGACTTCCTGTGGGTGGCCATGTTCTTTTGGCCTCGATCCTCTTAACATCCTGGATCGACACTGAGCTGACTCAGTGAACTTTAACCCTTCCCAACTCTTCAAACATAGTGTGTGTGTGTTTGTGGGTTGGGGGGTGTTGTGTTGTGGGGATGCAGAATGGGCAGCCAGCCATTTATTGTGAGTCGTTAAGTATACAGGGAAACAGCTGAGGATGTGAGGATGTAGAGATATATAGTCAGTGCATCAGAGAATTATTTGGCATGTTTTAGATTGGCTGATGAAAATTGGCACTCTTATTTTACCTGTTATCTATTAGACAGAGTTAATTCCTATCCTTGAAATTGATTTCTTGTCTGGAATCAAAGCCTTTTCAGGAGCTTTCAGCCTTGTCACACCTTTTTTAATAAGCAGATCGAATCAGCTTAATTTGCAGTTATATGGATTATTTGACTCGCATGCTCAGTCACTGTTTAATGTTGATTTAATCCATAGATTTTTTGAAGGGAATTAAATTTGAAAGCAATATTAAATCTACTATTATGAGAAGTGGAGATGGCTGTCACACTCTTGTAACAGTCCAGAGTGGGAAAGAAAAAAATGGCACTTTACATCAGGTTCAAATGTGCTTTCCCTCAGTTCTTTTTCATTTTTCTTTTATTCACATCTTATGGTGCCCTGCTGAGCGACTGGAATGACATTTATTTTTCATGTTAAATTGGATCCATGAGCACAGGAAGGGATTGAGCAGGCTACAGTGGGGTAGATGAGGATTTATAGTGATAGAACAACTGTTTTTATTTTTCCTGCAGACTGTTTGGTTTGTGTGCACAGACAGTAAAGGTGTGCATGTTTGTGTGTGTGTTTGAGAGAGTGTGTGTCCTTTGTCCAGCAGAAACTCTGGTTTAAAACCTTGATGAAAAGCATGTTTGCTGTTAGTAAAGAGTCATGAAGAAGTAAAATCCCACATTCATCTTTTGGTGACTTCAACTCATTCGTCTTTTGTTTAGTAGAGTTTTTTTTTGGCTGGGTGGGTGTGTCAGTGGATCTACGTCTCAGTCTGTGCAGGTACATGTATGCACTCTGTGGTTTTGTCCATAGTTCAATGTGTCTTTGAGTAAGGATCAGTAGATTTATCATGTTCTTGGGTGTTAAGGTTTTACCTTTGTCTTGCATTTTTGTGTCAATGCTCATACTGTATTTTTTTTGGGTGTGTGATGGTTTGTGTTTTAGGGATCGAGATCAATCTGAGAGACAGCCAGGGAAGAACAGCTCTGGAGATCCTGAAAGAACATCCTGCACAAAAATCCCAGCAGATCACTGCTCTTATCCAAGGTAACACACACACACACATACACACACACACACACACAAAATCTTAAAATTTAAATGAATTTCACTTGAGAAAAATTGGGTCATTGCAGGAGCAAAAAGTAGAAAACACAGGAATAAAAAGTATTAAGGGTCTTTCTCATGCACTTTGTTAGTGAATTCTTCTTTTCCCAGAATTTGAAAATGTTGGAGAATACAAATGAATAGAAATACAGAATACAAAATACAAACGTGGATATAAACATTGAAGTTTTCAAAAGTGTTTGAACTTCCAAGCATGCTTTGTGGACTAGCAGCTTTATGGGAATAGCCCATCAAAAATAATTTTTACTTATGATTAAGTCACTGATTATCTTCTCAATATTTCCATGTATCCCCCAGTCTGTAAAAGCTAAATGTAGTTTAAAATTGGCTTAAGGGGAAGTCTTCTTGTACCTTATGTTAAAACCCATTCCAGTCTTTGGAAACCCAAAGATTGACTATATTGTGCAAAGACAAAGTGTAGTTCCAAGGTGATTACGAGGCTCAATACGAACACTGTGTGCTGTGGCTTGGAGGTCTTTGCTAACTGTCCTTGTATAATCCGTGGGTGTGTGTAAGGCACATAGATTCAGATGATGTAAAGCCAGTGAGATAAAGGCAGACACAAATGGAGAGACATTGGAATGAGGAGAATATGTCAAAGCCCCAATTAACAGCGAGCTAGTCTTAACTAGGAGGTGAGGATAGAGAGGGGAACACAGACTGAATCCCAGGAGTGTTAAAAGCTGTCCACAGTTAGAACATCACAGATCTAAAGCTGATATTAGACCAGGAAAAACTCTGATGCAATGGACAGAGCAATGAAGTTGGAAAAAAAATGATATATATGACTGTTGAGAAAGGCATATTAACCCTGTGTTTCAACTCATCAATATTAGGTTACCTCTTTTATTTTTACTTAAGTTACTTTAAATCTACACTAATCAATAGTGTTCAACATTGAGCTTGACATTTCTGATTTCTTTGGATGCTTTGAAAGTGTGAATAAAAATTAAAGTTAATTTTATAGGTTTGAGTATTTATTGGCTGACCAGGTTAAGCTTGCGCTGTCTGATTAGTTATGGATGAGTTGGGATGAAAAGGTTAAATCTCTTTTAATTAAATTTTTTTATCTAGCATCCTTTAAATTCTGATGCCTAAATCTTTAGCGCTTAAAATTGAAGAATGTTTTTCCTTTTGCTGATTCTAAATATTTAAAACTATTCATTTAAACACTGACCAAAGATTTCCGGTATTAAAGGCAAACTCTTCTATATTTATGAATCAACACCTTGGGGCTTTTTTAAAGTCAAAATTTAGATGTTGGTCTGGAATAGCAGTCATCAGATTTAATCTCAGAAAACACAGAGATTTGAACTTCAGCCGTGATAGAAGTCTGAATGTGTCTGTGATGGGGAGGAAAAAGAGGGGAGGAGAAAAAGGACACAGCTGTGACTTAGTAAATAGATCAGCTGCATGCCATTTCCTGCTGTAGAGGAGATGGAAAAGGATGGACACACACACACACGCACACACTCACACACAAAGAGCAAAAGACCTGTCATTTACTCAATTGTAGCTGCCGAGGGGTTTTTTGGTTGCCACAGACACCTAATTATGAATAGATTGTCATTTGATTTGCAGTGAATGACTCATCCTACTGCTCGAATTTATTAACAGTTCACTTTTTACTGCCCAGCAGCAACTGGTCGTGTGTTACAGTGCACCGTAGCAGTAAAACTGTAACAGATAGACACCAGGTTGTATGTCTTACTGTTTATGAAAAATCTGCTGAAGTCTGTGCACATGGGAATAAAACTGTCAGAGCATTTTAATCCTGTCTTTCTGACTGATGCACATTCCCATATTCTGAATAATTGTATGCAAATATGGCTGTGTATCATAATTATTGAGTTGCATGCCAACATACACACACACTCACACACACACTCACACTTCCCTGGTATTAATAGGGTTCCTCATTAGGACTCTGCAGGGAATCTGCCACATGAGTTCACCATTTAAGTGTTTTTGTGTCTTTTCGGCTGTTCATGCCTCACTAACGCAAGTTTTTTATATAGTTTATAACTTATTTTCTTCCCCCACACCTGAACCTCTTTTTTTTCTCCTCTGCCTTCTCCCTCTTCCCTTCCCTTTTCTTTTCTCACATAAGTCCTCTCTTTTGCATTTATGAACAGCAGAGTTCTCTATTAGCAGAAGCTGTGAAGTGAATTTGAGGTTTGTGGAAAAGTGCGAATTGAATGCAGCACAAGCTGCTTACCATGCTGATGGCTGTGCTATTATATTGATCCAGTAAAATGCCTCTGAAATGCTCCCCCATTACCACTCCTCCCCACCATTCATTCTTCCACCATCACATTCTCCTTCTGGCCTGTGTGTCTTTCTCATCTTCCTTCCCAACGTAATTCACTTTTCCCTGATTTCTTTCTACTCATCTTGTCACACCTCCATCTTCTTACCCCATCTTCCCCTGTTTTCTCTATGTCTCTGTAGAATTCATGATGGACGAGATGGAGAGGAGGAGTATCTTAGAGGAACCTGTTCGCAAGTGTCCCATTCCTGCACCTCGAACCTCTGTTCCCTCACCCTCTGCCTCCCCCTCCCTCAGGCACAAGAGTGAGTAAACAGACACATACAAGGATGTAACAATCATAAAAATAATAATCAGGTTCACACTGAGATTCCAGGTGCCAAAAAAATGTATATTTGTTGTTTTCTCATCTAAAATGTTTCAACCCTGAAAAGACAAAGTGGTGGGAAGAAAGTTTTTAAACAGGGACAAATACCAGAGGTAGAGTTAAATATAAACCCATGCAAACCCCCCCCCCCAAAAAAAAAATTTAGATGATGTCCAGGATTTGTTTTAAAATACCTTAACAACTCAGACATAAACAAATATACATCAGACTGACTCTGCCAAACTTACCTCTAATCCAAAATGTATTTGTATTTTTGTGAATTTTTGTATGTTTTTTGTGTTAAAATGTACATTTTTAAACTGGATTTCATAGTAGTGTTTGTGTTTACAATGTGGGCAAAAATTGCAATGTAAATCCGGCCATGGAGAGCAGCTCCTTACAGTGGAGAAAACAGTTATTGCCTCTCTAAAGAGCCATGTATATGTCCTGTCCAGCGCTGCCCCCTCTGTTGTGATTATGTCATTGCAACAAGCAAGTTCCTGCTGATCCACTCTCCTCTCTCATTGACTAACAGCAGATACCATAATTACCTGAGAGACTCTTAGACGGAGGGGGAGCAAAAGTGATTAGCACAGTTTGCTCCTCAGAATGTGCTTTAGAGCAACTTTGAACACATCCGCAGTGCAGAAGGGACACTGAGGAGGTTTTTCTCAAACCATTTATTTTGTTGTCTCTTTCTTCTTGTTTACAGTTCAGTCTGTTTCTGACTTTTATATCAGCAGTGAGACGAATCGGGTTCATACTCATACTTTGAAGAACTTCGGATAAATTTCTTACCTTTTTTCTCCCTCTTGCTCCTCTTCCCAGATGATGCTGTGACAAGTGAGCTGTCCAAACTGCTTCATGAGATAAAAAAGTGCAGGGACAGGGACTATTCTTTCGAGGAGCTGTGTCACACCATCTCCTCCCACTCCATGGACAGCTTTGGCAGCGGGCGACTCTCTGACGAGGAGCGCCCAGATCGACCCAACGGCACCCTAACCCGTGTCAGCAAGGTACTGCACTTATGACACGTGATTGGTGCACTTTCTTGAAACTCTTGCTTCTGAGATAAGTGGTCATAACTTGTCAACTTGTCACTTCTTTCAGCATTTTTAAATTTGGACTGCTGCAATGGGATTAAAAAAGGAATAAGTGGGAGTCGGTTTTGACTCCAGAAACTTGTATTAGGCTTTTCTTTTGACTACTTCCTGTCAATTTACAGACTAAACATTGAATTGATTTATTATATAAAAAAAAACAATTAGAATGTCAATTAATAACAGCAGTAGTTAAAACTTTGATACCTTCTATGTTCAAGAAGTTGTTAAAATTGTTTTGAACATCAGTTAATATCAGATAATATACATATATGCAGGAAGCTATTTAGCCTAGTTATAAAATGTACCATCAAGAGAAAGATGAAACAAAGATTCAGATGTATTTTTCTCATTCTTTTGTCCTTTTGTATCCGTGTAATATGTTAACACAACATTTCCAGGCAAGCTATTTTAACATAACCTGTATAAAACATCATTATGTTTTATGTTATCAGTGCCCTGCATATGCAAAGCTGCTGCATTTTGTCCTTGCATCAGGTACTTTGTGGACAAAAACCCACACAGACCTGATCCTGTCATAGGAAATGCAGAAATATAGGATTTCATTGCTAAACTAAAAGAATTTCCCTATGCATGTCATTTCTCATCTTGATTCTTAAAAGGTGTATCAGTACACCAAGAGTGCAGAAACCAACGATAGCACCCACACACAGTGTGCTGTATGTGGGTGAGGGAATGTTCATAAATTCATGTACTTCACCTATTCTGACAACAGAGGGCAGTATCAGATAGTCCGATGCCACTGAGCTGCCTTGCCCAATTGAGAATTCACTTGTTGTCGGTGAAACACAACAGCTTCTGTTTGTTGTTTGCCACAGAACTGTAATTATTATTTGTGTTCAAACAGCCGTTAACATCGTTTTTCTAAACCATGCTCCTTTGTATTAGATGCCTTTTTTTGGTGAAATATTATCAGTTGTATCTGCTGCTTTCTCTCTCAGCAACACGTGAAGAGGAACATGGATTAGACCTTATTGGTTTGGTTTCAGTTGGAAGGTGAAAAAGCTGACTTTAATCAGTGTTTACTGACAAAGGAATCACAGCCAGTTTATTGCAAACCATCAGCAGTGTGGGAGAAGGAGACGCTGAAGTTTTTCAATTTCACCATCCGGGGTGTCAGACACACTGCAGGACAGAGGTCATCTATCTTGCTGACCCTCCCCCCACCTGAGCCTTTAAAACTCACACGCACACACACAGACAGAAGCATTCAAAGTCATGTGATTCTGTGCATCTGAGCTTCTTCGTTGCTTGTTACAGCATGTCTGTTTCTATTTTTCTATTTCTCTCTCTTCCTCACGTAGGGACAGCAACACACACACACACCTGACAAATGCCTCACAGTGAAGGAATATTGTGACAGTGATCAATATCTCATCACCTTTTTCATGTCTGTAATAAGCTCCACATGAAAGCAAGCTGAGGCATGTTTACGTACAGTGCAGTAGGCAGTTAAACCTGCTGAGGCATACACACACGTGAGCTGAACACACACACCTCTCAATTAGGTTGTAATTATCTCGATCCATCTTATGTCCCCCTCTCTCTCTCTATAAGTACCAATTTGTATTCCATTACTGACATTCACAGTGAGTATGTGTATTTATGTGCCCTCAAGCTACTTTCTGTACATGTGGCCGGACGCATTAGTATGTGATTCGAAGTGTCTGTGACACATGAATAAAACATGCAGAAACCAATGATAGCGCACACACGCGCGAAGGAAGAACAAAGTGCCTCCTCCTCCATAACCTTGGTACCCATTGTGCGTAAACCCAGAGAAAATGAAAAGCATGTTTGTGTGTGTGCGTGTCCTGTATTCAAATGAATACTCAATTATGTGTGTTCATTGAGCTTGAACCAACATGTGTCACTGAAAGACAATTCCACTGTTTTACTGACACTGGTATTATATTCTCCTGATATTCATAAAGTGTCTTTGAATTCACCCATTGTTATTAAAAACACAAAGGCTGCAACCATATTACTTTCGATATTTAGCCTTTTAAAATGATAATAAAAAAATTAGTTAGAAAAATGTCAGAAAATGGACTATTAAAGTGCTTAATCAAAATATTGTTGATACCCAAGGTAATGTCTAAAAATTGCTTAAGTCTGGACTGTTGTCTAAACCCCAATACATTTTCTAGTATCCAATTTACAACAATATAAAACAGATGGAGCAGCAATCTCTCATATCTGAGAGACTTGAACCAGCGTGTCTGGCATTTTTAGAAATTAGTAGTATCTTCTTGACTGAAGTACAACATTTAACGAGACCTAGAATCTGCAGGTGCTTTGAGCTACATATTAACATTTGCAAGCTGACAAACTCACTGATTACTATGAGACTGGCAGCTGGATTCACAAGATCACAAGTCATACTAAATTACACTATGCAAGAAACCTTTGTACCAGGCCTCAAGTTATGGGTTTGTGACCTTACCACAGTGGTTTGGACCAATTATTGTCCTAAGAGGTACTACTGGCAGCTGCTGGTGATTTCTTATTCAGCGTTACTGAGCGTGATGACAACATGACTGTTTGTTTGAAAAGAAACAATGGCTGCTCTGAAAGGTGGTTGACATGGATGCTGCCAAAGCAACAGTTATATCAAAACTAGAGAATCTTTCTATATTGAAAGAAGAGCAATGAAGGGTACTGAAGATGTTTTCACTCTTACCATTTATATAATTCAAGGCTTTGCCTCTCAGTTTAGCTATGCATACATTTTAGGGACTAACCAACCATAATTATGATCTGTGGAGCTATGTTGCTAGACTGGATAAAAAGTAATAATACACATTTTTTTGCACATCAGATTTTAAATTGTCTCTTCACAAACACTTAAAATCGAATCATTATTTCACTGCTCTGGTGTTTAATAAGCAGCTTGTGTGCTTTTTCTTTTCATCTTTCTTCTCCCGTTTCTAAAACTGGAAACTGATCTGTGCTGTCACAAGGACTGTGTTTGCAGCACACTGTGGTTAAAACAGTCTTCTTGCAGCAAAATCTTTGGAATGTGTTGGGCCAAATCTGCTTAAAATGTAGTTAGAATTCATGAAAAATGGTACTTTTCGTAGTCATTGCAGGTAACAGGATCAATCGGATTTTTGTTCTCTTCCATCAAATGAACAAAGTCAATTCTTGGCAGACCTTCAAAATGCAAACATAGAAGAAACACATCCTGATGTATTACAGCAGAAAAATTTCCCCAAATGGAAATCTATCCCTTTAAGGATTACCCATAGACAACTTATGTATAATTCATCACTAATGTAATCTTCAGCACTAAAAAATTGATGGTGTCCCTATTATTGGATGCTGGCAGATATCTGATTTTTACTGCAATGAAAGAATCAATCCTTGTATTGTTCATACATACAGTGCAGTATGTGCATGTGAGAACTGCGGTCTGTTTAACATCGGTCGATATTCCAGTGTTGCAGAGGGCAGTTTGCAATCTGGAGCGATTGGTGACCTTTTGGTTTCAGCCTCATTTTCTGCCCCCATCTCCAGTCTCCCTGTTTCTTTTGCTCTTCTAATCTATCCCTCCCTCCCTCTGTATCTTCTCTCAGTCTAATGTTTTAGAGTTTTTTTTCTTCCTTGAGCCTCTCCTTAGAGCATTTCCTGTCTTTAACATGTCCAACATGCTCCTCATTTAACCTTCTGGCTCTTTACCTTGTTTTTTTGCCCTCTCGTTTGATGATTCTTTTTCTGCCGTCATCAGATCTCCCTTGGCCCTCTCTCTCTCGCTTTCTCTCACTCTTTCTACATTGCTGCCTTTGAAAGCTACATATCAGGCACTGCAGTGATATCTGTTATCTGTGTAATCTGCTTGACCCGTGTCCTCTGCTGCATCATATGGTTCCCTGCGATATCAGGTGGGCTGTAGCTGCCCTCTGACACCTCGAGCCAAAGAGCTCATCCACACACCTGCCTCCTGGGAGCCAAAGTGCCTCAGGAAAGGACACTGTGTGCATGTGTGTGTGTTAAAGTTGCTGCTCCTGCACCTTTTACTTTCCTGTTTAACTCTGGCATCGAGCGATACCAAAACAAAGCAACGCATTTCAACTTTAAATGGTCTTCCAGGAATTTTTTTTTTATTATCTTTTTTTTTTTTTTATGAGCGTCCTCAACACAAGGATTAATGATGAATACTGTAGTTATATTTGAGCCAAGAAAAATAAACCTAGTTTAAGGGAAAACCTTGAAACTGTTTCATTGGAGGCATGTTTTTATCTTAGCCAGCCTGCAGTTTTTGTTTTGCTTTTTACAAAAATATCCCAAACTTTGTTATGAAATAAAAAAAATGACATTAATTATTTTGCATGCATGATTGCTTGTTCATTATTTGTTATTAAGTGTTATTGTGGTTCCATGAATATGGTGCATCTTGATATTTTGTGTCGACCCAAGGCAGCGCAAACTGTAAAGGAACAGTATTTAATATATGGCTAGAATTTATGCTGAAAATATGTTTTTTAAAAAAGGGAACATACTTTATCAACTGAGTAAAAAAAGTTCTGGCCTTATATCCAGTCTTATTTATTATGATGAACTGTGAAATAATAAACGGATTCTTAAATGGTGTATAGATCTTCTTATCTGTCTTACAGCTCTTTGTTTTATTTCACAGCTCTGTGCTTCTGGATAATGCAAAAATAGATTAAGCTTTTCAGAGTGCATTGATCACCTGACCTCTTACCTTCCCTCTATTGTTTACTTGTCAATAGTAATGATCTGGATATTAAATTTTCATTTTTTGGTGTTTGTTCTCACAGCGACCAACCCCACCTCTCCCTCCAGCCCTGGAGGAGGACGAGGCAGAAAAGAGTTGTGGTCCCACAGGATTCTGGGAGGCCCTGACTCCCTGCAACGGCTGCCGCAATCTGGGCTTTTCCAGCTTGTCACAGGTACAGACACTTAGACACACTCAGTGATTCTGAATTAGCCCACTCTAACTGGATGCCTTCCACTTAAATTGCCGCCAGTATCTTCACAGCAAATTTCTTTATATATTTGAAAATCTACACATAATTGGACTTGTATAACACCCTCATCATGTAACTTTATAATCAACAAACGTATCTTATGGAATAAACTGCACACGCATACTCACACTCAAACACACACCCACACACACGTACATATGCTGCTCAAGTACAGTGAAATTACAGGTCAGTAATATTGCCATTGTTCTGAGTGGATACTTTCACTGGTTACCTTGGGAACACAGAGAATAAGCCGTCACTAGAGAGACAGACTCCCTTGGCAGCTCTGGATACTCTATTCTGTTCAGTATCCACCTCTTTCGCGCTCGCATGCTCAGTTTTGTCTGTCTGTTTATCTTTCATCTTCACCTTCTCTCCTCTTATTAGACTTCTCTATAACAATGCCCCTATCTCTCCAGCTCATAAGCCTGTAACTTTATGTGCTGGGCTTATTTTAAGAGCTTTAAATGATCAACATTCAGTCAAGAAATATTTGATACAGTGAGGTCATATGAGAAAAGTGTGAACTTAGTAGTGTGACTTGTAGCTTTAGACCGATACCTGGAATCTTACTTTTGATATTGTCCTTTCTTGTTTGCTTTTTGTTTGGAAAGATGAAAGCTGTTCCTTTTCCCACTGTTCTTGGTTCACACTAACATATCTATCTACCAATTAAAACTGAAAAAAAACAAAAACAAATTCAAAATTAACTAAAAACTTGTGTACAGCAACCCACAGCAGCAGTATACTTGAAAGGATTTGTACTTCAATCTTTCTATTTAAATGCATATTGTCTAAATTTTTGCCAAGGGGATTGTTTTGTTCGACTTAATTTTTTGTGTTTTTGTCTCCTTTGTCTTTTTCTTCTTTGTCATCTTTGTTTTAATTTTCTTCTGGTTCTTCTTTACTTCTTTTTGTCATTCTTTTTGCATGTTGTGTCCTTGGTCTTTGTAGTCTTGTAAAATACTCAGTTCTTTTTTTTCTAAAGTGCACTTGCGCATAAAAAAAGATCAGAGTAAAATGCAAAATGTACTTTTAACAGAATGTGCACTGTACAGTGATCATGCAGAATAAGTACTGTACATTAGTATTGCAAAACAGGAGATAATGTAGAGAAAGGGCAAAGTGTCCTTTTGTTTTTGAATTAATGTGACTGTATATTGGATATTTAATACCCACAGGAAAAAGTAGAGGTTCTGTTATGTAATATGACTTAGCATAACAGAAGCACTTAAAGTTTTTATATACATATGATTAACTACTGTACAGGATAAGAAAAGTGGGCCTCAGTCTGAATTTAAAACCAGCAAACCCAAACAAGGGCATGAAAGCTGAAGCAAAACTAAGTTGAGAAATGACTGCTGAGAAGAATCAAATGATGTTTCCTTAACATAACAGTTTTGAACTGGCCCCACAGTCAAAAGAAAAAAACACAAGCTGAGTGTTAAGTTAAACCAACTTTAGAGCTTGTCCAACTCTGACATTTTGTATTTTGAATATCCCCTTAAATAAACAATATGTGACATGAATTGAAGTTCCATGTACTTGTAACCTCTTTTTTCAGTGTGTAAAAGTATCCTTTTATCCTTTTAACCAAAAATTATATGAAAGCAAAATTAATCTACCTTCTCCTTCAGTTCCTTATATACCTGCTTTATCTTTTCTTCTTCTGTCTTCCTTCCTCCCCCCTGAGCCCTTCGTGCTGGGTATATAAATGTGGTTAAGTGTGTGTGGATGAGATTGTTTAGCGGCGAGATGCCTGCTGGCTCAAACAGCAGGACATCTGACATTTACAACACAACAGACCCTCTGTCTTGTACACTGGCAGCCTGCCTGACTGACTGGCACGCTGCCTGGAGAGGTTTGCACCTGGATCAGTATGTGTGTGTGTGAGCATGTGTGTCTGTGTGTGTACTAATGTGTTGGTGCACAGAGAAAAACATGCATGTTAATTTAAATGTGAGTATGATGGTATAAAGGGCATATTTGGTGGCATCAGCTTTTATGTGTGTGTGTGTGTGTGTGTGCAAATGTGCATCTGAAATTGGCGAGGCATCTTTTCGAGTTTGCGTGGGTGGGTTTGTGTGTGTGGGTTTGATAGAAGAGGAGAGAGGAAGGATGGAACGGAGTGAGTGAGGAAAAATGACTACAGTTGCATAATGAAGTTAGCCCCTTGCTAATTTGCCTTGGGTAATTGTGAATAAGCAGAGTTAACAAAAAGAGTGATGGTGGTGCAGGATGTTTGGAGAAAGTGATATATTTTCTTGCTGCAGTGTCTCCCGTCATTTCCATCTCATCCTTTCTTCTCATCATCCCACATGAGATCTGTCAACCTAATTCTTTTTCAGCTTCTTTTCTGTCAGCCCTCCCTAGTCAATGTTCATCTCTCTCTGCCTCTTTTATCTTTCACTTTATATTTCAGCAGAGGTTTGTTAACCTTTGTATTGATTGTCTGAGCGCCCAGTTTCCTGCTTGTCCAGCTGTCACTCAAGACCATCAGTCAAAGAACTGAACTTGTTGAACAAAAGACACAAAAAGGAACTCTGCACTAAAAACTTTAGCCAATAAAACTTTCAGTTTACTTCATAAACAGCTGCATCAAGTTTTTTTTAAATTATTTTTAATAATTCATGCAAAACCAAATGGATCTGTTGCATTAAGCTATTGATGCAATTTATGTTTTTTTTTTTTTTTCAGTTCATTTGCTGGTTTTCACGAAGTCACAACTGACTGCAGTTGGGCTAAACTTAGGACTGGCTGAGTGTGTTTTGGCTTTTAAGAAGGGTTGTAGTTGTCAGTATTGGTGCATTCAATCTTATACAAAAAAGAAGCACATCTTTGCTAAAGAGATGCAATAATTGTTTTCCTTGTCTTTTTTCATACTTGCTGTAAGCCAAAATTGTATGTGAAAATGATATTTAATAATTGCTCAGTACTTGTAGTAAACAGACCAGTGTTTGTTCCTATATTTGTACTGCACGTGTTTGTGTAAGTGTGCCCATGTCTAAGCAGATGCATGTGCAAATATGAATATATGAATGTGATTGTTAGTGAATGTTTCTGTGTGTGTCTGTGTGTATACAGTACACGTGTCAGAGAATGTACTTTGTATTCGATTAGCAAGAAAGCAGAAAGAGTGCAATATGTTCTGATCTAAAGTATTTAGCATATCATTACAGTCTGTTACATGTTTATGTTTGTGTGTGTGCGTGCACATTCAGGCATACGTGCCTGCATAAGGAAGCTTTCCATGCTGTGAATTTTCCTCACCATGGTTTCCTCCCACCATCACCACGTGAAATGCCACTGATGCTGATGTGTGGGTTTCCTCTTCGATGCTGACTTTAACAAAGACATCCTTACCTCACTAGCGGGAACCTTGAAAGAAAAGTAGACAGAATTAAAAAAGGAGAATAATAATAAACAAATGAAACAGAAAGACTCAGACAGAGAGAGGTCGACAGGGTTGCCAGGCAACCCAGAAATTAATGAGGTATCAGGCGTGGGATGTCCACCATTGACAAATCTCAGTCGCCATCAGCACAGGTGCGTCAGAGTGCTGCGCACACACTATTACACACGTCAGTGTTTCCTGACTGAGTCTCTGAGCTTTACTGCTCTCTCTTTTCACCACCTCTACTTCTTCTTTCCTGTTATTCTTCCAGCAGTTCTCTTTTTCCACACTCACTCAAACTTCCCCATTAGATTTCTCTTTCCCTCTCAAGTGGGTGGCTGCTGACCTTTAGTGTTCTCAGCTGGGGGAGTTTTAAGAAGTTGAGCAGAAGGAAGGGTACAGGACTGTGTCACACTGGCAGAGGTTAAGATCAGAAACCCATGGGTACTCTTGAAGATGTTAAGGAACATCAAAGGAAGGTATTATTGAGAGGGCTAGGGATTATTTTGATTGCTTAATAAGTATGTAAATGAAGGACTTCATACACTCTGTGGAGGGTGAAGTTATCAATTTTGTGTGTTCGACAGTTTAATATCAGAAGTTTGCAAACTGTAGAAGCAATTTTGTGCCTGGTTTGAATAGTTCAGTTTTGCTTTAGTAATAATGCCATGATACATTTACAGTAATAGTTTGACTATTTGCTCCACCTGTTTTCTTTCTGATAAGCTGCAATAATATGCACAAGTGAGAGTGGTATCAATCATCTGTAGCCCTTAGCTCAAAAATGAATGAAAGTGTTTGCCTAAACAACTCCTGTGACAAAACAAGTTGAAGGCAAAGGAGAGAGGAGTTACAAGTTCTCATTATTTGGACACTTGACCTCCTTTTGAAGTGGCTACATCTGAAACCGTGCCCTTGTTTAGTTATTTACTACTGAGTGGATATAATGGACAGAGTAAAATAAGATTTCTAACCCTGATTATCATGCTGCTCCATTAGTAAAACTTTTCTACCTATGACAAGTTTACTGAAGCATGAGTTATTAATTTGTCTCTTGTTCCCTTTTGTGTATCAGCTACTTTCCATCTGTCCCTACAGCATACTAAGATATTAGTTATATAATTTGTACTTCGAAAAATATTTACAGAAATGTATAAAACATTGACATTTTTTGGCTACAGAAAGGATGATTAATTCCCAACATGCCTAGGGAAACTGCAATACTATTTTAGATCTTAATGTACATAAAAGTAAATGGTGTAATTTTTTAATCCCTCATGAAAAGTAGATGAACCAATATTCTTACACGTGACACAGTGACAGTTTACCACATAACACGTACAGTGTGTGGCTTAGGACATAGAGATGTCAGCAGTTGGAACAGAGATGGAGCAATAAACAACAAAACAAAACAACAAAATCAGTTGAGAAATAGTAATCAGTCAGGTGTTTTGGTTTTTTTCTCAGTGCCAAACATTCGTAGGTTCAAGCTCCTCAAGTGTGAGGATTTCATGTGTTATTCATGTTTTTCATGAAAATCATCACATTCGAATGTTTAAAAAGAGAAATTTATGTTAAATTATAAGCATCATCATTATTTTATTCATCAGCCAAATGAGAAAATAACTACCTCCTAGTTAAGACCACCGCATTTCACAATATGTGTGAAACATGTATTTTTGGGGGTAAAAATGTGTATGAGCATGTTTCTGCCTTTTTTCCTGTGTATTGTAATATATTTCTTTAGTTAATTATTCACAAATTAGCTTAAACAAATGAACTTAAATCGAGATTCCTTATGTTACTCTGCTCTCATTTTCTATTCCACCATTTTCTTTCTGTTTTTTTGCCTGTCTCTCTGTGAGATGCAATGCAGCTCTGTGCCTGGAGTTAGTTCTTCCTAATGGCTTTATGCCCTGTAGACTTTGGCAAATAGACCATCTCCCTGTCAGCTTCACCTTCAACACACACACATTTATAGCCACTGTTTTACCAAAATAGATTGGTGCATGCAGAATGCTGCCCAGAAGTTGTTGGAGGTGTTCCCTCTGTTTCTGTGTAAGTAATCTGACTTCCTGCAGGATTTCTGATATCTTGTTGTCCTTGAGGTAAACAGGAAAAGAGGGAAGAGACTGGAGAGAGAGGAGTAGGAGCTACATGAAAAAAAACCACCAATAGGAGAAAGTGCATCCTGCAGCTACTGTATTTTTCAATAACTGTGTCATAGGTGTTGAAGTGCCCTTGAGCAAGGTGCTCAAGCTTAAAATGTTTGAGAGGTACTAAAAGAGTGGTGGAATAAGTACAATCATTTAGAGTAGATGTCTAGAAAACAAGCTAACATCACAGGGATTAACATGCAAAACACACACCGACACACACGGGTGACAGGAAGAGATAAGGGGAACATTTGCTCTCTATGTGTTTATGTAAAAAATCTGTTAAATATTCTGTAATTAAGCTTTTCTGCCCCTCACATTTAAACAAGACAGACAAGAGTAGTGATTTACTTAATTCATGTCAAAAGAAAATTTATTGGGCACACGCAGATGGATCCGTGTATTGGTTGATTTGAATATGAAGTTAATATTTCATGTGAAACATCAAATATTTAGAGCTAATGATGTTTGCAGTTGCTGTTTCTTCTCCTCATCTTCCTCCTGGCTACACCGTTATTGAGAAATGGCTGGCAAACAAAGCTTATTGTAAAAAGTTTTTGTACTTTTGAGTGATTAACTCAGAAAAACAGGTTTGTTGAGAGATACGGAGGCTGTAGCGGGGTGATGTAGCAGCACCCCACAGGGATCAATAAAGTTAAATCTGATTTAATCAGCAGAGATTTATGAGTCGCCAGAAAAGAGCTTGTCACTGGCATTGCAAATGTTGAGATCTGCACTTATTTCTTTGCCTGCTTAGAGTTACATAGATTTGCAATGTTATTGTGTTTGTTCAGTAAACATAACAATACAGCCAGCAGCTGTTTGGCTTAGCTTAGCTTAGTATTAAGGCCAAGAGCAGAGGGAAATAGATCATCTGAATCTGTACAAGCGTTAAACATGATCTGTGTCTGTGCCGTTGTGAGATCGCTGTAAGCTAAATGCTAATATCAACATGTTATTACTCTCATGATTTCAGTGCTAACATGCTAATGTTTTGTTTGAAGGGATAATGTCAATGTTGTGCAGCATTTTAGTTTAGCATGAAAGAATGCTAAGTTTAGCTAATTAGTGGTTAACGCTAAGTACAGCTAAGGCTACTAAAATTGTGATAGTTTTTAGAGGCTATTTGAGATATTTTTGTTGTGAGCTAAGTTGTGAACTGAGTTGCTGGCTGACCAATATTGCCATTCCTACAGCAATAACATAGTTTTAAGGCTAAACTGAATTGAACAAGCCTGGGAATTGATTAAAATTTGGGGGAAAGACATGTGAGATTTATTGATCTGAGCAGAAAAGCACTGATCTCAAAATATCAGACTGGTGCTTTTAAGAGTGTTTGTGAAGAACTCAGCAGGTAAAAATGAAGACATTTTTGAAAGCCACAGGAAGTTCAATGAATCACAAGTTGTGTTTCCAAGCTGCAGCTGGAGCCTTAGACCTCGTTTTTTTCCCCCTCAGACTTATTGTTGTGTGGCAGTTTAGCATTGCAATATAACAACACTGTGACATATAATTGGGGTCTAGTAATGCACTTAATTTCACCTCTCTCTTTTTCTCTTTCATCTGGCTCGTCATTTTAATTTCTTCTGTCATTATTTCTCATTCTAGCTTATTTGAATGTCTGTAGGAGATTTACAGGTCCACTATAGATATTGGCCCAAGCAGTTTGAGGTTCTGGGAGTCCCAACACACAGTACACACTATGTTTCAGTACCTCCAAAACAAAGTGTGTGTGTGTGTGTGTGTTCAAAGTTGCTGTGAATTTGATGGGGGGAAGTAAGAATCTTCCAAAGCAATTCCATATATCATGACTGGGACATAAAAAGCAGAGGAACCCATAAAAGTAATAAATAGGAAGTCATTTTTACAACTCTCAGTCCCCGTTAGGAAGAACAAAGTAACTCATTCAGCAAAACAAGAGAGTCACAAAATGCCTCTCAATTTCGTTATTTTATTGTTTTTGTTCTGTTTTATGGAAGCAAGTAAAAATCAAACCATAATATCCATGTCCAAAAATTTGGGTTATGAAAACATGATTGGTAGTGCAAACATTGTGTAGCTCCAGTGTTTTAAATCACGTCCTGTCTGATCTGCAGCATACAGAGAAACAGAGTTTTGATGCACTCAGTGAGTGAAGAGTCACTTCAAACCCTTTAAGGACTAGAGTGAATTTTCTGTGTGAGTAAGCTCTACTACAGTGTATTGATGTATACTACAACTTTACATTAGAAAGACAGATGTAAAATTCTAAAAATGTTCTCTCAAACTTTGCAGAAATCATCACAAGATAAACTCCTCGTCTAGAATTTGAAACACTTAACATGACTTCCACGTTGCTACTTCTAAGTCAGTTCTCATCCTGTGATAGTTTTTGTGCCAGTCTTAGCTCCACATGATTTTTTGAATCTGAGAAAACTTATCTAAAGGAGCTACAACTGCTCTGCTCAAGTTCTGAATAGATTTTGGTGACTCCTCCTGTGATAGTTTTGGACCGGAGCTCAGTAGGAATGTTGATGCATCATTTCAGACCAGTACCAGTGTCTTTATTCCAACAACATTTGCAACGTGTTTTGCCAGACATGTTGCTTAAATAAAACATTTTACATGCGTGTATGATGTTGTTGTGTGTATATAAATATTAATAAAGAATATAAAGAAAACTAAAATTCTGATGTAGAGCATCAGAGCATCAAATGGCTTTGTACATCAAGTTCACCACATCTTTTCTTGTACCTGAGCAGCGTCTCCAGTAGGCTTTCCATAACTTTTTCCCAAGATGTCAGGCTTGTAGTTAAATGCAGTAAAAGTGTGGTCACACAGCAGTGGCTCTCTGTCGGCAGCCTCCTGCTCTGGCTGGTTGCCGTGTCTGTGGGATTTAGCTTGGAGCCAAGGGAAGCCGCAGTTTGAGCTTTGCTCAGTGCAGAAGCCATCATGGAGAATGTGAAGGGTGTTATTTTCTGAGGAGTGACTGTCGGTGTCCCATGGGTGGCTCAGCTAGCTGATTTCTCTGGGATTAGCCAGCCGTGGAGGGAAATCCAATTCTTCAAGGCAATCCCTATTTGCTGCTCTGACCATCCGGCACCTCTCTGTTTATGTTTTTACTCTCTTATCTTTCCTGCTACTATATATTTTCACCTCTTTTCCCATTAACCTTTTTATCTCTCTCTGCTTTTATGGGTTCACTTTGCAATATCCAAAGAGAAAAAGTTAAGAGACACATCTTGTTTGAACAGAGATATAAATGACAATCTGTGTTTTAAGACTGAGTTGGATGCAGTGACTGTGAGCAGCTTCCTGAAGTCCTGTGATCATAGTGAAGCTTCCAAGTTTGAAAACACTGCACAGAAGTATTTGGTGGATAAATAAACTGCTGATTGTCTAGAAAAAGCTGCAACACTAATGATATTTCTATCAGACTCAGCTGTTCTTAGTGTTCAGTGCTAATTAGCATGCTAGAGACAAAATTATGTTTTTGTTTTAGCCTGAGTGGAGAAGTAGGCTGTCATTTACCACCTCTTCTTTTTAGATTTTTTAATTCTTCATTTTCAGTCTATGTTTTGGTCACTGTGTCCCCTTATGACTGCTTCCCTCTCTATGTCCCTTCCCCTATTGAGGCCTCAGAGGGTCCATTGTCCTCTATGGTGTCCACCCCTCCCTTTTCTCTCTAATCAAATAGTCTCCATGAGGAAATGCCAGCAAATTATAGCCTCTTTTCATATCTGATGGCCTATGAACTGGGTGTACAGTGTACTAAGCAATGGGTTGGGTTTTGACTGTTACAGTATAGGGTTAAGCCGACTCAGAGAGGAAGAGAGTGTCACAGGATTTAGGACTGTCAGATGTAAGTTCCTTGGACGTGACCAAAGCAGCAGCATGTTTCCTATTTGGGTTATCAGTCCTGCACACATGCAAAAACACACACACACACACTAAATATAAAGCAAGCAGATTTATTTACGCAGAGAAACACACAAACAAACATGTACAAATACCACACAGATGTAAAACAGCGTTACATGCAATCTTTTGGTCACATGTGCAGGCGCCGTCACACATACACGCACTCACTCAAGATTTATTTGGCCTCTGCAGTCGGACTGAAGCAGCATACGACCTGCTAATTAGTGGCCAGAGGAGGCCTCTGTTTGTCTGCTCTCTTCCTGTGCAGCTCAGACACAAGTTTCTCTGTGTCCTATCTCTGCTCTGGAAGATAGAAAGGGAGGGATGGGTGGAGGGCAGAGGAGGGAAATGAATGAAGACCGAGTGTGTTTGTTTGTTGGAGGGACTGCTTGTATTGGAGACAAGACTTGCTTGGAGCGTTTTCTCCCACTTTTTAAAGCACTCTTACCCCCTGCTGGGCTGAGCAGGAAGAAGAGACAGGACATATCAA
>JAPZDZ010000015.1:12592318-12613557 GCA_029783805.1 Acanthurus tennentii | reverse complement strand
AGCAGAAGTGCTTCTTTTCTGCTGTTGACCGAGTCCTCCAGAGATAAGCACACACTTGTCTTATGCTGGTAAAAAAGCCACAGCCAATGCGAACAACATGAAACTACATACTGGTGTGTGTCTGTTTGTTTGCGCGTGTGTCCTCTACAATACTCTAGTTTTAAACTTCCCATATTATTTTGCTACATGTCTCAGGGAACTTTATAACAAAATATCCAGACACAAAGATGGATATTTTGAGTTTAAAATTTATGGCCACAGTATGACAACCATTTTATCCTTTTTATTTATTTATTTATTTTTTATTTTTTTGGCACCTTGCATTTGTGCTGTGTGAAGGAATCTGTAAAATCCTTTTTTATGCAGTCAGACCTCTGTCTTACTCTGTATGGCTGCTGTTTAATTTAACACCTTATGTACTTGTGTTGAATATTCCTTTAATGCCCAGAGCTCTGAAGGCCCCAATTTTGTCCTTAATATTTAGCCTTCCAACATCTGAACATGTACAGAGTCTAATCACCTTGGGTAACATAAAAAAATGAGTACATGCTCAACATGTAATTTTCATTAGCTACTACCTGGATTAAGTTGGAGAGAGAGAAGCGTCCATGCTTCATCTATTAATGAGTTTAGATTTTTCAGTCACAGTAAAGCACACTGCAGAGCTTCTACCTGTAAATTTCTAATGCATACATGCAAATCAGTCGCTTTTCGGTGAAATTCGCCGTTTTGAACTCAAAATAGGCCATTTACGTGAATCGTATAGATCTGATGAGAAAATATTTTTTGGGGGGTGGGGGCTGGGGGGTAGGGACGGGACATGGAGGGTTAGGGTCGGGATAGGCCTGAAGGGAGCCTTGAATTCGATTTAAAAAAAACAAAAAAAAACATTAACTCTACAAGCGCGATTGCATGGGAAATATTACCGCAAAAGGTCTCGCATCACCAGTTTTTTGTTCTGATAAGGAAGGGGCATACTGCTACCTGATTGGTTTGTGAAGTGTACAAGCAGTTTGCTAGTGCATTTGGAAGCTGAAAAAAACACCTCGCCAATCTGGAAAGTGAAATAAAACTTACCTTAGTTGCCTGACTGAATTTGGTGAGCGATGGTTTCAATAATTTCAATATTTTCTGGTATATCTAAGTTACCCAGGAGCTCCGTTGACATAGGCTTAACGTTAGCTACAGGTAATATATCACTTGAAGAATAAAGCTTGCTCAAAGAGGCATCAGGTCATTGGCATAATAAGGTTAGTCAACACAGTAGGAGAGATAACATAATCTTCTTCTATCTTAACAAGCCTCCAGTGGAAAATTAATTGTTGACGCTAGCTAGCTTGTATAAGTAACGGTAAATCGAAAAAAAGAAACACTGCAGACATGAAAATCACTTAACTTTCGGGGCGATATTAGATCCGATGAGAACTTTTTTTTTTGGGTCGGGGGGGTGGTATCCTTGTCACCATTTTCACACATGACCCGTTTGCATGCCTGCTAATGAAGGCATCAACTCTTTGAGTTTTACTCTCCCTCCCATATTAACTTCTGTCTGTTGGATAAAGCTGTGATGTTGCTGCGTTTCGCCCCATTTATCCCACTTAGGCTCAGAGTGGCTAATGGCAGCGAGTAGTAACTCCAGGGCTGTTCCATTAAAAGGGTTGAGGCCCATTGACTTGTTAAAAGCGAGGCAAAAGAGTGTCTTCCCCTCTGACAACCACCATTACCTAGTAAAATCTATCTGATGTGACTCAGGCAGAAAGCTCACAGATGATGTAATGTGTTTAGGTTTTATTCACCTGACGTGAAGTCAGATTGTTTACCTTCTCCCTCATATTTTAAGTATCATCTGAAGTTTCCCTGAAAGTTATATCATCTAGAGGGTATGAAAGGGAAACAGCAGCATTGATGTGACCAATGAAATACAGCAATCCCTTGAATAAAATTCTGTTTTTTTCTGGGTTTGAAAATCACAGGCAGCTTTTTAGACCATACGAGTACAAAAAAAATATAAATATTATACCTTTAACTCAGGCAGGTACCTAACATAAATGAACACTTAATAAAATGAGACTGTCATCAATGTAGACATTTTAAGGTTTCAATCTCTGTTACAATTTTTTGTTCAGTTGCCCATTACTTTATAAAATGTTAGACACTGTGTTGAGAGCTAAGCTGCAATTAGCCACTCTGACATGGACAAGGAGATTTTAGGACATCTACACACAAAAATGCAGTATACACATGAAATGCCACTTGTCAGAGCGGCATAGAGGCAGAACTGAAAGCCTGAAGAACACATCTGAAATTGACAGTTTTTGTTTTGTTTGATGGGTAGGCAGAGGACAGCTGATATAAATGCATGTTCACACCAAGCATTCTCTTAGACACACTCCTCCTGCACATCCTGCTGCATGACTGCATTAACAAGCTGTGCAGCTGGCCTTGAATCCACACAGAAACATTTGTGTAAATCCTGACACCGTCATATGTTCTTCCACACACATACTATACTATGTATACTTGGCATGTGAAGAATATCTGAATCATTTAAAATCAGTTGAGGCATTTCAAAGTTTTCCCGCATGTTATTTTTCACTGCCTTACACAAACTCACAAAAACAAACAAAAACAAACTCCCAAACATTTGCCCAAACACATGGGATTTTACAGTTCGGAATGATACCCTGCAGTTTTTCCATCTACACTCATGTATATGCACCTTCATATGCCCACACACACACACAACATACAAACAAATTCCCTTTGGCACCTTTGGCAAGGAGGACTGAGAGTGTTTCCCAAGAGTGAGCTCAAGACAGATATGAAGGAAGCACAGCCGCTGTCACAAACATACACATACACACACAAACTCACACATGCATTTCACATCCATCATCAAAGCCTCAATGTTGACAGGCTTATTTACTCAATAGGACAAAACCTCAGTCTCTGTCTATATATATCCTCTATTGCATCCTTCCTTTCTTTTCCCTTCCCCTTGTTTTTCCACAGTTTTTTTTTTTTTTAACTATGTACGCCCACATTCAATCATTGATTTAGCCCCAGGCAGCTCCTCATGATGTGTGTCTATTTCTGTGCGTCTGCGGCACGCTGGCACAACCCCTAAGTAAAACCAAGAGAGTACCTGCCTCTGTCTGCACATGTATGTGCAGACACTCAGACACATTAAGTGACATGTGTTGATGGATGTGTGAGCGTGCTGCGATGCTGTGTCACTTTCATTGAGGGACTGATGTTTGCGTGTGTCTGAGGCAGGAGCACACACTTTTCAGTGTTGCACCACTTTTTGTGCAAAGAATTGCATCAGATGAGTAATTGTATTATAGAAAAGATCTGTTGCTAAATTGCATAAGGATTTTTCTTTCAAAACAGTATTATGAGGGTCAGTTTTAGTAATGTAAGGATGTTTGTAGACTGTTGTGAGACAGCAGTCATGAGACACACATCTTAGCAAACCTTGGCCACCTCTCTCATAAGCTAGAGCTGTGATTACATCTCCTATAAACCCCATCGCTCTCTCATGCAAAGATGATGAGGCCTTCATGCTGCTGTTTTCCGCATGATTAGTCTTTTATTACATTCACTTTATGGAAGAACTAAGTCGGAATGATACCTCTTTATTTCCTTACACAAGTTATCGAGTAGATGTCTAGAAATTAATGCTGGCCCCACAATAGGTGATAACTGCATACTTTTTAATACTCAATTCTCCCTCTTAATAAGCCTGGGGCTCTTCCCAACTTGACCGGCCAGCTTGGACACTATGAACAAATTATCTGCCCAAATAATCCTGTAATGTGAGAGGGTTTTATATATATATTCAAATGTTATCAACTGGATTAAAACCATCCTAATGTTAAATTGTTAAATGAAAAACGTGAGAGATTTATAATTCAAAATTCAAGTACTATCTGAAATCCTGAGCGCTGACTGGAAGATGTTACCAACTGGATGTTGTGGACCTGTGGCAGCTATGGACAGCTGCTTGAAATTGAATCCTTTCGAATCCACTAACCAAATTTTTTTTCTTTTTTTTGGATATTTAGGGATTTTACTAATATGGTGTAAAATCACAATTAGTTAGAAACAAACACAATTTTGCTTATTCAGTATTTTTAGATTTTTTATTTCCAAGAACACGTCATATTTCTCAGTATTTCCACTTATGACCTGAATATTTCTATTCTTCTAAATCCTGTAAACAATCATGCAGTTATCACGTTTCTTATAGAAAACTTTAAGTTTTTCTTTAAATCTTGACGGAGGTTCATGTTGTAGATTTTATTAATGGAACTCTTTTTTAAAATGCAAATCATCCATAGCATCCTGAACATCCTGTTAAATTAAACGTAAAGTTGCTTTAGTTAAATAAATAAATAACAGAAACTGTATCATTATCAGTGTCATTATCCAAAACATCATCAGCAGCCCCTCTCTTTTTTTTTTCCCTTTGTGTCTTTGTTCTGTTTGAATATGTGAAGCCTGGTGGGAGTTGTTAAAAATCACACCTTGAATCACATTTTTAAGTTCAAAGAAAAAAAAATCATTTTATTTACAGTATCTGACTTCAAAAGTGATTATTGATATACTGTATCTTTAAGCAGTAATTCCTCCACAGGAAATAAGTGACTCTGTGATGTGATGTCATCGTGTGTTAATGTGTGTGTGTGTGTGTGTGTTGAAAGTCCTGGCTGGTTCTCACACCATAATTGGATGATATTCTGTTGTCTGATAGGAGCCATGTAGGCGGGTTGCAGCTGACAGAAAGCTGTGTGTGTGTTTGTGCATGTGTGTGTGAGCTTCTGTATGTGTGTGTGTGTGTGTGTAAGTATTCGCGTGTGCGTTTGCGTGTGTGTGCGTGCAGGTGTGTGCTTGTGTTTTTGTGTGTTTGTGCCCTGACATAGTGTTTTAGCACAGGTGTGTTGTTCTGTGTTTTGTGTCTCCTCCAGCTGATTAAGACAGATGTTTTCTCCCTCTGAAATTTACTTGAGGCTACTCAGCACTTACCTCTTCTTCTTTTCTTCCTTTAATGTTTTTCTTCCTTCACTTGGTTAAATGATCATACGCTGGGGAAATTAGCTCTGACACTTGGTTCCGCACTCAGCTGCACTCACACTCGTGTTGTGTGTTTGCATGTGAAAAGCTGAGATAGACATCAAACTGCGGTGGGCAGCTGTCATATTTCCCTGCTGTTTTTTTTGCAGAGGCGTGTAAATTTACAAAACATGCTCCCCTCACGTCTCTCTCATGCTAACACATCTCTGTGACTGGAGGTGGAATTACTCTGTGTGACACACTGAGGTGTTTACCTGAACCCTTTATTTTTACTCGTCATGTTACCCAAAATTGCACCAAAAAATTCATTTTCATGCCAATATGGCATAAAATGTAGTTGGCTGGTGCAGCTCTGAAATAACTCTAAGCCTTCTACATTTAATTTTAGAGCAAGCTGTAGCTTAAAATGAATCAAAGCAAATACATATTCACTTCAAAATGCAAAAAAAAAATTCTGTATGTATATGTTACGTTTTCTATCAGTTGATATTCAAGTGTTTGAATCTAGAGCAGGAATTCCTGACTCCACTCCTGATAATGCAAACTATTGTATAGAGTGTTACTGCATGTTAATAATGGAAAAAAACATCTATAAATATATATTTTAATGCCAAAAGGTTAAATTAACTATACTAAGGTGCCTTTTTATAGTCAACCTGTTTTTCAAAGTGTTGAAAAACAGGTTGAAAAGCTCAGTGTCAGACTGTAGACATTTAGCATTTATAATTATAATACAATAATTTCTCAGTCTGAAAAGAACCTGATCCAGCAGATGTGAGGTGTTGACACTGTTTTTAATCCCATGTTGGGTCAGTGGAAGGAAATCCGCTCAAATACTTATGATGTACTTTATGGCACTGTGTCTGTTGACATTTCTGATCCTGACTGTCCTTTTCTAGCACTTGCTGCCAGATAAACTTCACAGGTATTGCAAGTTTTAATGATGTCTCAAGTTGTTGTGATCAAGCCTGTTGTCTGAGCTGTGTCTCTGCTAAGTGATTGAAACGTACAACTCTATACTTTACTCTCTTTACCTGTCCCTCACTCTTTCTCTCCGCTTCTCTCTCCAAGGTCACCTGTCCCATGTAACGGTGAGTGAGGGGGAGCACAGTAACCATGGCAACTGCACAACGGGCCCAACTCCAGACTGCTCTCCCCCCTCCCCAGACACGGCCCTGAAGAACATTGAGAGAGTCATCCGCCCACAGGTGAGTGCGCTCACACACACACTCAAACTCACACACACACACACACACACACAGGCACTAATGAATGTGTTGCAGATGCACTTGATGCATTATTGAATATCACAGTATCCACCTACAAGCAGCTTAAACACCTGCACCCACACACAAACACACATGCACACACACACATACACACAATGGTAAACAGCTCTGTCTCAGATTGTTTTCTCTGTCTCATTTTACCTGCACTCCTTGCTCTGTCTGTCAGTCACTTTCTTACTGGATTACGGTTTAGTGTATCTGACCGTCCTGTTGCGTTTTTCCATCTGAACATCTTATCCTGGTTACAGAAATCCAGTTAAGCCATTTTCCTGGTTTGATACTGCTTGTTTGATTATTGTAAAAGAAACTGCAATTAGAAAAACAAACATACCTGATCAACACCTGCTATTAGGGATGGGAATCATTTGATTTGATTTTCCATTCTCTGCAACTTGATTTAAGTCAAAATTTGTTCTCAGTTTCTAACTTTATTAATAACTAAATAGTAAAATGTATGTATCTTGTATCTTTGGGCTGAATTTGTACACAATTCTCTGTTATCTCCAGCAACTGCACCCGCTAACCTCCACAACTGCATTATTGAGTCTTTGAAATATTTTAATCTGTAGTCTAGGTTGTTGAACGATGGTCCCTCCAAGCTCCTCACTTCTCCCTACACCTTTATTTATACCACGACAAGGTAGTCAATGCATTTAAGAGATTAATGAAGAAGTAAACACGTTCATTTGCATGCAGCTATTTGAAAATATCCAATAAAAGGACAGTAAATGCAGTTTTTCACACAAAAGATAATTTTTGAATGTGTGTGCTATAAACTTTTCCCTAACCCCCGCTAAGGTGTCTTAGAGCAACTGCAACTCTTGGATCGACAGTACCACAAGACATACACTAATTGCTGCAAACAGTTTGTATACAGCTGCAAAAAAGATGCTGCGTGGTTTGGTGCAGCGACCATGCTGAGCTGCGACATGATGACTCATTACAGTGTGTGGGAGCTTATTTTTGACAAATTATTGAAGTTACCTCAGCTTTTTTCAAATATATAAACCTATTTTGTGATGAACTTTTACTTTGATAAAAATTAGCAGTTTTGTCTGTACTGCAGTGGTCCAAAACCATGAATGAACTCCTAATTTATTACTGAGTGATGAGGTTATGAAGAGTGATTGATAAGTTGTGGCCTAAGCTAGATAAAGATGAGTTGAACAGCTCTCATTAAATGTACAAGTAGATCATCTCTTTGAATGATTATGCAAAAATTGTAATCTGAAACTGAAATTAAAACTGTTTTTATCTAGTGTTTAATTATCCTTAACATTGATAACATAAAGTAATTGAAACTGAGAGGCCAAATCCAACAGTCTGTTAAAATTCAGTGTCCAGGCAACCTGAAGCTCAGGTGGGTTCATCATCTGCTGATGTGATGATACAGAAGTGACTCATGCTTTAATAAAAATGCGGCACCAGGATTATTTCAGAGAAAGGATCTCCACAGCAACCAGTGCCGTGTCCAAGAAATATGCAATAAATACGTATGAGTATCGTCTTATCATAAGTGAACAAAATGATCTTCATTTTAAAGCTTGTTGGATGCATCTAAGTTTTGAGAAAACATCAGTCTGTGTTACTTCTGTAAAAGACTTGTACAACAAAAACAAAATAGATTAATGATTTATAACTAATAATGAATAACTTCAGATTAGCATTCTGCAATTCAGATGCAACAGCAATCAGCCTCATTAGTGACTTGAGAGTAATTTGGTCCTCTCACTTTTGTCACTCGGAAGATTGTATCAGACACACAAGCTCAGCGTGAATGTTTTGCACCTAGATAATTAAAGACAGTTGTTTTCTCAGTCTGCCAATGATGTGTGACATAACGCTGAAAGAAATATCCCTCTGAACTGCTTGTTTAGTGTAGTGATGAATCACAAAATATTAGTTTAACTAGGCATAAGCAAATTGTCTGAAAGTGGGGTGAGATAATTGTAAATTAACTTTTCCCAGGAATTGTTCAAAATAAAGACACTTTATTATGTCTTAGAGCATTAAAACTCTTTATCTTCTAATTATTAAGACATAATTTTAATTAGTTTTAATGCTCTAAAAGAGACAAAAGTTCACCTACCTCTAACTCTATGTTTGCCTTTTACTCACCTTTTCTATTCTTCTCTTGTTTGCTTACCTTTTTTTCCATCACCCCCCTTTATTGTGGTCCTATTTTTGGCATGTTAACTAATGTGTGTAGAGGGATCACATGTGGTGCCCAGCAGGCCTTCCCTCAGCTTGAAGCGCATGTAATCAAGGAGCACCAGAGTTCAGTTTTATAGCACCTAATTAATTCTCCAGAATTCATCTCATTTCATATTAGTGCCCCCACTGGCTATTTCATCAGTACACACTGTAAGGCTGACATGCACATGTGACTGTCCTAGCATGTGCAGGGGAGTCTGATGCAGTGACATCGTTTTTTCTGTTTTCATTCTCAGACTTTTGATATTGGGCTTTTAGGCTCACATTTGTAAAAAAAGTAGGGATTATATTTCAATGTTCCTAAAACACGGTGATACAGTGTAAGCTGCCATCACAACTGTGACTGCATTAAATAATTTTCAGTAGCAACATTTTCTCATATGATTTGGACAAAATTAAACCACTCATCTGATTAGATTCCCTTACAGACCTTGATAGTACAATTTTCAAAAACTACTGTGAATGAACACCTTATATTTTTTTCTTTTACTCTAATTTATTAAGTTTTATTATATTATTTCTATATCATGTCATTGCCTTGTCTACTGCTGCAGATGGCAAATGTGAATAGGTACATTATGTGCTTTTTACTGCTCAGTTTGTCACATTGACACACATTTTCTCCTCAATTTGAACTTTTAGAGGATAGAGTAAGATTATTGAGTCATTAGTGCAAACTTCTCAAGTCTTTTAATTACTGAAGGGTTGTCAGGCAACATGTGGAGACTGTGGAAAATCCCTGCAGGTGGCCCAAAAAATAGTCTGTCACTCAATTTCCCTACAACTGCAAAATGTTGTTTTTTCACCTTGGTTTTATTTACAGATTATAATGTGAGCTTGAGCGGTTTTGTTAGACGAATTAAGTTGCCTTTTTATTCGAAGACTATTGTGAGACTTAGTGACCTCTTATATTTCACATTTTTTACAGTGTGCAAACCTCCCTCCCCCTGTGACATGGCTCCCCAAGGCTTGTTGCTGAAAATAAAAATGTGCTCTGAGTAATTTATCTCTTTAAATCCGGGTTTAGAAGAAATTATTCAGCTTGTGTGCCGCTAATGCTGCTGCAGCATTGACTGCAAGCCTGTCGCTGATAAAAAACACATGTCATCACTTTGTGAAAGCGTCAAGAGACCACACAGGGTATGTTGACTCAAATCCATGGGCTCAGTGTTTGGGTCTTTTTGATTTCTCTGTCCCTCGCTCCTTGTCCAAAATGTCAGCTGGACATGTGAGATCTCCACAAGCTCTTGATCACACTCATGGGCAGATGGAATGTGAAACAAGACAGAACAAGAGAATAATCAAATGGATGAAAAGAAGCAGAAAGAGGGAAAGCAAGAGGGAGAAACACCGCATCATGAGGTTATCTGTTTCATACCCACTGGCTTAATGTCCTACTTTGCTGCTTGTGTGTGTGTGTATCTTATTGCATTTTAATAACCATTACTTGCCTATGAGAGATTCCCGATTAGAGTCAACACATAACACATGATAGAACTCGTGTTTGCACTCACAAAGACTGAAGCTGGTATCTTAGTCAATCACATGCTCTCACACATACGCACACACACATTTATGCATTGCCTCCCTTGTATTTTTGTCTTTGTGAAGTGGGATTTGCATCTTAGACCTAAAAGTTTAGACATTTTCCCCTCAGAAAGTCGACTCTTCTTCTAAACGCTGTCAGAGGATTAAAGCTGCATTCAGATCAACATGAGCACTCTGTCAGAAAAAGAAGCCTCTTCATTCTATTCACTAAGGCCATTACATTAGCATTAGCCTCATTCTGTGCCGCTCATGTAATAACATTACATTTGAGTAAGGGAGCTAAGAATACATTATTCTGAATGTAAAATATCTGTGGATTTGAAATATCCAGCACCTTGTTAAACTACACTTAAAAGTGTTGTCAGTTTCCAGACTCCTTAAACCACTTGGATTTAAACATTGTATGTATTCCATATTCTATATATTCCCACACTGAATCACAGTATGTAGCAGGAAATCTGATATTATGTAGATTACATGATGTTAAACAAAACCAAACCTTTATATGTATGTGCTCTTGTGTGTATAAGTATGTTTATAAATTTATATAACCATCTTCAAAACTGGTTAATAAAATATTCTGAATTTTAAGTTTATCTGGTACACCTAGCTAAAATAATGCAATCTGATACAACAGTCCTGCAATAACTTCTATCTTCGTAAAGTTTATAAGGCTCAGTGTGTCTCCAAACTGTTTTATAGAGATGTTGATTCAACTTTACGGTCATTTGGAGGATGTAGTTTGTGGTGTGTTTTACTGTGAGGTGTTTCTACTTGAAAAGTAATTTAGTATGCTTCCATTGAAAAAAACTCTAACACAACACAGTTCAACAGCAGCTCATATTACAACCTTTAAAATGACTGTAAAATTGAATTAACACCTCTCTCAAATATTCCAACAAAAATTTTAGTTCAGCCTCCTAGATGATAGAAGTTATTGCAGGTTTGTTATGGCTTTTCACTGTCGTTTTTAGAAAAGAAGAGTTAATAGTTTAGTTGTTGAGACTGTAAAAGACATGTACAGTATCACAAGACTTGTCCTTCTCTGTTAAGAGCAAAAAGGAATGCATTATAGTGACTGTGGCCAAGTAATGAAGAAAAGCTTCTATGTAGTTGCTTTCCAAGTGTGACTGCATGTCACATTGGGGTCACACACACACACACACACACACACACACACACACACACACACACAAATGTAGATGTACAGTACAGTATGTACACTCAGATTTGCTGTCACACAAGAACACGCAGCGTTCTGTATGTATAATCACATACTGGATTGTACACAGTAACAGTCTAATTGAACAGATATAGAGCTTTCCTGACAACATGCTTGTAGTCAGACACGTACTCAGAGTTGAGTGCAGTTGAGCCAGACTAACAGGTTGCTGATGCTTTTCAGAGGCATGGAGACAGTAATAGGAGATATTTTGGCATACAGAGGCAGAGACTGAAACACTCAAAGCACTTAATAGTAAATGTACAGAATACGAAAAAGCTATTACATAGGAGAGAGTCTGAGAGGTTTAAAGGAGTATTCCACCACTGGAAAGATGGTCTTCTCATAGTAGTAGGAAGACACAAATCTTTTTTAAATTAATGTTATATTACCATAGAAAACAGAGAAGAGGAGATGTGGTATTCTTCTTTTCTCAGATGGTAGAAAACCTACAGCAACCATAATAAAATCTGCTCCTGCATATAGGTGACAAAATGCCACTTGGGTGCAAAGCTCGGTTTTGGCTGTCCAGTTGAAAGCAGGGGGCATAATAGCAAACACTAGACACAAATAATTACTTAATATAGCTAAAAGTTGCAAAGCAATGCAACAACCGAATTTGTATTCATTTTTGATCTGTTTTTCCTCTCTTTGGGGTTTTATCTAACTTTCAGTCAAAGAGAGGTAGGAAGACTCCCTATCTTCTTTATGCTCTTTGTGTTCATATCACAAAATACGGAAATACAACAGCAACACCAAACAACAGCCCTTGACCTGTTTGTTCAGAATCCCAGTGGAGCTTTTGCCCGAGAGCATTGTGCGCCATCGATCTCCCCTGAATAAAAAATGCAATCAATTTTAGTGTTTTCTTGAAGTCAAAATGGTTTGTTTTGACCAGCAGAGATCAAGTGAACTTAAGGGTGATATGTGTAATTTTAACATCAGTGTAGAGTAATTTTGAGATGACAACATAATTATGATGCACAAACAAGACAATCACAAAAATGACTGCAAGGCTCCGCTAGTCCAAAGACGTACATTTAAAGTACACCACTGGGCCACATCTCTTCGTTAATGGTTCGAAATGGTAAAAGGCTGCTGTTCTCAGTTCAAATGCAGCCAAAAATCTTACAGGTTCTCATGATTGGATTCAGTGGAACAAATGTAAAGCAAAAAAAACAAATTCTAGATTTTATGATAAATGGTATTTTTTAAAACACTTAGACAAAGGCAACATCTGAAAGATGTTTCAGTCTTCTTAGAAATTTTATGACTAATGTATGATTCATAAAAATCAAAAACATAAGATGAATTAAAAATGTAAAAATTATCAACCTGTATTGCTGATAAGTAACCATTATGTCAAAATATTTACATTAGTAAAACCTAAGGAGCTATCAGTTGTTTTTGTTTTCTGTTTTTCCCAGGAAAATATCCAGATTGTTTTTTTAATACAACAGGCACACAAAGACAAATTACTAATGACTCTAGCATTTAGAGCTCATTAATTGTTCACACTCATCAAACAGTTAGCTGCTGAGACTATGTTTATGCTGAAAACACACACAGTGACTTGACAATCTCCCTCTGACAGTGTTGCTCCAGTCAGTTAATCTTTCAGCAAATTTGATGGGATCTGTGTGTAATCAGGGTACATGTGTGTACGGTAAAATTCCACGATTAGGAGTCTGCATTTGTGCCATTTTTTTATCCAGCCAATATTGTCCGCTGTGCAGAGTCCGCACATGTACACATGATCAATAAACAATAACAATCAGAGCAAGACAGGAGAATAATGGGAAGCAAAGAAAGGAGAGAAGAACTACAACATGAAAGAAAACAAAATCAATATATTTTCAAGTAACTTGGTCAGCTCCTACCTCTTATCAGAGCCAGCAGATCACTAGGCTCCACCTGATTGATTAAAAGATATTGAGGAAAAAAACAGGAACTTTATGACAGTAAGAGTGTGTGGGTGAGAGACAGTGTTAAGGTTTGCTTGCCCAGCCAGCTGGATGCAAGTGGCCACTGAGGAGAAATATGGGTCATACAATTTCTAATTGAACTGACTCAAGCTAATACTAAAAGCTCTCCGGTGAGAGTTAAACATCTGAGCAATTTCCTGATATTTCCCATTCGGATTAAAAGGATTAATATGTAAAATTTTGATGATTTCAATTAATCATGCAGCTCATCCACCTCATTAGAGGACTACTAGCTTTTACTTTCTATACTTACTGTATTTAAAATATTGTGCTATGATAGATTTGGCAGGAAAACCGCCCCTATAACTTATAGTAAACACAAGGCAGATTGCTTTCTATTTCAGTCTCACTTATAGTCAGTCAAAATCTGCATAAAAAGGTAAACATTAAGCACTGTGAGGCCCACATTGATAAAAGCAAAAGTGATAAAGAAAGTGCTGCCTGAGTCCTGAAGATTAGTTTTAAGGATAAAGATAATTTGCTTTAATTTCTAAACTACCTGAACAGAATCCTTGATAAAAATATTTGATTATGTTTCAAGCGATAAATCTATTATTACAGGGCAAATAAAGAACAACCAGACCGAAACAGAAAGAAATGAATTGATTCGGAGACTCTTCAGATAAAAATTATTTACTTTTGCATGTCAAGCCAAGCAGTTTAACCAGCATATTAGTGTTTATCGTAGTCAACGACAGCTTTTCTTGTGGAAGTAGAGGGATAAAGAGCACTAAGTATCTGTACAGTCTGTACTTCAGTGGACCAAGCATGTGTGTCGGCAAAAGCACAGGCACACACTGCTGCATGAGTCATGTTTGAGCCTTTAGAGGGGGCACTATATATGTTAATGTCACTGAAATTGTCTCAAAGTGTGTCAGTGCCTAAGAGGCTCACCAGAGTGAAACTTTCTCAAAAATTTTCTTGAAGAATACTAAAGCAGCTGCTTGGCCATCAGAAGAAAAAGATGTGAGAAATCACAGACAAAGTGGTATCAGAAGAAGGGGGGAATGCAGAATCAAAAGCTGAATAGTAAAGTAATGCTTTGAAGAGTTGCAGTTAAAAGTTTGTTTTGGATGTCGGGGGGAAAAAGGAGTTTAGGATGTTTACCTCTTTTATTTTTTATTCTCTTGTTGCCTGCTCTGCTCTTCTGAGCTTTTTGCCTTTTGAGTTCTCTGTGTTTACATCTTTCTGCTATTGCGTGAGGCCAAAGAAATAAAGACAATGGAATAAAGGGAGAGAATGGAAAGGAATAAAAAACTGCCTATAAAGGGCATGTGCATTCCTCAATATCTGCCAACATTGACTTTTGGCTACTGTTAGTTATAGAGAAGCTGCTCTTTCTGCTGAAAATATCCGTTAAGGCTGTTATAATAATGAACTTTCAGTCCCATGCCTACAGTGAATTGCTGAAATTTAATTGGATTGTAAACATTTTGGGGAAAAAATCCTTCACTCTTTGGTAAAAATAACATCAATTTTCATGCCTCCTGGCCTGCGGTGGCCGTGGCTGGAGGCATAATGTTTTTTGGTTGTATGTCCATCTGTGAGTCCGTCTGTCCCATTCTTGTGAATGTGATCTCTCTGGAAAGCCTTGGAAAGTTTTTCCAAATAAAAGAAAAAAAAAGTCCACATGGACTCCAAGATAAACTGATTTGGGCGGTTAAAGGTCAAGGTCACTGTGACCTATCTATCTGTCTATCTATTGCATGATAAAATTCTGCTGCTGCCTTAAGTTTCATTCATAATTGGACTTGAGGGGACAATGTTACACCGTATTCAATTATTTAATCACCATATCTTTAAGGTAATTGATATCCTATAATTTAAAATTGAGCACACAGTTCCTCACATAGGAAAAGCAGACTTTAACTGCAAAGCATATTTCACCTTGTCACAGGTGAGGAAAAGCATTTTCATCTAATGGATATGGGTCGTTTATTAGCACCCAAGCACAAACAAACACAATAATGAAGTGTTAAATGGTGTGTTTTCCCTCAGGGTTGCTGTTCCAGAAGGGGAAAATGTCTTTTGCTGTAGTTTAGTGAGGCATGAAGAACCTGCTTGTATGTGCATGTGTGTGTTTTTGTATGTGATTATGTGTCTATGCTCATTAATCCCCTTCCAATTGCCCATGACATGTTCATTAGTCTGCTGCCCGTTTGCATTGTTAACGCTAAGCCTCAGTCAGAACTATGTGTGTATGTTTTGTCATACTGTCAGTATGTGTGTTTATGTGCGTGCACAAACTCTTAAGCAGACAGAAGATGCCTTTAGTTGTAAGAAAGAAGCAGAGGCCAAATACACAGAGACAAGGCAGAGACAAGTAAGGGAATAAAGAGATGCTTGAAGGATGAGAAGGATCAGATTAAGTTGCCATTAAACTCATCCCACATTTGATGGCTTGCTAAGGAAGATGTACACACAAGCACAGCCTCAACCTTCCACTCTGGAACACCACAGAGTCACATTACATCAGTTCCATCCATCTGGGTTGATTGCTGTTACATCTCATTTATTTGGAAAATTTTATTTTGTCTGTTTTCAAGCCTGTGGCAAAGTAAACACTAAATGAAGTGGTTTTATATCATTATGTTGGCCTTTCCTTTTTTCTCTTACTTTGCTTTGTATCATCAATGCTTTTAAATACAAAGAAGTCATAAAAAATATGTAAATATACCTCCTATACAGCAAGCTTGTGTAATGTCTCTGCTCTTGCCCAGTCCAGTTATTCCTTGTTGGGCTCATACATCATTGTTTTATTCCTTGTTGCCTGTCTGGGTTATTGCGAACATGTTCGGTCAATGCATGTTCGGTTCTTGCAACATCCCTAGACTCTGCAGGATGCTGCTGCTATGATGTTATTCCCTACTGACCAAGTTTCTTCTGCAAAAAAGTCAATCTTACTCCTATTTCTTTGCTGCATTCAGAGCTATTAAAGCAGCTGTGGATGGGACTCCAGTCTGCCCTCTCTTTGGCTTTGCGCAAAGACAGAAAACAGGGAAAAACAACAAGCCTGGCCCTGTCCGGAGGCAACAAAAACAACCTGCTGGCACGTCGTTTGCTCACATACCATTATGTTATTTCTTTTTTTGTTTAACCTGTGGTAAAGTTGGCATATGAAACAACATTTAATGTTTTTTGCAAGGTTATATTAATGCCTATATCTTAGCGTAAATAAGTGATTGCACCAGGTTTTTTATTTGCACATGTTATGTACATTCCAATACCTCATTTGATATAAGAGGATATGTAAAATGCTGAAACAAGAGACAAGACTTCCCCCTTCATTTCTTGCAACGCTAGCCTGCTTCTCCTTTCCTTTGCTCTGCTTTTTTATGTATCCTCCTTCCCTGCCTCCTTCCATCGTAAACTCTGCATTTGTTTTGTCCTTGTTTCACTGTACCTGTTTCCTTTCTTCATAGCTCTCTTCCTTCATCTCCTGTTTAAAATTGTTACCTTCTACCATCATTTCTTTCTTCGGGTCCTTCTCTTGTTCAGACTAAACTTGTTTTTCCCTGCCTTTTGTTTGGCTTTTTACATCTCAGTTTAGTTCAGTTGATCTGAAGATTAAAAAAAACAGTTTGAGTGCACCATGCACAGAAAAAAGCCTTCTCTCCTCCTCTGCCATTTCCCTGTAAATCTACTGATGCATTGCTTTCTCACTCAGGGTTCAGTTTTTGTGCCTTGAGTCACACATAAGACAGTGAAATGTGTCATGAAGGTGGCCTGTCATGTGTCTTTGTCTCATCATTTCAGGATGTAGTTGCCTTAATAGCTCACAGTATCGATTCACTTTGCCTATGTCCTCAGACTTGCATGCACAGACACACACTAGCAGGGTTTTGACTGCCTGAGTTGCTTGTGAAGCATAGCAGCAGGTTGGGTAGAACTGCAAATTTCTTATTATGTAAGATTGTTTACCAGATGCCAGTCTACGGTTTGAGTTGTCCTCTGCCTCACTTTTTCTCTTACCGTCTCTCTTGATCTTACTTGCTACAAGCAAATCATCTGTCTCTCTTTTTTCCTCTGTCCACCTCCATTTTTCTGGCTTACATTCCATTTTTCTTACATTTTATGAAACATTGTGGCATCCACATGTCCTTTGTCACACATGTGTTCAGGTGTCAGAATGAATGAGTCTGAATTTGTGAGTCATGCACTGAGAGTTTTTGTCACTCAAGAGGAAAGTGCTATGACTCACAGCCATTCCCTGTAGATTTCTACAGGGATCAGACTGCACAGTGTTTTGGCATTTGGAGATAATCACAGGTCAGAAAGTCATACATTTTTGCTTTAACTTGGCAGATTGAAAGGCAGACTACATGTTGGACCTCAACCATCAACAACATAATGTTTTTTTGACGTTACATGTTTACAGTGGTTTGTGTGTTAGTGCTGTGTGCTGTTCATTGTGGGTTAAGTTTATGGAGGACACAATAGATACCATCATTTGATTTCACATGAAGTGTTTAATTGCCTGGTATTGTCACTGTTCATTAGAGTGTCACAAATTGGAAGCCAAAATTCGTTGACCACGAGTGACTTTCACAAAAACTGAAGAATTTACTTTTAATGTGTAAAATTAAAATTTAGTTTAAGTCAAAAAAAAGAAAAGCAAAAAATAAATAAACCCACAATGCAGACAGTGAGGGAATTTAGTGGTTTAGTTTCTATAGAAACCCTTAAAAAACAGTATTTCAGTTCGTATCTCTCAGTATCTTTCCCTTCTTTCTGCCTTACATCCAGCCGAAGCAGCGCACTTCTCTGTCTTCGTCCCTGGATGTCCAGAGGCCGGTCAATCACAGCTGTGAACCCAGTGAGGTGAGCTCATCCCTGGGCTACGCCAGCTTCAGCACCAGCCCACCAGCCAGCCCTCCGCTCAGCCCTAATCAAGAGGACTCTGCAGGCTCCAACGACGACTGTCAGCTCACAGGTAAGACTCATGAAATATGCAGGAGGGCGGGAGAGTGATTATTGTTAAAGGCTGTCTCTCATCTAGAAGTGCTGAAATACGCTCTAACCTGACCTCCAACCTCCCTCTGGAGGGGGATCAGCAGAAACACAAATATCATCTCAAGGGGAATCACAACATGAAAACTCTTGCTATCGAGTCTCTTGGTTTTGTCTTTGTGTCTGTGCAGACACAAAGCAAAATGATTGAATTGAAGGCTCTGTGTCATTATAAAAGAGAGTTTCATTCAGGTTTATGTTGTTTATAGGGTTGCAACTGCAAAGTATTTTCCTTATTTTATTCATCAATTAACTATTTGATCAGTAAAATTTTCAAATGACTGTGTTGGCCAAAAAAATTGCTTAAAATTAGTGTTTAACCAATCATCAAAAAAGTTACAAATTCTTTATCTTTTGATTGACTCATGCATTAATTGCCTAATCATTTTAGATGCAGTCATTTGTTTAAAAATGGATCATTTAATGTAGAAAATCTAACACTCAAAATCCCACATTTATCATGTATTTTAATAAGCCTGTGACTTGCAGGTTGGGTCTCACCAGCCACATTACTTTATGGCATTAATAATACGTAAAACACACATTTACTTCACAAATTTAAAAGGACCAAAATCAATATACTCAATGTCTTTATGATACCTTTGGCCATGTGCACTAATTTTTGAGTGTTAGTTGACTCTAATAGTGCTGCTAAGTCTTCTTTTCTGCTCAGTGTTGAAACCTTTTCCTTCATTCTGCATTTGTTGCCTCAGTGCAGGTGTTGTTTAAGCTTTGACACCATATGAAACTTTAATCCTCTTGCCCTTAGTCCCAGGAAATTGAAATCATATTTCTGCTCCTGTCATACTTGAGACTGGAGCCAAGAGGCAAACACCTTGGAGGCTAACAGAAGATAACTGCTGCATGGGAGTGGAGAGCACACAATGAAAGCTGCAACATTTCTGTCAAAGGGGAATTAGAGATATGATGCAGAATGTACTTACATTGAACAAAAATATACTTTATGACATTAGTTTCTTTATGACATTTAGTTTGACATTAGTTTTCAGCTCTAAGTCTCACCTGTTCCAAACCAAGGGTTCAATAGGTCTAATTAGTTTTTACCTTTAGGTAAATTCCTGTAGATTTGGCAAATTGAAGACTGCACAACATGATTTGTCAATGACAGACTACTGGTGTGTTTACTTGGCTGAAGAGTAATTCAGTGTTGAGCCTCATAGGACCAGAAAATGTCAAAGCAGAGGTCATGTAGATGATGTTAGAAGTGAGGTAGTGCATGCTTGTAGTAACAGTTAAACTGCTGTAGCTAGCAAGCTTACTGCTAGCACAATAGTAGGCTGGGAATAAGCATAATTCCTAGTCAGTCAGAATTGCTCTAGGGAGCTTGCTAACTGGCCATTAGCAAGCTGCTTAGCTTGGTCTCAGTGGGACAAAAAGTTCACACAATTTATTCATGATCCGTATTTGTCCCTTTGACTCCTGTCTGAAAGCTGTCCAAACATTCCTCTTTTGTAGAACAGTTTATATTCAACGGAGGAGATTAAATAAAAGTGGATGGTGCCACAAAGCTATTAAGCTCTATGCTCCCTCAAAGGTCAGCCATCTCAAGACAATTTGCTAATTTGTTAGTGGCTGAAATTAGAGTGTCAAAATTTACTGATTTTGAACACAGTGCACAGGTTTACTTAACCTCTCTCAGTGAATCCCTGATCACAGTGATTCCATTGAAATAAATTGATATCAACCCAAAACACAATGTTTTTAAAAACTGTTTCAACTTGGTCTCAACAAGGACATTGATTAGGGGGTATTTATTGATGTGAGATACAAAATGTAGTGGTTTAATGGCTGACTTTGAAAAAAGGACATTTTCAAAGTTAATTTGAGGTGAAAACTGTTCTTAACTTGTTAGTCTCAAGTCTGTTTGACTGGAAATTAGGATGCAAAGAAGCATTTCGGGGGGAAACTACCAGATATCTTAAAAACTAGGCATCAGCAACAGATTCTCTCTTAGTCCTGTGGGGAGTCTCTTTTACTGTCAGACCAGATGAAACACTGTTAGTTACATCTAATGACACCCCCCTGCTGAGTTTAAAAGTTTCTCCTCCAAACAGAGTATTCCATGGAGTGAACAAGATGTTTTCTTATAAAAATCTCATAATGAAGGCATTGGGTCTTAAGTCTGCACACTTAAGTACTTTAATGTATGTCCACATAATTAAAAAGGAACATGCAAAAATGCAAACCTGTTCAGTATCATATGCATTTTTCATATAACTATGTATTGTCAAACCATTTGACCTTCTTTAGTCCTTGTAACCTCCATATAATAAAATGTAACCCCCTTATGCCATCCAGTTTTAACCCTTTGTGTCTTTGCATGTTGCGTGTTTCATGTGCCACCATAGTGATGAGATTCCTGGTTGTCATGGCAAAACGGTGGCCTTGGCAATAGTGACGTGGTCATGAATGCTTCCTTCTCTCACCTGGGTTAGGGTCCAACTGTCACTCACTCACACCGGCTGATATCAGGCCCAGACACTAGAGGCAAAGCAGGGAAAGTCGACCAAGCAGGAGGCATTTCCTGCGTGTGTGTGTATCTGTGCTTGTGTGTGTGTTTGTCCCTGTTTCATCCTGAAGCAGTTCAGAGGCCCAGCTACGCTTTGATCTGTGTAGTGCCTCGAACAAAAAACACTCATTATCAATCAACAGGTGCATGCACACACACAGATGTAAACCCGAATGACACATCCTCATCTGCTATTCTCACTGAAGTATTTTCTTGGTCTTTATGTAACAACAGTGTGTTATTTCCTGGTTGAACCTACATAGGAGTCTAGGGCCTGACACTGATGTCTGACATATGTCTTTTGAGGTCAAGGACTGAGGAATAATTATTGATCACAATGTGGGAAAGCTTCCATTTTAACTTTC